>JAUEPT010000060.1:0-319578 GCA_030435635.1 Armillaria borealis | reverse complement strand
GTGCGCAACCCGTTTTTCCTTTGATGTGACCGAGATTACATGGCAGACACTTGATTGGGACAAGGTACATACCCATGAAGAGCTGATTGCTATTCGAGCCTTGCAGATTACGCGACGAGACGAGAAGTTAAGAGAAGCAAATGCCAAGTACGTGAAACTAGACTACGTGCGATCGAAGACCTTGCGAAACGCGCCCATTTCAAGTTTGGGTTCGCAGATTATGAGGTAGGAATGTATGTCTGGCTTCGGGAATCGCAACTGGATGAGATCAAAGGAGGAAAAGGTGCGTGGACATATTCTGGACCGTATATCATTCATGAAAAGCGAAATCACGACTCTTTGTCTTGCGAGAGCTCAGCGGAGCAATTATTAAAGGTCACGTCAATATTCGTCGCTTGAGACTCTTCTACTTTCGTCCTGACAACCAGACCTTGCGTACGAGCTTGCAACCTCGAGCAAGAAGGACCGAACTTGCAGAATACGACTACTGCCTTGACGCCGCTTGGGAACTGATTTCTGCCTGCGCAAACGAGGCTGAAGATGAGTTCTACATATGCTGAGTCCTCCTAATTCTTATCATGATCTATGACGACGTTTTGACTCCTTTCTGTTATCATAAATATCAAAAACCCGGTTTCCCCCTCTCAATTTCTTTCTTCCTTTTCCCCCCATTATGCCTCCCACTATGTATGACGATTGCGACCCTCAGTGCCCTGTACACCTTAATCCTTCTCCATTTGACTCCTCTCCTTACTTCACGGACTCTACCTTTGATGTGCGCCACCTCTGTAACAATCCGGTCCGCGGTTTTCACCCCAAGCGCGAGATGGATGCCGGCAACCCTTCTAGTGGCGAGTATCCGATTCCAAGGCAGTACGGGGATCGTATTCCATGCATGAGCCTTGTGGACGACATCGAGTATTGCTCTTTCTATCGAGGTGATCTTTCTTTATGTTATTTCTATGATGATTCTGCAGAGTGTTTGTTGGGTGACGAGCTCGTTACCTTGCCCTTTGTGGTACGAGTTTTTCGTCGGGATCGTGCGCTAGCTTGGCATGAAATCTGGAAGGCGCTTCACAAGCCTAACTCTCTTCCTCCGGTGCGATACAGCTTTATCGAGGTTCAAGGCGCAAAGATGGGACAAGGACCGTGTACTGCACCTTGGTTCAAGCGTATGGTGCGTCGTTTTACCTTGGATTCTGATAATTGTATCGTGGAGAGAGGCTCTGGCCTGCGAGTTTGCATTGACTCTACAGAATTCGAGTTCAAGAGCATCGTCATGTACGATCCCAAGACCGTTATCCAACTAACTCCTGTACAACTCGTCGACATGGTTCAGAACGACACCCAGCACTGGCATATTGATGCTCTTCGACGTGCTGAGGCCATTCTCCATGACCTTCAAGCCTCTTACTTTGGCGTGCCAGCGTCTTTGATTCCGAAGAGGTTAGGTGGCTCGCGTTTGGTTGTTGACTTGCGCCATTAGGTTTATTATTTCTTTCTGGATTTCGAGGGCGAAATCAAAAGTATTCCCCTCTGTGGTAGTACGAGTTGCCGTGCTCGTAGACTCGACGTCTCGGGCCGGTTGACTCGTACTTCCTTTTTAGGTTTGCTACGTGTCTTTCTTCTTCTCTACCGTCATCTCTCCAGTTATTACTTCGTTTTCTCTTTACAGACTCTTATCTCCTCTCAGCGCGACCCCACCTAGCTCTAGGACCAATGAGAGCATGTTCAGACAACTCCTCCCTTTGAGCAACAAGGCTCGAGATCAAGACATCAACGTTGAGGTAGCTCACCTCGCAAGCCAATGAGCTATTTTGAGGACTGGTGGAAGGATTACTTGGGGTATGGGTCGTATGAACGCTGTAGAGATATATGGGTTCGTTATCATCATTTGAATTCCGTTTCTTACCTTCTCTTTTACTTCACCATTACTCCCCTCCCTACCCCATCTGATGCGAAAGACCAAGGCCGACAGCGGACAAAATCTGACTCGGAACGCGCTGGGAATCGAGACGCAACGACGTGGGACATCGTTTGCATGCTGAACGGGGCAGCAGGCTCTTCCTATGCCGTAGTTGCGCGTTTCCCGGTCTATTTTGCTCCTGCTCGAGGACAAGGTCTGTAGCTGAGATATTCTCTTTCATCTGACGTCTTTTATTTTAGAATATAGTACATATACGACTTTACTATCGTCTATGGGCTCTGGCGACGCACGAGCACGCGTACGGCCACCCCCTCTTTCGTTATCTGTGCCTGTACGAGGAAATTTGATTTTACCTTTCTTTCCTTCTTTCTCCGAGCACTGAGCCATCGAGCGAGCACATGAGCCTTCAGATTTGAGCCCAGTAAGTGGTCTCCTTGTTCTTAGTACTGATTTACTATCTAGATACAATTCGTACCAACAAAAACCTCAAAACTCGCCCACACTCAGCCGATTCACTAGCGACTCACGACCTCGCACAACCGTCTACGTCCGCATCGACGTATACTGCGACAACGGAAATCATCCTTGCACCGGATATGAAGCCAAGTATACGCGTTATTGCGGCACCTTCCGTCGCTGGAGCTGCGGATGCGTGTAATTCGCCAAGACACTCAACATCGTAAGCTCTGAGATACCTACCAGACATGGTATGCACATTTGTCGGCGCTTCCTCCTCCTTGTCTGATCGTCGTTTAGATTCGGTATGGTACTTCCCTTAGGAGTGAATTTCTATTCCCATAACATTCGCCCAACGATTATCCGTGGACCGTCGAAGTGTCCCTCATAACTAGTACCGATCTGAACTCAGCTCAGTTCAGCATTGATGGAAGCAAGCTGTGATAAATTTTGAACTCAACCTGGCATTTTGAGGGGCGTGGTACGTGTATTGGTACCATTTTGTTGAGAAACCGAGTGCTGACGGGTAGCGTCCTGATCAGGTCCTTGCGCGACTCTCGAACACGAGCATTTTAATATACAGGCTTCGCTCATTTTTTCAGTGTACTAGTAGTTCAAAGCTCTGCGTCGGAAAATATAAGCCGCAGGAAGAATATAGCGGTCAGCTTTTTGCAGGTAAATGTGCCTACACCTACCATGCGAAACACCGGTTGTTCGCCTTCGTTTGAACCAGATTTACCCCTCATAATGTTCCACTGACCTGTTCCGAAGGGATGTCTTGCAAACGACATTACCAAGTCTTCTCTGAAGCATCTTTCTGTCAGTTGACCATCTCATATCAAGGTCCCGAGTTGACAATCTTACATAGTGTCGAGTGCAGCTCTCAGGACAAGGGAGAGCGATGCGTATTTCTCGATTGATTTCGGCCATTTGGTGTGTTCCTTATGCTCGCTGTTGACGTACCTCCTGATGGCTGGGTTAAACAGAGATTTGTAGCGGTGTCGTTCATATAGTAGACTAAAGTTATGATGTATGGGTATCACTGCAGTGCTCGTTATTCCATATGGTGATGTATATATTTCAGTCTCAATCAAATTCTACGTTGTGAATTCAAATTCGAACCGTCCAATCAGGTGCAAGAGGGCACATAGAATTCTGCGTTATTCAAATGCATGGGTGCGTTAGCCTGCGTTCTCGCACCTGCGTTTGCGTTTGCATTCATACGCATGCGTTTCCATAAAAGGCAGTTGCGTTAGTTGAAATGTGTTTGCGTTCGCATGTGTGACATCATCTGCGTGCGTGACACAACACGTCCCTTCTCTCAGACTCCTATCCCCATCTTTAAAAGGATTCCTGTACCAATAACATGCGTTTATATATTCTGTAGCTGAAATTACTGATTCCTGCATGTTAGTACAGTACGTACTCTATTAAGTACAGCGTGGCACGATCAAACATTGATCGGCTATACAAATCAGGACCCATGCTCTACCTCCATGTCCCCGTCGCGTCTCACGTCGCGTTGCTCCATCCTTTTTGCCTAGCTATCTCATGTCAAATGTACTTTCTTCAACTGGCATAGTGAAGGGAAGGCACCCATCTCTCATTACCAAACAGTCTTCGAGTCTCCTTGAATACACTGATCTTTCCGAATGGCGTATTTCCGTACTACTACAACTTTGCTGACTGACCAGAGCTCCAGACGTTCGTCTTGAGGCTCGCAGTATCTCGCCTCGACTTTCATTAGTAAGTCATTCTATCTCTCCTTTGCCATTGCCTCTGATTTTTCCGCAGATACGTACCAAGTTCATAGGATAGCACTGAATAAATTTATTTTATGATACATCATATACTTTGCCAGTCCAACCTGCTAGCTACCACTATCAAGATTATCCGGTATCCAATATACAGCTCCATTTTTCATATTATGCAGGAATCATGCCGCGGCGGGAATCCGTGATTCGGAAAACAGAAGAGTACATCTACTGAGAAGCATCAGTTGCTATCTCATTTGATCTTCGTTGACTGACCCATAAAATAAAGCTGCGATCAATGAGTTTCTGGTTGGGGTTCAGGTCTGAAGTGAGTGAAAAAGAAAGAAAATAGCAGAGGCTCACCTCAACGAGTTACAAATACTTTGGTGCATAAGGCTAAGGATAGAAGGTCAGATATGATGGGAATGACGAGGAGAAGGCTGAAAATGACCTACCTAGCAGTGAAATGATGATGATCCCGGTTAGACATCTAAGGAGTGTGGCAGTACAGGAGTCCGCAGGACCAGAGTTAGCACGATTACTAGTCAGCGCTGAACAATTGTGTATCAAAATTGGAATGCGAAGGAAGCCGTGAATGAGAGCGATGAAATTTGACTTCACCGTCCCATTGGTACCGTCGGATGTATCAAATAAAGATATGAGATAATTGCCGGGAGATGAGAGGTACAGCTGACATGGTCCGGCTGTACCCAGTAGTAATAGAGAGAGAAAGACGAAGTACGACAAAATTCGAACGACTCAAACGCGCAATCAGATGCGCGTTGCTTGTCCAGTTATCGACATTAGTATCAGCACTTCCACTCCCACTTAGAGTACATGTAATTAGTATACGGAAACAACAGGAAGAGCGCTACATTGCCTTGATCAATGCGTGGAAGAGTGTAGAAGAAGGTATACTGTCGTTCCGCTGTTGGATCTCATTGAAGAAGCGAAGGGTATGACGATGACAAAGTGATCATACCGACGATGGGCAGCCATGAACAAAATGAAAGCCTGTGGTGTCAAGAGAAGGCTCAGTTAAAGAGCGTACGTCGTTTATACGAGCATACCTTGGACCGCCACCCTTCAGATGATCGCTGAAAGAGGACCAGTGATTGTACCAGAGTCTCTCCTGCTTTGGTTAGATGGATTATCATCCTCGAATTCCCCACGAAGCTCGCTATCGTGAATCAGGGACTCGTAGTTTTGAGTTCTGTAGAACAATTTCAGTGTATGTAGACGTTTGGAACGAGCCTCGATGTCGGTATCAGCAGGAAAGTAGGGCAACACGGATAGCAGCTCAAACCCAGATGAAAGAGCGCGACATCAATATCAAATAAGCGCCCAGAACAGTGAACGTCAATCTTATTTCATCGCGTGGCTGCAGGCTATCTATAGTTTGCTGTGTGGGTATCCATACCTGGGTAAGAGGTTATTGAAACAGCCTGCATAAATTATAAGAGAGACACCGCCAAGAGGGGGAATGCATGTAGTCTCGCCACTCAGTGTAGCCATAGCGAGCAACATAAGTGGGGATCAGATGCTGGTATGTACCAGGATGGTTGGTATCCTTGGAGCAGTGACGCTCCGGAGGGAGAGAAAAATTCGCGTGAAGGCAACGAGTCAGAACTTGAAGTAAGTCCATTCCAATTGACTTTAGTGAAATTGGACTAAATCGCAATGGGTCGGGCCAGAATTTGATCAAGAAGAGCTTTCGCAATGGCATAGAGTAGAATTAGAGAAGCAAGAAGAGGACAAGCGAGCACAAAAGGTAACTTGTCCAAAACCCAAGATGCTGCCTTGCCATACAGGTATTACAGGCAAGCACCAAGCCCCGGATGATATTCAGGCTGAGCCGCATGCTTTGAGGTCTGGCTGTCCTAAGAAAGATACTGCACCACCTTCTAAACACAGTCGCAAGAAGTAAGGGATGATACAGACTCTGACTTGTAGACAAAAGGAAAACCTTGTAGTTGATTGATATATTGACATTTGTGTTATTTGACCGTGTGCCCCTTTAAGCACTTGATATCTTAGGTATCTGGTTCATAAGGGAGATTAATTCGATGCCATGTTACGACGAAACACCCGTTTCTCAAGTGAAATTCAAGTTGAACTTGAGTGAAACGCAAATGTGACAGACCTGTCACACATCTGTGTTCGCTGCGTTTCCTTTGTAACACGTGCATTCTTACCTTTTGACATGCGTGAGATGCCTTAGCATTTGCATTTGTGTATGAACACATGCATAAAATGTTAGAATGCATGTGTTCGAGATGTAAACGCAGAGATCTCAAAGTGTGTGACATGCGTTCACTGTCTTTGACATGTGTAGGCCTTTTTTATCATTAGCTGGCCTTTTGAGCATCCCCTGTGGCCTTGCAAGTATATAACTCGATGTCTACTATGGTTCAAAGACTCATCATAGCACTATTAGGTACTTACCAACTCAGTATGATCAAGTACACTGTCAAGAAATTGAGATATTTTGGTAAGACTCAGTAACTTAAATTTTCACTCGCATTCATATCTAACTTCATGCAGACATAACGACAAACACACAGCGATATAAACACAGATGAATGCATCCAAACCCGAGAGAAATGCAAATGAACACATCCACGCACCATGTAAATGCAGAATTCTCTTGGCCCGGTGCAACATACAGTGTAAGACGAAGCAGGGGAAAGTCCCTTCTGAGATGCACGATGAGAGTACAGGATACTGGCATTGAATCACAGTGATAAAGTGATGACACCACCTTGAAAGTTTCCGAGCTACCCGAACGACTGGAATTTAATAGTACCGACTCAGGGTTGCTCGCATCGTGGCTTCTCAACGCATGGATGTCCGATTTGGTGACTACCTTGGGAGGTTACCTGGGATTTGGTTCTCACTAACGCCTCTGGCATTAGTACGTGATCAACTTCTGCGCTTGCCACCGTAAGTCTTTAGAACCTATTTCCATTCCAAGCCTCATCATTCATTCAGTTTGTCGTCCTCTCTGATATTCTTCTCTTTCTTTTGGAATCGGGTTTTTGCTCATAAAATGTATGTCGTTTATTGTCAAACAACAGATCAGACATCTAATGATAATTCCATTTTGATGAAATTTCTATTCTCGATGTGATTTGCCATCATCTTTCCTCAATGCGATCACCTCTGACTAATACCCGGAAATGGAGCTAACAGGAAAACACTGAGAGCGGTGTTGCCTGTCGGTAGCTGTTTAGTTGTCCAATATGTGCCTGCCACCGACGGTGTCAGCGCTGGAGATGTACATACACTGTTACATACTGACCTCTGTCAAAGTCGAGCAGTTTCCCTCAAGCTCATGCTAGCATGACGGGTTCAGTACACCTCTTTCCGAGATTTGATATAGTACATCATTGCCAGATAATGAAAAATCTTTTCAAATCGTCAGTCAAGTCTCCTATGATGTCAGTGGGTGGACGTGGTTAGAAGGCCGATTCATGTGGTATGCAACTTTAAATTCTTTCATAGAAGATCTGAGCTGATACGTCACATATAGACCACAATGCTAGACTAATCTACCTACCTTTTCCATGGTATTTGGCTGTTCTAGAGTTGAGAAGGGAACAACCGGACAATGGCTGATAGATCACTCTGACTCGGCCGAGTGATGTACTCTCACCGACTTTGATCTCTCTGTGGACCACTCCTGACTTTTACCACATACTCAGCATACTGAAAAATTAGAAGCACGGCGCCCTGGAATAAATGAATGTACACGGCAATCAGATCTTTGCATCCTTCTACCGGCATCATCATGCAACACTGCCCGTGTTGTATCTGTAGCATCATAATTCATGAATTTATCATGAATCCCAGGTCAAGTGAAATGTATCGCTTTAGAGAAACTACGCATTGGCCTCGGCGACTCTATTGGTTCTGTACACGATGTGGTTAGTAATTGTCCGCTCTGCTATCAGATTATCCTCTGAATTTTTACAGCATCTACAGCATCTTTCATCGAAGCAAGATCGGCATAAAGATATTTGAATTAGCCATACTTTCGTCAGGTTAGCCACAAGGTGGGGACATCTGCTTTGATTCTGCTACTCACGTGTTTCATGAACACAGTGCATGCTCTCTCTTGACTCCCATTATGGTCTGTCCTCTTCACTTGAACCCATACAAATCTTTCATGGTTACCTACAGTTCATCGTGTTGCCAGAGTCTCTGGTTTTCCTTGGGATCCATTTCGCCCTCTCTAAACGTCGGTCCCATCACTTACATGTCAATTATTGTTAACGAATACATGCACAGTTTACATCAACTCAATTCTCGCTATGTACATCATGTCCTTGAGATGATTACCAGGAGCTGTTCTTCGCTAGGCTCAATTACTGACGTGAGAAACAAGTCAACAAACCGAACACGGAGCCTGGTCGACATTCAATTTCAGCTGTCCTCCGAATCACACTTCACAGTTTGGAAGGCAGTACCGAGGAAGCGACAAGTACAACCTGGGTACGATGTTGAATCATTAATCAATGTTTCTTTCAGAATATCAGTATCCCGCTCACTGAGATTCAGGATATCAGTTCTTTGGATGATAAGTTGAATCATTCAAAGGGAACTTTCGACTGTTAAGTCTGAAATTAATTGAGTTCCAATCTTTGTACTGGTCACTGTATATGCATTTAGTTGGGCCAAGACAATTCTGCGTTTACATGGTGCGTGGATGTGTTCATTTGCATTTCTCTCGGGTTTGGATGCATTCATCTGTGTTTATATCGCTGTGTGTTTGTCGTTATGTCTGCATGAAGTTAGATATGAATGCGAGTGAAAATTTAAGTTACTGAGTCTTACCAAAATATCTCAATTTCTTGACAGTGTACTTGATCATACTGAGTTGGTAAGTACCTAATAGTGCTATGATGAGTCTTTGAACCATAGTAGACATCGAGTTATATACTTGCAAGGCCACAGGGGATGCTCAAAAGGCCAGCTAATGATAAAAAAGGCCTACACATGTCAAAGACAGTGAACGCATGTCACACACTTTGAGATCTCTGCGTTTACATCTCGAACACATGCATTCTAACATTTTATGCATGTGTTCATACACAAATGCAAATGCTAAGGCATCTCACGCATGTCAAAAGGTAAGAATGCACGTGTTACAAAGGAAACGCAGCGAACACAGATGTGTGACAGGTCTGTCACATTTGCGTTTCACTCAAGTTCAACTCGAATTTCACTTGAGAAACAGGTGTTTCGTCGTAAAATGGCCTCATATTAATCTCCCTTATGAATGAGATACCTAAGATATCAAGTGCTTAAATGGGTACACAGTCAAATAACACAAATATCAATATATCAATCAACTACAAGGTTTTCCTGTTGTCTACAAGTCAGAGTCTGTATCGTCCCTTACTTCTTGCGACTGCATTTAGCAGGTGGTGCATTATCTTTCTTAGGACGGCCAGACTTCGAAGCATGCGGCTCAGCCTGAATATCATCTGGGGCTTGGGGCTTGCCTGTGATACCTGTATGGCGAGGCAGCATCTTGGGTTTTGGACAAGTTACCTTTTGTGCTTGCTTGTCCTCTTCTTGCTTCTCTAATTCTGCTCTATGCCATTGCGCAAGCTCTTCTTGATCAAATTCTGGCCCAACCTGTTGCGATTTAGTCTGATTTCACTAAAGTCAATTGGAATGGACTTACTTCAAGTTCTGACTCATTTCCTTCACGTGAATTTTTCTCTCCCTCCGGACCATCACTGCTCCAAGGATACCAACCATCCTGGTGCATACCAGCATCTAATCCCCACTGATGATTTCCCACAACTCCTGCATCCTCTGATCTATCAAACATGCGCATCTCTAGTAGAATTAGAGCTTCCATGTCGACATCCACTACATCTGGCTTTGGCTTTCCATCTGTCGTACACCCTGTGTAATCAACCAGTCGCTCCCAAGCTTTCTGACCAACAAAACGATTGACAGCCTCAATATCCGAGGTGGGAGGACAGTCTTCATTCTGTAAGAAAAGATCCTGATGCCTGTATGCAATGAGGAGCATCCGTGCATGGGACATAGCAAGACTGGTAGCCCAGTCTATTGGGCACTCCTTGCGCATCTGCAAGACACGGCGGAAGACGTAGTTATTGATTCTGGCGAGATCGTTTAATGTGAGGCCTCTGTTCCAATGTAGAACCAGAGGCTGCTTTTTTAGCGACTTTAGCCATACTTTTGCAGGCACGATGGCAGTCGTCCACCTCGTTTGGACTGTCAACCAGGCCCGCAAGGATTCGTTTATGTGGACGAAGTGTCCTTCTCGACTTCAGAATTGAATTCCTAGTGAATGAGGGTTCACTAGAAACTCTTCAGGATCCTCTTGGTCACGTACTTCAGTAGGCATGCAGAAACCTTCCGAGCTAAGCACAATAGTATAAATCTCGGTGTTTTCAAGACCTAGTATGAATACTTACACGGATTTGTCGTCTTTCCGAGCGATTATGCCACAATGCATCAATCAGGTGCGATTCTGGTACCTGTGAATAACCTCCTGGTGTGTAGGACGAGTCAGGCGATGGCATATTGCCTCTCCAATACTTCACAGTCCATTCTTTCTTTCGCAAGGTGTGGTTAATTAAACGACACGGATAGTAAAATTTCCCCAGTTTGATTAGGACCATTTTACCAGGGCTTTCAACTCGTCAATGAGCGAATGAGGACAACCAATGGATTTCATGCTTACAATAATCTTTGAGGAACTGTTGCTATGGTCTCAGGAACTTCCTGTCTGAATTAGATATTAGCTCGACAGTTCTGAGTCTTTAAATGTGAAGAAATCTTACAAGCACCTAGATCTTCGTGTTGTAGACTGCTCCATTTTGAATTGCATCAAGGATAGAGATATCTCGCTGTGTACGAGGCATTGCCAGATTGCACATGTGACATTTAAATGGGCTGGTAAGACTGGCTGAAAGTCGAAATGTCTGACAGGCTAGGTGGGAGAAATTATGGCACTGCACACATTCAACAGCGGGTTCCTCAATCTCGTCTCGATGTCCATCTGAATCTACTCCACAATGCACAGAATATGGAGCGGAGTAGACGGTGGTGGAGAACTGGATGGAAGAGAACTGGTTGAATGGAGAATATCATCCACAGGAGAAATTAACTCAGTCGTTGTTCGAGTCATTTTCGACCTGGTCCTCAGTGTCAAAGTCGTCCGGAAGAGCAGATATTGGGGGAACACTGAGATGCTTGGTTTCTTTTTCTTTACCAGATTTGACCTCGATGTTTTTCTTGTGTACAGGCTTTGGCTGTGAGCGACAAAACTCCCAGGAGCGAGGCTGTGAAGAATAATGTGAAGTTACCCACACACGTTCATTCTCCGCCATCTCGCGAAAGCCAGGCAACAGGAATGAGGGAGTAACGAGATTGACATGTAGTTTTTTCTGGATAAGTTCCAGTTGGTGAGATGCAAAATAATCCTGAGCAGATGGACCACCATGTAACCTGTAGATCACCGCATATGTATGATACCCCTTTGGGACTGGAGGACTAGAGCCAGTCATCAAGTCATCGATCGATCCACGTTCTAGCTGACTGAAACCTGCATGCTTCATGCCATCATATGTGAATACCACTGGCTTTCCACCTGGAGTTGGAACAATTGAACGTGTAATGAAATGGTTATGATTCTTGAAGATGCGGGAGACCACGACATACTCCAGTCCTTTCTCCTTGGCTTCCCTAAGTGTTAATGGTGCAAGTGTGCATGGAAAATCCCAATTTCGTTCTATGAGATCCACAAAGTCAAGGTGTGACTGTCCAGCCATGTTAGCCGGTTCGATCGTAAGAATAATGGGTATCCATGTCCATAACTTGACACTGATAGCCTCGCTACTGCAGTGTTTCCCTCTCCAGCATGACACAGCTGTGCCCTTGCACGCTGTAGCCATGTGAGTGAGAAAATTAAACCAGGTCTTGATCTTTCCCTGGTGCATCTCGAAATCCTGAATCCATGGCTTGTCAACAACTGCACATTCCCTAGATGCCCTGTGAACCTTGATATGGTCAGCAAGGGTAGGATCGCTTGAATGACCCAGGCACAGTTCAATAGTTCGATATGACAGTGTAAAGTATCGTTTGCATTTCTCGTTTGTGACGTGAGACCGTCTGGGAGCAATGACTCCCTGAAACCATCCCTAAATCATGGTGTAAGTGAACGATAATAACACAGTAAAGCACAACGTACAAGTCCATCCTGATACGAATCTTCAGGCCCTTCAACAACCTTCATTTTGTACAGGAATGTGCGGAAACCGTCACGCAAAGTCTGGAGCTCCTGCACTGGTCCATTCTTCACAGAAAAGGTGGATATTGGCCAGCTGCGATGACCCCTCATTGTCAGATAGAAATAATACGTCAGACTTGGGGGTGTCCAGTTCATATCCTCATTAAACAGGATCTCAAAGCCGTTCCAGTCACCGTAATTCAAGGCACTGTATAGCGCCTCGAGACTGGCATCCAACCAGCATGAATTTGCCTGCCAAGGATAGCTCGGAAGCTCCTTGAATTTGGTGACGTCAACCTCTGATAGTGCCTCATCTCTGTTCAAGTTCTTCGAGGGAGACATGTTTGCATATGCATCCTGTGCATCCTGGGTACGAGCGGCTAACTCTTTCTTTGTAGTAGTGGCTGTATCAGGGAATGACGGAATGTTGGCAGTGGATGAGTCTGATCCTGAATCAGAGAGGTTGTTTATGGGTGCTGTACCAAATCGAAGGCGTATCCATGGTGGAGGTGATGCACCTTCACCTTCATCACTGTCCTGACCCTTTTTATTAGCTCCCCGCTTCGAGCCCTTTGTACCCCTCCATTTTCGAGTCTTTGGGAAAAAGTCGACAGTTGCGATCTGGGTGCCGTCCTTCACAGTCGCAGTAGTTCCATGTGAAGATATGCGCTTGGGATCTCTGGATTTTTTTGTTCGCCCATATTGGGCTTGTTCCTCCCTGCACCTGCTTCAATGGGGGTGCTCCATGCTGTATAGGTCCACCAACTAACATAGTAAGAGTGTCAGTTACCAATACAATGCCAGACGAATGAATACTCACACAGTGCTCTATCGTACAAACCATGGTGGTACTTCTCAACTGATGAGTAGCCTATCCAATCCCCGAATTATGTCATGCTTTTTCCCAGCGATCATATATATCTTGAAGTGCATCACTTCTTCCGCATTCGTGCTGTCAGGAAGAACATCCCAAATCAAAGGATCCATGCGACGTTGAGATGGGAAAATCATCGACGCATGATCTGGATGCAGCCACCAGTTTAACCAAGGCTTGGATCTCGGAAATCAGGTTCGTATCTCAGCAACAGTATTGTTGAAGACATTAATGTCCTCTGTAGAGTAGAGGAGACATGTTAAATCGGTAAAGTCAGATACTTCATCAGGAGGTACAACTCCACCAAGACGCTTCACATGTGTGGCCGCATTGCGAAAATGCTGTTGACAGCCTTTCAACAGCTTTTTCGCAGCTTCCATGAGCTCTTCACGACTTCGACTATCTTGCCGTCGTTCCCAGAAATCGGCAAAAGCATTCTCAAAGCCTATTCACTGTGGCTCACTGAAATCCACAACCTAGAAGATGAAGGAGAGATCAGTGATCGCACTCCAGAGATCATTTTGTTTCTTACCCCCGCAAACATTTCGTCATAGATTGATATCTCCTTAGCCTCTGCGACCTCAGAAATCGATTCCAGAACACCTTTGAAATGATAGCAGTAGTGCTCAGCTGTCGAACCAGTTGGATATCAGTAAAAATGCCAGGAACCCAAAATGATAGTACAGTCCGAAAATACTGAGGTAACAATAAGGAGATAATGGCTGACTGACCTAATACCCATGTGCGGCATCAGAGAGAAGTCCATTCAGTGCATCATCCAGCTGAGATGATTGTGCTTGAATATCCTGGAACAAGCATATCTCTCATCCATGTCGTCTGGATGGAGATCACCAGTAACTTCAGCCTGTGTTTTGATAGGTCCGAACAATCCCAGGATGTTTTCAGCTGCCATTCAGAGAATTGGCTAAGAAACCAGTGACCGCTTTCAGCCATTGTTCGCGATTTGACAAGGCGTCGCTCATATTTTACACTGATCAGGGGTGTCTTGTTGCCTCGGAAATATCAGCAGCACCTTTGCCATAGCCATCAAGTCTCTTTGGTCCCAACATCAATGCTGCCAGGTCCAAGATTTGGATGTGTCTCAACGAGCGCCTGGAATTCGACCTCTTCGGAGTGTGTCATATGTAAGACGTAGCTCAGACGAGAATGGTTGTGTGGCTGTCCATTGATATACCGATAACCACCAGACCACTGGATGAGATATGATCATGATGGGCAATCAAAATACTTCAGTTCGAATCCACAACGACATGGCTGCTCAAGTTGCTTATCACGAACTCCTGGACTGGTTCCAGGACAACAGACCACTTTGCAGTCTGGATTCTTCACAGCGAAGCACGCCGAGACATCGTCTATTGCTGATTTTTCCATCATGAATCGTCGAAGCTGTCTCAGAACCATCGGGATCACCTCATGTTACTACATGTGGCCCAATTCACATGTAGCTTCTTCGTTTGCTCAAAGTCTTCGAGGGAGACATCCATTGCAAAGAGGCCTGATGGCCAGCCGTTCCAGCCACCAGGAATATGCGATAGAGCAGTGAAGATAACACCACCATCAATCCCTCGGCAGTGCCTCTGGTGCTGGCTGTTTTTCGAGTGGTATATATGGAGTCAATGGTGCAGGGATCCTGAAAGATCAATGTCAGGCCAGCGGGTGAAGTCAGTGGGGAACGTTTGCCTTTGAGGATTCTGGAATGGGATGTTGCATTCCTTGTGGATGAACCACAGATGGTAAGGATGGTAATGCGAGTGTTTGTTGCTGAACCGAAGCCAAAACACCTGTAGATGGGTCTCGGAAATGGACATGGCCGCTATTTCTGTGTTGAGTGGGTGGTACTGGGAGCGTGTAAATTTGTTCTCATACGAGTAGCCTCTGCTGAAGGGTTAGTTTTGGGTCGTCCTGTCGTCATGACTAATGTATCCAACGACGGCCCCTAATCAACAGAACATGCTGTTAATTTTCTACATGATATATCAGTTTGTAAGGACGTACCAGTTTCGCGACTATAGATAGGAACAATTCTGTCGAGGTTAGGAACTGCTGTCAGTGGTATTTCCCCAGTGCTAGAAGCGGCAGACTGGATTTTCCTCGTGGTCTGCATCCTCAGACTCAGAGTCGGTTTCCAGAAGCCAGGTGGCTATGGCACGCTTGATTCGTTTCTGTTAAACATACATTAGAGCAGCATCATTCAACAATGTCACTAGGACTCACGAAAATACTCATGAAGGTTTTAGTAAGAGGTTGAAGCAACTGGACTCCCGCTGCGGCATGATTCCTGCATAATTTGAAGAATGGAGCCGTATAATGGATACTGGATAATCTTGATAGCGGTAGCTGGCAGGTTGGACTGGCAAAGTATATGAATGTATCATAAAATAAATTTATTCAGTGCTATCCTATGAACTTGGTACATATCTGCGGAAAAATCAGAGGCAGTAGCAAAGGAGAGATAGAATGACTTACTAATGAAAGTCGAGGCGAGATACTACGAGCCTTAAGACGAACATCTGGAGCCCTGGTCGGTCAGCAAAGTTGTAGTAGTACAGGAAATATGCCATTCGGAAAGATCAATGTATTCAAGGAGACTCGAGAGTCAAGATTCAAAGACTGTTCGGTAATGAGAGATGGGTGCCTTCCCTTCACTATGCCAGTTGAATAAAGTACATTTGACACAACATAGCTAGGCAAAAAGGATGGAGCAACACGACATGAGACGCGATGGGGACATGGAGGTAGAGCACGGGTCCTGATTTGAATAGCCGATCAATGTTTGATCGTGCCACGCTGTACTTAATACTAGCCGTAGTATAATACATACTGTACTAACACACAGGAATCAATAATTTCAGATACAGAATCCACAAACACAGGAGATGTTTTAAAGATAAGGATAGGAATGATCTGAGAGAAGGGACGTGTTGTGTCACGCACGCAGATGATGTCACACATGCAAACGCAAACACATTTCAACTAACGCAACTGCCTTTTATGGAAAACGCATGCATATGAACGCAAACACAAACACAGGTGCGAGAACGCAGGCTAATGCACCCACGCATTTGAATAACGCAGAATTCTATGTGCCCCATTTAGTTAGCATTGAGCGATGGAGGCATCTGAATTTTTGCAGGGCTGAAGTTAAGGCCTGACATTATACGATGGTGATGACTGTTGATTTCTTGTTACTCTCGCAATTATTTCTCACCTGGTAGCCCGGTATCCCACATACAGACAGTGTACTCAATGGTAACATCACAGAAGCCTCCCCAAACAGTTCTTGGACCGTTGCTCTGCACCATTTCTAGGGCCCTCTGAACTGTAGTACATGGGTGGATCAGATGTATATGCGCTCGCGTCTTGATGTCGTACGCATCAGCTCCTAATGCAATTATTGATTTACACAGCGAGTGGGGAGGAAATTGAATGCTCATTGCCATCCTATCCTCCGTGGTAAAGGAACAAACACACCTGAAATACATAATATCACTGTCAGCAATAAATATCAACGAAGCCCCTTTTCATAATGATCGGGGAAATGGGAACAGCAGTGAGCGTCGAAGCTAGGTCCCTCATGCAGGTTTGGCAATCACCCATAGAACCACACGGACCAACATAAAGGACTCGGGAACTCTCATGATAGTTGGCTCTCAACGTCTCCCAGGCATCTATTCTGGATGACATCTCCCATTTGGAACAGGAGCTAAAAGTCATCAGACCTCTTTTCATACAAATCAGAGATCGGTACGACAAGCTCATCAAGGATATTGGTAGCAGTGAGTCTCTTCTGGCACCAGTATGGCATCTACCTCGAGAGACATTACTCCAGATATTTGCCCTCGCATTGTCTGATAATCCCACTCCTTTCGATGCACCGTGGAGTCTTGGTCATGTGTGTTCCACCTGGCGGAGTCTTACCCGTTCTTCTCCCTCCTCTGGACAAATCTCCACCTCCCTGAACCATTCACTGAAGGGTTCAAATTCCTGAAAGAATATTTCTCTCTCATGTGCGATTTACCCATCCATTTATGCCTGGATGAACTCCCTGGTGAGGAACTGAGAGGGATTCTCCATGAAATATTGATACACTCGGAACACTGTTCGATTTCGGAGCTGAAGATGAGTGCAGGATGGTTATGCAAGATATTGTCCTATGCATCGTTCCCAGCAGGATTAAGAAGGAAGGGATGGATGTAAAGCTTTTGTTGGACGGTAGGGATTGTATCATTGACGAGAAGGCTCATGCTACGTTCTTCGGGGACTGGAACTGAATTCTTGTTCTACTTATGCATCTACGATACGAGATGTCGAAAAAATCCACACCTGGAAGAAATGCTGTACAGCTGCTGGGGCCCCAAAGTAGAATAAGCGTCCAGCAAGGCAAGTATTGGCTTTACCGTGTCACGATAACTTCTGCCATTTGTGCGTCATTATATTGTGCATTCATATCTGCTCAAAAATCTTTGAGGATGCTTCTTCTGACTATGAGCTCACAGGTTACTCATGCTCGTGCTTCGGTCACAGTCTTTCTGAGCACCAATATGATGCTATGTGTATTGTACAACGCGGCCGGGTAGCTGTACAGGACCATGATCCCTCTCTGAGTCGCATCCTACTCCGCAACTCCAGCCGAACAGTGAGATTTTCAAGTTGTCAAATCGGAATACCGTATATGTTGAACTTGAGATATATTAACACACTTGTAACAATACAGGGGACCGTTCTTCGCGATGTATCCCGATTCAATGCGCTTTGCAGCATCGTGGTCAATAGCTGTGAAGGAAGCTCCGCATTTCTCAGGCCGCTAAGTGGACGACAACGTGGGGAGAATACCAGCTTGTCGTCATTCGTGCATCGTCCTGACTTGGTCCTGGCGTCCACCGTGTGTAACGAATCCAGTTGAGAACAGTGGTATGTGTAACATTCATTCATTTTCAGTACATAGACACTCGCCGATAGTAGGAGACCCTCATTTTTTTCAATTTGTATCCCTGGAAAATATCCTAGCAAGAGAATCTTTGAGCACAGATAGTCGCTTCTATTGGCCGTTGCATCTTTTAACACCCTCTCTTTATCGATAAACCTGACAAGAGATGCTTCGGGAATGTAAAGTAAGGAGTAATTTCGTCGACTTAGTCATGTCGCTTCGTTATTGTGCATGAACAGAAACAGGCAAGAAATTGACAACTTCTGCACGCAACGCAGGTAATGATATCAATCTTCGATACATTTTCCGAGTACTAATACTCAAAGTCTTCGGTTCAGATAGTCCCCTTCTCAACACTGGCTTCCACCAGTCCATCAATGACGCTTTCATGGTACGACTCGGGCCCACATACAAACACATCCCTCCCTACCCAGTCCTCCCAACGATCAACGAGATACACAGATGTTAGATGCCCTTGATTCACTGTAATGTTTGTGGAATCTGGGACGGCCTCATCACTAAAAACGCGTACTGCCATGCCCTCTCTCTCACCAATCAGGGGAAGGAGCCCGTCTGGCTCCCTCGCAGAGGATGTCTCAGCCATCTTTGCCAACACCACCTAGAATACTCAAAATGGTGTCACACCAATCTCTCCAGCGAACAGCGCCAGCCGCTTAGAAGCTTGCAGGAGAGTAAAGTCTCCCATAACACCCACAATAGGAATCGTCAATGACAATGGGGAGATGTCTTCCAACAGTGCTTGCCGAACCTCCGCTATTTTACGAGCGAGCGAAAACAATACCCCCGTAGCTGCACCACCAGGCTTCTCATGCATGGTAAGCAGGAATGCGTTAGTGAGCGCGAGATGGGAGGACGACACTGTCCATGTTCGAATACGGTCATCATTGACAGATGTTGGATTACGCGGCGCCATATGCTGGTACCCTGGATGTCCTATGAATCCAGAAAAGTCGAGAATGATGGCTTGGCCGGGGATGATATCCAGTTCAACCAAAGATTCCCAGGTGAAGGTTGTGATGGTCGAACTGTGAAGGACAATGCTTTTGAGGGTGGCTGTTGCTGGAGAGTCGTCATTGAACCGGAGGACAGGTGCCGACTCTTTGGTGAGATAGTGGACAGGCGGGCTGTATGGACTATGTTGGACAGATGTGCCTGGTCATTGTCGAACGGAAAGAGCATCCCTTACGAATATGTATCCTGTTACATGGATGGTAGTCAGTCGGTCTTGGAGAAACATGTTTTTTTGCGCGTCTGGTCCAATGTGATTTTGTGCTCGACCGGTCACGTAAAGGACGTCCCCTGTCGTGAAAGAGACGAGAGTAAGAGAGGCGAGTGGGGTGGCTTTGACATTCCCAAGAGATGTCATAATACGATTCCCAGAAAAGTCGGGGAGAATGAGGGTGCGTTTGTCTGAGGGTCGGACACGGATGAACCCAGGTCGTCCACCACGGATGTTCATGCTGACGTGAGAGGGGAATCGGTTGGCGTCGTCTTCAGTTGCGGCATATGTAGTACCAAAGAACGTCGTGTCGCATGATTGAATGAAAGATATGACAGAGTCGGGAAGCTCGTCGCCATCTGAAAGATGGCGTTTGTCGAAAACCGTCATTGGAGAACCTTGGTATGGTACGAGCTCTCGGAGAGGAATATACTTTGGGCAGTTTCTAGAAAGAAACTGTAAGCCGTCGTCGTTGCACGAGGAAGAGAACCTTACCCTATGGCCTCATTGACATGAACATCAAAATGGTACCCATCTCCGTGCCCCTTTCTCTTCGTGATCTTCCCCGCAAACTTATTCCTTCGACGCGTCGAAAATTCTACCCCAATACCCGCCATCAACATCTCATCGTCCCCAGATTCCGTCACATTGCTGACGAATGGATCGCCGTCCCACACTTTGACATTGAAGGATAGGGTCGTATACTTCGGTGATGAAATAAATCCGGGTTCTCCATCAGGGCCAGTGAGGATGGATCCCCATGGTCGTCCTGACGAATCCAGAGTCGTAATAGGGAGAAAGGGCAGTCGAGTCATATAGAAAACACCATGGTCAGGTGGTAGATCACCCTTGACAGAGGTATACAACCAATTCAGAGAGGGGTCTTTATCGATACCCACTTTTTGGCAGATTGCCCATTCGCCAGGGTGCCAGCCATAGAGAGCCATGTCTACAGGAGCGATTGAATAGGACCGTCTTATTAGAGAGGGTTCAAGCTACCTTCGGCCTTCATATGTCAGCTGCCGCTATTCTCACTCAGCATGATGTCATCCAATAGAAAAGGATGAGCTGGAAAGGGGCCGGGATAATTACAGCACACGTGAACATGTGAAATACCCGTCCAGGTCGCGTTGCCCACAGGCGGGCATGTTTGGGTACAGCACCATGCAGAAATCAGCAACACGCCGAAGGGCTCTGAGGCGCAACGACACATGTATATCGTCTCATTCATGCATAGGGCATGTTAATTCACATCGCTGGGAAAGTAGCTCCACCCATCCCTGGATGAAGCCCGACAACCTTGATACCAAGAAAAGAGGCATCGATGAGTTGTAGATTGAGGAGACAATGACATATCTTGCGATTGATGACAAGATCATTGGGGGAGTAAGGTCGGCAGAACGTCACAAGAGTCGCGTCTCCAGTCGTCTCTCTGACTTGGAGGTGATTGAACAAGAGGAAGCAATACAGCCAGCTACTCTGCCCTCGCTGGAGACCATTCAGTCCATCGGGAACAGAAATCCTCGAGTGTATTCGGCCGGGCGACACTTTGTGGTAGTGCCATGCTGAACATCAGCGGTTGCATTGACTTCACTCGCTGAAACGGTGCTGCCAATCCTGGTTAAGTCGCAGCCCAGTACAAATGTGAGGTCCACCATTCAACCGACCACTTTGCCATTCGCCGTCACCAGAGTTATATCCTATAGACAGCATCAGTATTTTGGAGATACAGCCATTGACCTTAGACATACCGGAGACAACAAATTTGCAGTTGTGCCTTATCACGATCGTACCAGGCTTGACAAATACGTCTTGAGAAGCAATCGGTGCTGAGACCACAGTCTCTCACTTCTCAGGTGACGCAGTCTGGGATGAAGGTGACTAAACTCTTCGAAAAGGGACGGTGCAAATAGAATTTGATGTACAAGAGATGGGTCATCCAACATCCTAAATGCCTGAAGCTTGACATGTTACGTCAGTGGACCGCATGTTGATTATTGCTATCAACACAAAATGTCGCGTCTCTCGTCACCGTAACTGCAGAGCTATCAGAAGCAACGAAATGAAGAGCCAAAGGAGACATACCTCATGCAAGAATCCATCACTGGGAATGATTGACAAAATGACAATGAATAAGAGCTCCCGTGGACAGCGCTTTCACCATCAACATCTGTGAAGACGACCAACGGACTCGCAAGTGCTAATGATACCAGCTTCCCGAGTGATGGCGATGACACTATGTGCTCAGGAAGGACGCCGGATGAGCCGGTGTCCTGAATTATTGAAAAATGCATCGTAGTTGCAGGTCAAAGTTGGGCTGTATGATTGCTGGTTCGCTCTTCCACCCCAACTCCCTCACTGTCTGTCAGTTGGACTTCAAAGGTGGTACTACATTTGGGTCAACAGAGTCTAGACAGCGTAACATCAAAGAACATACCGGCACTCCAAATCCTATCCTGCACTGCAAATGCGAAGACATCGGATGGGCATCGCTACGACAATTCTTGTCCTCATAACATCTTGAAATTTTCATGGGGTGGGAGGTAGAGTCTATGGCGAACTCCTTGAGAAAGCCCTCGAATTCGAGAGACAGAAAACCATCAAGGGTAGATCACAGGGTCTGCCTAGACGATGTTCAGAACATTGAATAAAAGTTGGGACAAGTACGGCTGGCGCTACCTGGTATTTGAATCTTCCAGGGAACCCCAAATAGACGCCGCAGAATGCTAGCTTCAGCATACTTGTCCATACACAAGAAAGGCAGAAAGAATCTGATATGTACGCATATAAGAACAGTTCCTGGAAACAAAGCCAGCGCACGTACCAGGGACAACCTCAATCATAATCCGTAGATATCCAAAGTGAAAGACTTGTGCCATGACAGACAGTGACACTAGCTAGATACAGTTAAAATTTGCCAAAAAAAAGATAGTAAACCACACATACCATGTTCGATGCCAAGGAGGTAAGGGTAGGTCTAATGACCGCTCAAAAACCTGTCTTTCGATATGCATACGTGTGGTTGCCGCTTAGCAGTTTCTTGACTGCATGTCAGAGTAAGAAAAGAAAGTGAAAAAAAGGGCAACAGCGCATGTACAATCAGCTCATGTCGCACCGCGCAGTGTAGGAGGATAAATTCTGGCCATGTCCAAATGCTTTGCTGTCACCGTCGCATCTTCTTGAAGGACGCCGTTGTCATCGCCATCGGTGGTGGAGGAGATGGTTGATCATCAAGAGGTGCGTCCAGAATATCAAAATTTAATCCATTTTGGGATTCGGATGGTTGGGCCGTCTTGTTCCGGTGGCCACCGCCCTCATTGTGCGATCCATATCTCCCTCAGAGCTTCAAAATTTCTTATCAGTTTCCTAGCTATGGCAAAGTAATTCAGAGAATTGTATCAGGATTGGCTACAAGGTCAGTATGTCTTCCGATTTCCATTCATGTGATCTGAACCAGCGGCCGACAGTACATGCTCGCTATTGACTCTCATCTCAGTTGGTCATCGTCTCAAGTCTAACCCACCCAAAGATCTTATAGAGACCTACAGTACATTGCATGGCCTGAATATTTCATTTTTTAGGCATCGTATTCATCCTACCAAAATGTCAGCCTTGCTCCTTACACATTGGAAAAGACTAATAAATTTATTCAGTCTACATCAACTCCCTGCTCACTATGCACATCGTCCACCCGAGTTCCTGGCCCAATATTTACCTTTGTTAGGTTCAATCACCGACCCAAACACCAATCGAACAAATCCAACCCTGGGCGCGGAGGCCATTCAACTTCTGCTGTTCTCCAATTTGCCCCTCACACTACTGCAGGAACGGTATATGCACTAATATAATTATCTTCCCGAGTACGCATTGAACATTTCCATCAGGACATCAACATTCTGCCCTCTGAGATCCAGAACATTGATTCTTTCGACGATAAGCTGGACCATGCGAAGGGAAATTCCTGCCTCACAGTCTGAGAGGATTCAATTTTGACATGTTCCCTTACGATGTCCGCGTAGCAATGACTTTATTTTTGCCTAGGTTCCATTCTGGAACTCGCATTGTTTACGCAATAAAAATCATGTAATTCCATATGGTCCTCGAAAATGATGTATCACTCCAGTGCTGCGAAGGTAATATTTTGACGTGATTCTCTCGTGTCTTCGATGCAGCCACCAATATTTGTCGGTAGCTTTCATACAAAAACTGGACAATGTGCATCTCAAATCCGGAAGTCTAGATCGCCTTCAGTTGAGAGATGGAGATACATGAACCTTTGATATCACAGAGGCTGTACATGCCGGCGCCGGGATATCTAAGAAATGTTAGAATAGATACATACTATGGTTGAACCGGTAGCATGACACTTCGCGTTGCAGTCCTAGGCCCAGGCCTTTGGCGGGGTAGCCCTTTCCGTGTTCGCTCCGTATTCCTCAAGGCTTCAGTAACGTTCTCACAGTCATTCTATAGTCATTCATCTAAGCACCTGAAAGTCGAGGCTTTTTTCAACCACAGTAAAATATTCATACGCTCATTGGTTCGAAATGGACTCCATAATACATATATCATAATGTACGCCAATTCCAAGAGTCCACAGTACTACACACAGAACATCATGGAATCCACAAACTAGAGGTGCCCCTTGTATGACTGACAGGAGCCAACACAAGCAAAACGCAAGTCAGGAAATCAAAACCTAACAAAATCGTGCAAGGTGACGACAGGCCGAATCACTTTCAGACTCGACAATCAAAGTCTTCCTTTGAAGGATCCAGGTTATTACTGAAAGAAGCGATGCCCGGTAGCGGGATACTGATGTTCTGAAACACATGCAGAGTAAGAATTCGACAAGGCAGCTCGCACGGGTGTACACATACCGTTTCGCTGATATCACTCACAGAACCGAGAGGTGTGATACAGAGGATGGTAGGTGATGAATTCACTTCATCCTTGGTGGCCTGATTGGTCAAATGGTGTTTCGATCGGGAATTGAGCCTATTGAAGGTAAGCGGCAGATAATCATCACAAGAAGACAATGTACATAGCAAGGAGTGAATTGATATAGACTGCGAATATGTTCATTATCTATTATCAGCCAACAGTGAGTAATAAATAATATGACACTTTGATAGGACGATATGAATCCCCATGAAAGCCAGAGACTGTGGCCATGCAATGTACTGTGGACATTGGTCAGATCTTAAGCATAAGGGATCAAGTTGAGACAACTGACAGAAATGAGTGTGAGAAGCGAGCATGCACTTTCAACTAAATTAGGACTAATTTGGGTGAGATCGAAGCAGACATCCTCATGTTGTAGCTAATCCTGACATGAGGACAAGTCGCATTAGATGGAGAAGTACAATAGCTGTACTAGTACGAATTTAAATCAACAAGAACTTGAAGGTCTGGTGAAAGAAACAACTCATGAAGGTACAAGTATAATCGCTCTGCTCTTGTGCAGGTAATAGAACATTGGAATGGCTATTATCAGATCTGTAACAATGATTGTGGAGAAAAACATATATAACGATGTCTAAAGTATCTGGGTTAGTATCCTTTACTGTCTGGATTATGGACATCACATACTTTGAAACTGGAAGAGGATGTGATATTCGGTGAAATATAACTGTTGAGGGTTTTTGCCAGTGATGTACACAGCTACCAAGGGTCATGTATGTGTCATATATCACGTCTGTGGCTTTCCCATGAGTACAATCAAATCCCGTGTATTCATTGACACTTACATATGGCAGTACCTATATGAAAGATAATCAGAAACGGACCCAGAACAAGGATAAAGATGCTATCACCAAGTGAGGCCACCACAGCCAAAGACTATCTGATAATATGTGGGGATGCGACACTCAATTATCTTAAAGTTTGCTTACGACAAAGTAAGCGATAGTTTTGTGAAAATGTCGTCCAACTATGGAAGAAATAAGCAATGACAATATCAATAATAACTACCGAAAATCACGAACGCTGCCATAGTCGGAGGGCATACAGCCTAAAATTATCACAATAGTCAGTGTGTGCGCACTTCATAGAAATGACACGGTTCTCACCCTTGGATGTACACAGCGAGAATGACCTAGTAAGGACAGTGTTGAGACAAAAGTGTAAATCCGCCATGACGACACACATTCAGAGCCAATTGCCACTAAGGTACACCATTTAGACATCCTTACAACATTGAACATTCAGCCGAAAAACTCACCTTCATGAACCTGTAACAATGAATCTTCAATGTAATCAATGTTCACGCCTCTGCCCAAAAACGTACCACAGGTAATACTTTAGAGCTCCGTTCAAATCGCTGAAGAAATGTATCAGATAGAAATATATGGTGTATGTGCATAAAGTGACTTGAACAGTATCAAGGGCCCTGCAAAAGAAATTAAGTAGTAGGCACCACAACTAACATACGCGGTTGAACAAACCAAACGAGCCCAACCTATTTCAAAGATTTCAGCCTACATTCCGCAAACTTCAAAAGAAGGATGACTTACAGAATAGCGGTAAACCCACCAATCGTTGGGGTATCCCCTGTAATATATGACCCCTTGTGAATTTGTTACGCCATATAGACTGCGAAGCGAATGAGTGATAAGATATCTTTGTGGGTGAGGAAGGTCACATACACAGCGGCTATTGTGGCCCCAACATAAAGAGCACCAAGAGTCTCGCTGATGGAAGGAAGCTCTGTCAAGGACCATGAAGACATCTCAAGTACGAGGGAGTTGCTGATGAAACTCCGGGAAGTATGCTCAACTTATATATGAGTAGGGTTGTCGCATTATGGCACGAACCAGGCTTACCGATCAACAACGCCCTCAGCATTGTTGGCACAATACGCTAGTCAATTTTGTGTCTCAACACTGTACCGTGAGCACCGGCACTTGACAAAAATTCTAAAAAAAGGACCAGCTACTTCAACGAATACATTGTATATCAATCTCCCGCTTTGATGCCCAATCTTGCACCCACGAAGAAGCCTGTGAAGATTCGGAGAAAATGCCACATCAATCTGGCCATAACCAAATAGAGAAACAGAGATCTTGACAGTGGTAGTGCAAGGTCCCGAATAGGAATGGTCGTACTGGTTTGATCGCACGTCTCGCGGAGTAGAGACACCCCATGGGGTACGGGAGGAAGAAGACGATTACAAATGCCATGTTTTCATTATGAATGCAGACTAAATATAGTGAGGCATTAGCAGATGCCGAAAACATTCTGGACATACTGGAGCACCTAAGATCAACATCATCGTCTAGAGTAGAAGTCGTTGATGAGCCTCCAGGCTCTGTACGCTCAGAATTTGTGGATTTTATGCACTAATTACCGCTCCTGTCCACCCAATGAACTTTCAGCAAACCAAAGATTGCCCACAAGCTCATACTACTTTCATGCTATGGCAACCACTCCTCATGTGCTTTGTTATCCATCCCATCTCGTTACACATCATAATTGCTGTATTCCATCACGGCAAGGCACCTTCAATCGCCAATCACCCCAAAACGGAATTGCCGCATCACTTCCCATCGGCACATTGGCGCGCCAATCAATCACTTAATGAAATGACGTGATTGCCGCGGCCACTCATCCATCCATGATATTTCGAGCACATGGCCACTACAGACCATGTTTTACTAAGGCTGTTACTTCACCAAGACCTGGAGAAGACGTAGACCCAAACATACACCTCAGTACAAAAGACATACCTCACCAGTCCACAGCAAAACAGCACCCCACGATCCGTTCATCGCTCCATAAAACCATATGGTTTCCGTCCATACGCGGCAATGTCGACGAGTTGCTGTTACTTTAGAAGTCAAAAGACCATATGTTGACCACGGATTTTACTAAGCCATGGCCTTACAGCCTGACTAAGTCGCGCATACTTACTCTATTTATAATTTCGTACTTGTAGTATAAAAACTAGCTAGAAAAACATCGTTTAGGGAGCTTACCGGGGAGCATAGATCGCAGCTTACCCCTACCATCGAGTCTACGCTATGTTTATTACTGTTCCACGGCAATACACCGTTTACCCCAGTATATTCTCGAGTGCACGTCAATTCTCAAGCTCACCAGAGTTATTCCACAGTTTTTGACTGTGAAGAGTCACTTGACACTCACTCTTCGCTCTTGACACTATTGGTACACGCTCATATTGTGCCAATACGTGATTGCCGCGCCATACCTTGCCCACGCTTATCTTTTATCGGCCGTTATCGTTTCAACTTCACCAGTATAGGATTGTTTCACGTTTTCACCTTCACCATCATATCGTCGCCCACTTGGGTAGTCTCCAAGTAGACTTAGGATCATTTTCATATAGGACAGTCCCAAGAGTGGACTTGAAGGTTAGTTTTGACATAGGATAGGATCGCTTCAGCACAAGACCAGTTTCAACATCGACATCAGTATTTCTGTATCATTTAGGACCAGTACCCCGCCATCACCAGTATATTTCCATTCTCGCTCACTCATTGCTGATTTCCATAATTCCACATTTATTTCGACGCTCCGCACTCAGTACTCCGTTTCACGCTTCCCCCGCCGCTCTCAGACATAGTTCCACGTTTTCTCATCGATTCCCCACTCCCAGACTCAGTTTCACGCATCTATTACCATTCTCCTCGCTTGCTTTGCTAGGATTGCCATCAAGCGACATTTTCTAGTCTTTTCTCACATTATCACTTACGGTTTCATGGTATTCACATCATACCCTTTACCATCCCCTCTTGTTTTGAGAGATCCCTACTGGCTTACAGCCAAAGCTTCTAGTACTCAACTACCAAGCAGTACTACTTCGCTGACTGAAAAGTCGCAGTGTATACTTGCATATAGAGGAATTGATTGACTGCACGGAGGTGCCCTGAACCCACTCGCACACACGATCACCTTGATTGCCGTGTAACCACGTTAATTTCCCAATCTCGTTCCTGAGTTGGTGTTGCCGTTGCCATGGAAGTCTAGGCTCATCATCGTGTAACATCGAAGCCTGTGGGAGCAGCTCGCAAGGACAATGACAAAGGGTGCGTGCAATGCAAAACACATTGTGAAAAGCACAGTTCACAGGGCCTAATGGGGTCATCCCTACCATGATCCTTGCCCCCACATCACCTCGAAGTTCTCCATCGGACGACTTTTGGGATGGAGTTGATAATGAGTTTCTCTGGAGAACATCTCAGAGCCGTAAGAGAGACACACCGAGCTGAACAGTACATCACGCAGTCAGGGCTATACATTTTTCAGGACACCATAATATGATCTGGAAAAAGTACACACGTGTCCATCAGTACCACCTGATGTCTCAATGAATCTGGGATCTCGAAACCGGAACAAACATCGCGAAATCCACAGAAATCTAACATGTGTATGGATAAGCATCAGGACCAGAAGAGAGAATTTGCGCATACGGAGCCCAATCTAGTATAAGAGAAATTTTCAGGTGACAAACGCGAGAATTGATTCATACCTCACATGCTGACAAGATAGATTTCAAAATTGTCGATAAAAACCTAGAGAAATGTGTATGCCAGGTTCGATGTGAAGAAAATCATGGCATGGAGCATCAAGCTAAAAACCACTTGACTGTCCAAGCATCAACATTTCAATGTTCATATAAGCTGATATGTTCGGGGTTTCTGGGCTGCATACAAAGGTAAGAGGAGCGCATAAAAAAGGGCAAAGGTATGCATACAATCCATTCAAGTCATGAATAGACACATAAAACAACCTGCTTCGAAACGCTTCCACTCCTGGCCCCCAAGGAAATCAGTGGAAAGGAAATCAGGCGAAGATGATTTGCTGAGTTGAAAAAGTTTCCTCAGATACATTTGCATCTGCTGGAAATCCAATTTTAGCAGAGAGATTTCTATTTCCAACTTGATGGAAACAGTATATGGAAACTTTTCCAGCGCCACTGCACGTGTCCTTCATGCAGAAACTTTGGCATGACAGGAGTGTTCGCTATCGCCATTGCATCCTTTTGAGGGGAATTATTGATGTCGGCGTGGCCCGAATATCAATTTTGGGGTCCTCGGGCCGGGTTTTACCATGCCAGTCTTTATTTCAACCACAACACTTTACTACACCAAAAACACTTGCTTTCCTTCCATTTCGCCGTCACCTTACCACCACAGTCTTTTGCTTTCTACCATTACTCCCTGTACCGTTCTGAATGTTCATTGCTCCCATTCCCATATCTCGTTGTTTCATGGGCCTGATCTCCACTGCTGATGCCGCACTGTTTCTTGAAAAGGTGTGCTGCAATGTTGCACTTGCTCGATGCTTGCCTTTTGTTGTTTCTATGGGCCCAGGTTCCGTTGCTCCTGCTGCCATGCTTTTTCTTGGATGGCAGTGTGCTGCAAACAGCATGCTTGACTCAGTGTTTGCGTTTCATTGGTTCCGTTCCATAGGCCCTGCCATTCCTGCCATCATGCTGTTCCTCAAAATAGTGTGCTGCAACATTGTGCATTTTCTTGGTGCTTGCATTTGGTTTCAGTTGTTCCTGCCCTGCCAGCTTTTTGGTGCTCTATGTTGCTCGACTTCCATTCACACCAAAAAAAGTAAAATTTCAGCTAGGTTTTGGCCAAGGGGGTTCCAAAAAATAAAAAAAGACATAGGGTCGATTAAATTATTTTGTGCCACTGGCTGACCCTCCCACCCTATCACATGACCATTATGACATCACTCATACCATATCAGGCATGCCGGTACAGCCAGACATGGACTTAGCTGGTATTTCTGCAATATCGGTCTGTGTTGCTCTTCACTGTGGGTTTCGCTCTCTTTGCATTATAAATCCCTTGTGTACTAATGAGGGACATGTATAACAGTACTTTACTACCATATTATAAATTATGTAACAATACATCAGAATACATGCCTACTTAGAGTTCCAGCTCAGCTTATAGTGCATTATTGGTTGATAATAGGTGTATTGAGGTTATACTGACTAAGAGGATGAAGGTTGAAGTAAAATAAAGATGCAAAGGTCATTTTACATTGAGTTACATGGGAAATTTTTGAAATTTCGAGGGGTCATATAAAATTTTTCATGACCAGCACTTGACCCTCCCTCCCTACCTGGTGCTCCGGGCCGACATTCCGGTACCCCCTTGGTTTTGGCAGATACAAAACTAAAATTTATAATACCAAGTTTCTAAAGTCGCTTTCAGAAGGTCAGAAATCTCTAAATTTGGCCAAGCAGAAATCGAGGTTGGAACTCAAAGTTTCTGCATATATTTTGGAGGGAAAGAAATTTACATCACGACTTTGATATTTCAAGTTGTCATAAACGTAATTGAAAACTTTGAATTTCGACACAAATTTCAAAATACCAGAAACAATTAGTTTGTGGATATCAGAAATCTACACAGAAATGCTGCATTTCAGTATCAATTTTGAGCCTAAAGTTTCAGGAACAATTTCTGCCATTGCAAAATCAATGCCAAAATTCCAGGTTTTAGAGGTGCCGAGACTTGGCTGCTGACCACCTGCAATGGTAGTGCCACTCACCTGCCATTGATTTTGGTTCACCTTCCACTCCTCAGCCATTCCTCAGCTCATCACCTGCTGTTCACCTGCCACCCTTCTGCCGCTCATGCATGACTAGTATGTCATGTTGCTCATGACTTGCTCATCAGCATCATTAATCATTTCATATTGCTTCATCAATTCAAACAAGAAAATGGAACCAGTGCCGACATGGACCAACTATCCCATCTGGAATCCTGACAGTAGTGCCAGCTCTCATGATGAGTACCTATAACCACGCAAAAGTTTTCTATAATAGAATACATACAATACCACAGTAGTTTAGCCTAGTGACCCACAGTAGCAATACAACATATGCAGTGTAGCATGGACCCCATATATGAGGTCCGAAACACTATAATGGATTTCATCATCATCATCATCCGACTCTCCTTCTACCTCCTCACTGGCAACCTGTAGCCCATCGACAATATGCACACAGATAAGAATATGCAGTCTATTCTGCATGCAAGGTCAATGGTAGTTAGTTAGGACCACTACACCATAGTTTCAGGCAGGACGGCAAGTGGAATCCACAGAGTGAAACTTTCTGTAACCAAGGTGCAGTAGAGAGGAATCACATAGCAGTCAAAGTGAGATTCGGAGAACTGCAGCAAAGGAAGAGGGCACTGTTTGCCTAGGAGACAACTCGGGAATTTGGGGGGTCACGGAGCAGATACTGATAGTCACCCAGTTGGTGCTCAGACCACACCCACATGCCAGGTAGTAATGTCTTTCCAACGCCTGCAAATCTGTGAGAGAATCCAAAGTTATTGAGGGCTTACATCTGGTGTTGACTTGTGCAAAAATTCAGCTGACATCCCTGGGGGAATTGAAAGGACAACTTCTGGTGCCAAGAGTATTGTGAGAGATGAAGATTCCATGACCCAAGATCTCATCCTCTTCACTAGCATTGTCAACGCCATCAGCAATCCCCATGAAAGCAAGATAAACCAACATACAATCAGTATCTTCAACAGAGAGACTCCTTTGTGACTATTTCTTAATGGTAGCTTCTGCCACACCCGTCTACAGCATACTTGAAATGAGCTTGCAATGCTCAAGATTGGGAAGGAGCTTGTTTTCACCATTTGGTTTCAATTCCCATAAAAACGACACAGACACCGTAGTGATGAAGGCATTTGAACCTTGCCAGTGGATGGCTAGGGCATATATGGCAGGACAGGGGATTCCCATGAGTTGCGAGTGACTGGGGCAGAAGAGTAGAAGCTCTCCTCATTGTAGTGTATGATATGTCTGTGACAAGTCCCCTGAGAAGTCGAGGTATGAGCTGTTGTCTTTCGACAACCTTGTCGCTGTAAAGTCAAGAGAAATGTCGGTGAATAGGTGGTGAGGAAGGGGTGAGATGGCCCGGATGCTGTCTTCGGGGGGGGGGGGGGGGGGGGATTGTTAGGAAGTTACCAGGTCTTGAAGGATACTGAGATGGAATGGATAGGTGAACTGGGATTTAATCTGGAGCTGTTCAAGGACTGAGCTGGTGGCCTCTCACCTGCCCAGTGCTTCAAGTAGCAATGAATGCTGAAAGGAATACAGCGATGAGGGTTGGTACAGTGTATATCCAGTGGTCATCTTGGTTGAAAGAGAAAGGAAAGGTGTTCCAGAAAACAGTGCAATCTCAGTTCGATGTTCAAGATCGTAATCTGTTAAACTTTGCTTTATTTCACTAGAGGTTGCTGATATGCTTGCCTTTTATGTGCTTTTATTCTGTACCTATAAAGCTTCCATTAGTACTCAAACTGCCATGTGGACAGAATTGAACTCACCTACTACATTATCATTAGATGAAAAGGTTTCACCAAGACTATGAAATTGGTTAGTCATTCCATCTTTGAGAGAAGGAGTAGATAGTTCCACCACTCTCCCAAAGATGATGACTTCGACTGGACATCATTGAAGGCAGCCCACCGAATATGGGAGTGAGAAATTCCCACCAATGTTGAGCACATGTAGAACGTGGCGAGCCAGAGAAAGTCCAGTTGCGACAAACAATTCCTGCATGAAGAACATGCTCGACTCAACACATACTAGTCAGGCTGAAGATTTCAAATCAATCTCAGCTTGAGAAACTGAATCAAGAGCCTCATCTCAGCAGTATTTCCAACACGATCTCTGCTCGATCCCTTGTCTACCATATTCAATACTTCCAAGCATCTCGTCCCAATTGTGCATGAGCCTGCCATCACACAAGTTAACGTGCAGCATCTTGATAGTGTACTTGGGGGGGTAAGACTTGATGACAGCATTAGAAAACAAGGAGAATGCAAACAAAAATGAACCAACTCACCACACGAGAATGCACCGAACCAGGCAAAATCCCTCCAAGCATTCAGAACCAAAGACTTATGTGACCTGGTTGAGTTATCTTATAAAACCATGGGGAACAAGCAAAAAATGATAGTGACATAGTACATGAAAAGCAGCTGAACAGAAACCATAAAAGTCACTGAGATGCAGTGTCTTGAAGTCACAAGATGCACAATCAAGCATTTCATCTTGCCACCATCTCGCACAGACCACCAACTCACTGCACAATCTACCAACTTGGTAAGTTTTTCCTGCTTTTGCTACCTATGGAACTGGAGACTTTTGTAGATCCCATCAATGATTCAAATGTTTTTGGACTTCCTGAGGTGAGGGCATGTCAGAGGTGTGGAGTAGAGAAGACTGTTGAACTCACAGGCATACAGGAGGGCATGGGATGGCATAAAGGGACTGTTCTGCATAAACGCTGGCATGGCAGGTGAGTACACACTGTTTGTCCATCAGAGTCGTTGTTCAATGAGCACTTGTCATCAATATCAGTCCAACCAGCTGTCAATCTTGTTCCCATCATCCCCATCCATCATACAATTGCCTGGAACACCAATATGCCCCGCTCCTTGGTATCCTTACCACATGAACGTGTGTCAGTTGTACCAAACCTGTGGACCATTCCAGAGTAGAGTCCGCACTGACAAGGAGAAGGGTAGGGTCATTCCACTCACAAACATGCAGAAAGGACAAGTTTTGGATGAAAATTAACACTTACATGCTATATTCCTGTGAAGATCTATGTTGCCATATTTTTTCAGATTTCTGCCATATTGTGGGATTTCTTTTGCATTCTTAAATACTTGCTGATGATAAGTATATAGAAGGGGGCAGTAAATTACCTTATGTGGTATGAACAGTTGTCGGCATCATTGAGTTGAGCGGGTACATGTCAGCATGACTAAGTGGCAAATTTGGCCTGCCTACTCTAGTCAGAATTAACTGACAATGCTGGCACATGTCAGCATCTGGCATTTGCTGTAAATTGTTACGATTTTTCCATTTTCCTTATCTTATCTCTCGAGCGCCTATCTAATCCCATCTTATCTATGGCGCTCATTGCCTATCATCGGACATCGGACTGGTTACCTTTGGGTCACCATGACCATATCGGACAACTTTGGGTTAGTTACTACGGCTCGCGATCTTCGCTCGCCTCGTATGATGTTTTCATTGTTTCACGCATTGTTACCGAACGCTCGACACGTATTCACATCTATATATAGCGTTCAGCCTTTAGTATATAAGCACCATAGTTCTCAACCGTATATCCTCAGTCTCGAACTAAAGTTTATCTTTACCCTGCCATACACAAGCACTTTAAGCAGCGACCTAGTCCTAGAGTGATTGTCCGAATGTGAGGCAGCTCTTTGATGTAGTCATCGTTCATAACAAAGTCACATGTTAGTCAAGGCCTAACAATTAGTTCAAGACTTCCTCTCTTTCTCTCTAACGCTCGACGCGAGAAGAAAGACCCATGAACCCTGACAACCTGACGATCACCGTCCCCTCTGCCATCAGAGGCGCCTTTCTTATCATCCTCCTCACCGCTCTCCTTGTACTCAGATATTGAGACTTCCTAGAACGACTACTCCGGATACAACGATATCCCCAACCTCAGAGGCCTGCCCCCTTTCCCCTACACTATGTCATCCCCTACGCAGAACCTGTACCAAGGCCAGCAAGGCAGGAGCTGGAACCCACTGAGTTGGAGGAGCACCTCAACAGCCCCACCAGACGAAGGCCGACCTCCACCAGTTCTTCCGACGAGTTTCTGTTACACCCCTGAGAACCCAGAAACACGATGCCCGGCCCCAGCAATGTTCCAAGAACCCCCTCTCCTCCCACTCCCGTCTCAGCCGCCACGCTCGAGAGGAACCTTCGGGCTGAGAGGGAGATCGAACTGCCCCCTGACTACACCCCCGCGCCCGTACCCAGGGCAGCCCCCATCCGGTTCACAGGGTTACTTCCCACCGCCCCAATTAGGGGTCTCTTACCAGCAGCGCACAGACCTAACCCCCGGATACTCGTACCCCATGCTCCCTTCCCTACCCGCACCCACCCCATATGGCCCCCGACCCCTCGTCCCTTCCCTCCCGATGACTCCTCTGACGAAGACAGTGAACCCAGAAATTGTGACCCCCTCCCCTTCTTCCCTACCCCCGACAGAGACGATCCCGATGTCCCCAGAGATATCCCCATCGTCATCAGAGACGACGACCCCGACGGCCCGGACCCCTTCCTTGACGCCCTCCCCCCTCCCCCAAGAGCCCCAGACAATGTCTTCAATGCAGACAGGCACGACTATGAGTGGCCCGCCCTCACACCAATTGACATACAACTCCTCGGTCCCCATCGAACAGAGGCCTGGGAACTACGAAGACAAGACGTGGAGCACAGAGCCACAGTCTTTGAACCCAGTCCAAGGAGAACCATGGATCGATACCTTGCCCAGACACAAGGCAACCCCATCATACCTCCCAGCATTGAGGCCAACATCGATGCAAGGATCTTCGCCAATCGACACCGAGAGTTATACCCTCCTGCAGCTGGAAGGATACTGGAATGACTACGACCACGGACAGAGAGACAACAGGAGGTATTCGCCAATCTCCTACGGTCTCTGGCCAGACGAGAGGGAGACTGCCCCGACTTGGACAGCACCATATGACGAAGGCTTTGATACCTTCAATTACGACTATGGGACGTTCGGAGGGATGGACAATGTCATCCCTTGGACGCCAAGGGTAGACAACGTTCCCCATCCCACCATATTCCCCGACTCCCCACCTCGCAATATATTTGGATGACCTACTACGATGTATCTAGGGAATCCCTGATACCCCGGCCAATATCAAGGCCCAAGGACCAGTTTCCTCCTAGGAGGAGCCAACGACAGAGCAGGGGGAAGTCAACAGCCGCCCAATAGAACTGCAGAGGAACTACAGGAAGCCCGAGACCTCGCCGAACAGAAGCAGAGAGACATCAACGAACTCCAAACCAGGCTCAATGATGCCGAAATGGCTCAATGAGACCACGCAGCACAATGGGGATTCCCCATTCCTCCCACCAATAAAGGCAAGAACCCAGATCATGGCAGACCTCAACTTCCAGATCACCTCCATCCCCTCCACGACTGAAAAGACCAATGGTCAGTACCCCGACCGCCTCCCGGGAAGAGACGACTCAACCCCATGCCAAACCCAATAGGCGAGGCAGATGAAGACGCTGCCTTCCTCAGGGTAAAACCCATCATGATCAAACTGCCAATCCCGTATAAGGGAGCCCCTGATGACATCGAACGCTTTCTTGGGGACTGCCTAGCCTATTTCGAGGTATTCAGCTCATACTTCAATCGACCATCCCTAATGACTACCTTCGCTGTGTCCCACCTCGACAGCAACGCAAAGGATTGGTGGGTACACAAGTGGATCGAATTCTATTCAGTTGATCCTGCTGATCTCGACGAACCATGATTCCAACTCCCCAACTTCGAAGAATTCATCCAACTCCTCACCGCCCAATTCCAAGACTCAGCGGTAGAAGAAGTCCACAAAAAGAAGATGTTCGACCTCCGCATGGGCACTGGACCTGCCACCGCGTACTTCCAGGATCTGGAGAAGCATGCCAAACTCGCAGGGCGATGACAAGACGAAGATGAGAAAGGCTACATGGTAAAAGCCGTACGACTGGGAGTCCCAGAATCCTATACCAAGTATATCGCCTTCTCCGGGGAGAACGTCCCCTGAACCTATGAGCAATGGAAATCCCACATCATTCGGATGTACAAAGAGCGGCAGAAGAAGTGGGCATTTGACCAGGCCACCAACTCCGGATCCCATGACTCCCACCCTCCCCCGAAACCCTCGCACGCTACCGCCACCAGCCCACCCAAGGCAGGTGGCGTGACAAGTTTGTTGATGGCCAAGCCAACAAGCAGTGGAGCCAATGCAGGAGGAAGAGACTCTGGAGGAAGATGGGTGGCCCGCCCCGGAACGACATTCCACGGTCAAGGAGAACCGATGGACGTAAGTACGATGATGGCAAAAGGGCTATGCTTTAGGTGTCACAAGAAAGGGCATCTGAGTAAAGACTGCTCTGACAAGAAGCAATTCCGAGATATCCAGTCAGTACAAGCTGAGCCGGTGATGGAGTCCAAGGTGGAGGAAGTGAAGGAAGAGGTAAAAGCATAGGTCGCTCAGGGTCCGATTCCCCTGCAGCAGCCAAGGACTTATATACTGGTGGTACGTGCTCGTCTTCTGCTGGCCGGACTTATTCTACTTTTTTAGTTACACATGTTTTACCTATTGCGCATTCGAATATACCCAGGGAAGATTGTATTCCCCGTTCCGCTTTTAACGTCTCCAGCACAACTAGCACCCCAGTTTTAGAATCAACCAACCAATATGCCTCACTACAGGTAGAAGGCAATGACACTAATGACATGACCACAGTCTCAATTGCCTCTCCCGACGAGGAGGGGGATGTGACCGTAAACCCCCACAACGCTCCTCGATCAAGAGCTAACCGTCTATTGAGTAGTCCACGACAGGAGACCTGATGGATGAAAAATACTGATGACAAGTCACCTACCACAGTGACACCCATCATAATGGCTGCTCGCAGACCAGATGGGGCAGGGGAACCGGGTCCAAACTCACCCCCTGAAAAAGCGGCTCCCGCAACCTGCGATCACCAGAGACGGGGTCAAGGGATTGCCTGAGTGTTGGAGAACACTGCAAGGATTAAAACCCAGGATGACAGAAAGAGTTCAATGCCCTTCAAGACATCCGAGACTGCAGGTGCAGCCACATTTTCCTCCCCATTCCCAGGCCTAGAGCTGTCCTCCCCAAGTGACCCGACGATGCCCGAGGTAGCTGGACAGAACCAGTAATTCCGCGTTCGTGGTCCGGGTCCTACCGGTTGTTCCCGCATGACTCTTCGCTGTTGGAGGCGACACCTCGCAAGCAAAGCAGATCCTGCAGCCCGACAACCAGAAGGAGATTGATGAAGACCATCAAGCGCGCCCGTCGAAGGCCGCCGGTGATGCCAAAGCCATGGCTACGAAGGAGATTGCTGCAGGACAGGAAGCTGCTAGCGCCCAGGCGGTAAAAAGGGGGCACTTGGTTAGTATTATCGAAGTACCTGACGAAGACAATGATACAGCTTACCAGATCTGGCTCACCAAAGAACAAACCCCAACTGTTGTCAAAACGACGGAGTCGACCATACCCCAAGCCCCTCCCACTGATGAGGGTCGGTGGATGAAGCCTTTCAAAGTAGATTGGACACTTCGCGCAGTACGAGAAGCCCGAAATGACAATGCCGCACGAGCCGCACTCTTCGTGTGGACGCACAAAGACCGAGTTCCCGAACTCACCGACGAACTACTCGCTTCACTTCGCATCGGGGAAGAGGTAGCCTGAGAGAAGCTTTATCAACTCCATGAACCGCCCCATTATCTACGATGAGCACGATCCAGCGAACGAGACTTCACGATTGATGTCCAACTTATCCCCTGCACGGGAAGGAAGACTCTCCTAACGAGAGGGTTACTAGACAGCGGCTGTACCTCCAGCATGATTAACCATGCATATGTCGAAGCCCACGACCTAGATACCCAAAAAGTAGCAGTACCCATTGCTGTCTACAACGCAGATGGAACTCACAACCAGGCAGGAGACATCACCGAATTCGTGGAATTCCGAATGACAATCAGTAACCACAGCGAGCGCATCGACTTCGCAGTCACCGACTTGGAGAACAGAGGCCTGTACCTTGGACATGATTGGTTGAAACGTTGATGAGCCTCCAGGCTCTGTACGCTCAGAATTCGCAGATTTTATGCACTAATTGCCGCCCCTGTCCACTCAATGGACTTTCAGTAAACCAAAGATTGCACACAAGCTCATACTACTTTCATGCTATGGCAACCACTCCTCACGCGCTTTGATATCCATCCCATCTCGTTACGCATCATAATTGTCGTATTCCATCACGGCAAGGCACCTTCGATCGCAAATCACCCTAAAAACAGGATTGCCGTATCACTTCCCATCGGCACAGTAACGCGCCAATCAACCACTTAATGAAATGACATGATTGCCGCGGCCACTCATCCATCCACGATATTTCGAGCACACAGCAACTATAGGCCGCATTCTACTAAGGCTGTTACTTCGCCAAGACCTGGAGAAGACATAGACCCAAGTGTGCACTTCAGTACGAAAGCCATACCTCACCAGTCCACAGCAAAACAGCACCCCACGATCCGTTCATCGCTCCATAAAACCATACAGTTTCCATCCATATGCGGCAACGTCGACGAGTTGCTGTTACTTTAGAAGTCAAAAGACCATATGTTGACCACAGATTTTACTAAGCCACGGCCTTACGGCCTGACTAAGTCGCGCTGAAGAGACTCTGTGCACGCAAGCTAGAAATGCAACAGCGTCGAAGACACCAATCACACCCACACCCAACACTACACACACAAACCCTCAAGTTCGTGGGGGATTCTGATGCGATAGAAGCAGATAGAAACACGAGAACCAAACTCTCAAAATATAAGATACACCAGTACAGCAGTAGCGTGCGTCTAGTATCTAGATCTCTCTAAGTCCAAAGGCTTTTAATAACAAGAGAAGCGACAGTTGTCGCTGGGCCTCAAGGCAAGGTGTAATACAATACACGCAACATCGAGAGACATACACAAAACCCTCACAAAGCCTAGAGTGACACACGGAATGGTCTCAAACGGCTTATAACACACAATACACAACTCAAAGCCTCGCGCTCCACACAGAAACACATCCCAAAACCTTCCACTAAAGCCACAGGATTCAAACCTATGCGCTCAAGCTTCCAAACCAATCGTAGATCCACAGGGTTCTAACCTATGCGATCCAGAGACACAAAAACCTTATAAAACCCCATCCGCAAGCCACAGGGTTTGAACCTATGCCACTTGGGAAATATATACCCTCAAGCGAGCACTAATCAAGCCAAAGGGTTTGAACCTCTGCCACCTGTAGTGCCTCGTGTCACAAGGAACCCTCAAAGCACAAGAGCGCATCCTCAATGACACTGAACTCTTCTTCTCAGGTTAGAGCGCAAGTCACCCAACCAATTAACAGTCACACAAGTGCCGTGTTAGTTTTCTATGCCTCGCACGCAACTCAATTCACTCGGTATGATATCAATGCTAGGTATATTCTCTCGCTTGAAGTTACAAACTAATCCTGATGCTAGGGCATCAAGCTGGAGGCTTGCGCGCGACTACAACGGGGGTCCGAAACTTGTATACTACGATTACACTGCGCTATTTATCTAGTTTACGTTCTACAAATTAGTATCACCAAATATAGTATCATTTAGGTTGCCGAGCTCCCTCGCCTGTGTCCCGTGCATGTCGCCATTAGCACGCCATTGCTTGGCGCTGACTCAGGAGTCTGGCTCAGGGCCAGATCCTGTCTCTGAGTGTTGCGACGTCGGTTAATAGCGCTATCACACATGTACTGACGTCGGTTGCTATCTCCTCGGAGTTGCAACCTAGCACGTGACTCTTATTTCGCTTCCTAATATTCTCTTAGGGAAATCTATCGTAGTGAAGGCAACGAGCTCCTTGTCTAGGCCTCGTGCGCTTCGGCCGATGTCAGAAACTTCGGATTTACTTGAGTTCTGACATCACAAAGTCTAGAGCTCTAAGTTCCGGATCTGCCAGGCCTTGCGCATCATAGATCAATGTTGCGAAGTTTTAATTATCTCACAAGCGTGTCCTGCTCTATTTTTAGTGCGCGCGTGCTATGCCCTGTCAGAGCACTTAGTGTCAAGCACTGGGACTTCATACCTAGTACAGCCTTGCTAGTACCATTCTTAGGTTAAGTCATGCGCTCCACCCAGCTTTACTCAGGTAATCTCATTACTGGCATTATAACCCTTGCGCCCTGTGGAGTTTCTTAGTGCCTTAGTATCTAGACCCTGTAGCATGTATTTATTTGTATAAATTGCAAAATTACACGCGTAAATGCTTGCAGAGCGTGTCAGCACATACTTACTCTATTTATAATTTTGTACTTGTAGTATAAAAACTAGCTAGAAAAACGTTGTTTAGCGAAGCTTACCTGGAGCATAGATCGCAGCTTACCCCTACGCATCGAATCTCTCTCTATCATCGAGTCTACGCTACATTTATTACCGTTCCACGGCAATACACCGTTTACCCCAGCATATTCTTGATTGCACGTCAACTCTTAAGCTCACCAGAGTTATTCCACAGTTTTTGACTGTGAAGAGTCGCTTGACACTCGCTCTTCGCTCTTGACACTATTGGTACACGCTCATACTGTGCCAATACGTGATTGCCGCGCCATACCTTGCCCACGTTTACCCTTTTATCGGCTGTTATCGTTTCAACTTCACCAGCATAGGATTGTTTCACGTTTTCACCTTCACCATTGTATCGTCGCCCACTTGGGTAGTCTCCGAGTAGACTTAGGATCATTTTCGCATCAGTATAGGACCAGTTTCGGCATAGTTTTCGCATAGGACAGTCCCAAGAGTGGACTTGAAGGTTAGTTTTGACATAGGATAGGATCGCTTCAGCACAAGACCAGTTTCAACATCGACATCAGTATTTCTGTATCATTTAGGACCAGTACCCCGCCATCACCAGTATATTTCCATTCTCGCTCTCTCATTGCCGATTTCCGTATCTCCACGTTTATTTCGACGCTCCGTACTCAGTACTCCATTTCATGCTTCCCCCACCACTCTCAGACATAGTTCCACGTTTTCTCATCGATTCCCCACTCCCAGACTCAGTTTCACGCATCTATTACCATTCTCCTCGCTCGCTTCGCTAGGATTGCTGTCTAGCGACATTTTCTAGTCTTTTCTCACGTTTTTGCTTACGGTTTCGTGGTATTCACGTCATACCCGTTGCCGTCCCCTCTTGTTTTGAGAGATCCCTACTGGCTTACAGCCAAAGCTTCTAGTACTCAACTACCAAGCAGTACTACTTCGCTGACTGAAAAGTCGCAGTGTATACTTGCATATAGAGGAATTGATTGACTGCACGGAGGTGCCCCGAACCCATTCACACACACGATCGCCTTGATTGCCATGTAACCACGTTAATTTCCCAATCTCATTCCTGAGTTGGTGTTGCCGTTGCCATGGAAGTCTAGGCTCATCAACGTCACAACCCAACGATCAACTGGGGTATGGGTACAATTCTCTTCGGACGCTGTCAGTGCGTCAAGAATCCCTTCCCACTCCCCGACGCAGATCCCAAGGACCCTTGGGATGAAGAACTCAAAGATGGAGACCGCATTCTCGCCATTGACATGGAAGAAGAATATGAAATCTGCACGATGCATCATGCCAACGACCTCGCCACTGCGGCTCATGCAGAGAAACTGACCAAAACCTTTGAAGAAATGATACCCCTCGATTACTGCTCCTTCTGTGACCTATTCTCAAAGGAGAACTTCGACGAACTCCCTGAACAAAAACCGTGGGATCACGCCATCGAGCTAGTCCCCAACACCAAGTCAACGCTCGACTGCAAGGTCTACCCATTGAACAGGAACGAACAAGAGCAACTCGACAAGTTCCTTGACGAGAACCTCAAGTCAGGGAGGATTCACAACTCCAAATCACCCTTCGCATCACCCTTCTTCTTTGTCAAAAAGAATGACAGTTCCTTGCGTCCCATCCAGGACTATCGCAAGCTGAATGAGATGACGATCAAGAATCGATACTCATTGCCTCTCATTTCCGAACTCATCGACAAACTCCAGGGAGCCAAATACTTCTCAAAGCTCGACATTCGTTGGGGATACAACAACATCAGGATCAAGGAGGGAGATGAGGAAAAAGCCGCATTCCACACGAACCGAGGATTGTTTGAGCCAACAGTTATGTTTTTCGGACTCACCAACTCACCCGCAACCTTCCAATGGATGATGAACAACATATTCAAGGATCTCATCTCCGAAGGAAAAGTCACGATATACCTCGACGACATCTTGATCTTCACCAAAGACCTTGATGAACATCAACGCATAGTTCGATATGTACTCCAGCGACTGCAGGAGAACAAGTTATTCCTCAAAGCAGAGAAATGCGAATTTGAGGTTCTCGAAATGGAATACCTCGGAGTCATCATCAGTGAAGGATCCGTACACATGGACCCAGTTAAACTCGCTGGCATTGCTGAATGGCCAACCCCGACGAAGAAAAAGGAGCTCCAGTCGTTCCTCGGGTTCACCAACTTCTACTGCAAGTTCATCAAGAACTATTCCAAGGTAGTACGCGTGCTGACCCAACTCATGGGCAAAGCAGACTGGACTTGGGGTGCCACGCAGAACCAGGCATTCCAACAGTTGAAGAAGCAAATGGCGGAGGATGTCATCCTTGCCATCCCGAATAAAGATGGATGCTTCAGAGTAGAAGCCAATGCTAGCAACGGCGCTATCGGCACTGTACTTAGCCAGGAGCAAGATGGCAAATGGAGACCCATAGCCTTTATGTCCAAGGCGCTCACGCAAACGGAACACAACTACGAAATTTACGACAAGGAACTGCTCGCCATCATGCTCGCCTTATCTGAATGGCGCCATTACCTGATGGGCGCAGCACAAGATGTAGAAATCTGGACGGATCACCAAAACCTCCAGTACTTCCGTAAACTGCAGAAGCTGAACCAATGCCAAGCTCGTTGGGTCACTGAACTCGCTGAGTATCACTTCACGCTCAAGCATAAGCCAGGAACCGCTAACATCAAAGCCGACCTGCTCTCTCGATGAAGCAACCACAACCAAGGAGAAGACGACAACAGTGACATTGTAGTCCTCGCCCCTGAGCACTTCTGGGTGCTCATCATGCCCACCACGGCCGACGCTCACTCCCGAGTCATGGAAGTAACGTGTCAGAAGGAACTCTGGGACAAGGGCATTGCCGCGTCCCTGGAGCATGAACGTGGAATCACCGAGAAAGATGGCATTCTGTACTATGACAACCGAGTTTATGTACCAAAGCATTCCGCCATCAGAGGTGAAATTATCGCTCGTAGTCATGATCACATCACTGCCGGACACCCTGGAATCGCCAAAACCAAGGAGCTCATTCTTCGCGAGTATTGGTGGTCAAAGATGAACAAAGACATTGAAACGTACATTGCCAGCTGTGAAACATGCGCCAGGACCAAGTCCAACACCCAGGCGAAGGCAGCGCCGCTTCACCCTAATGCAATACCGACTGAGCCCTGGACCCACATCTCCATCGACATGGTCACAGGACTCCCTGTCTCCAATGGTCATGACGCATTACTTGTAGTCGTAGACAGGTTCTCCAAAGGCATCATTCTGGTCCCTTGCAATGTCAAACTCTTGGCTGAGGGCTGGGCTCAGATTCTCCATGACCACATCTATGCCCGTCACAGGATGCCAAAGGTTGTGATCTCAGACAGAGGTCCCCAGTTTGTTTCCCAGTTCATGAAGGAACTATACAAACTCCTTGATATCGCACAAAATGCCTCCACTGCGTTCCACCCACAAACCGATGGACAAACAGAGCGCGTCAACCAAGAAATCGAAAAGTACCTCCAAATCTTTGTCAACTTCTGACAAGACGACTGGGCCGACTGGTTACCAATCGCAGAATTCACCCACAACAACCACGTACACTCTGCCACTGGTAAATCCCCGTTTATGGTCATGTACGGCCGTAATCCCCGAGTACTCCCCGACTCTCCTCACCCTACTAATGCAACAGTACCCGCCACCACCAAATTCTCTGACACGATGGCCAAGATTCATAAGGAAACCGAGACAGCGCTAGAAGAAGCCATGGGGTGAATGAAAAAACAAGCCGACAAGCACAGAAGGAGTGCAGTCGAATACAAACCTGGAGATCACGTCTGGTTGGACAGCACCAACCTTCATCTCCCCCACCCCAAGAAGAAGTTGGACGACAAACGAGTCGGTCCCTTTGAGATCATCGACAAAGCCGGCGCTTCTGCCTACAAGCTCAAGCTGCCTCCTCACTGGAAGATCCACCCGCGTTTCAATGAAAAACTTCTCACCCCATACATCCCCCCGTCGTTCCCTAACCAGGAACAGCCTCCACCCCCACCACCAGATCTTATCGACGACGAAGAATATTTCGAACTCGAGGAAATCCTCAACTCAAAAACGAAGAAGGTCCACGGACGATGAGGACAACCGTCGCAAACCGTTAATTACTACTTCGTCAAGTGGAAAGGCTGGACCCGAGAACACAATTCATGGGTACATCAAAAGGACATGGGCAATGCAGAAGAAGCGATTGCTGAATATGAGGAAAAAGCCAAACGAGCCCAAGGGCAAACCATAGTGAAAATCGTAACCGACCCTGGGTGTGCCCTTGCAATGATACTCGACCACGAATACACCCCAGATGGCGATGTGTGCTACCTCGCACAATGCGTAGATGGAACTCAGAAATGGGTTCTTAATCCAGACGTCACCCTCTGGGAGACGTTCTTAGAAGAGTATTGGCAAACGCAATACAACTCCCAGTTGGAACCGATAGAAGAGCCCTAGGCAGTCGGGACGCCTGCCTTAACGAGAGGGTAATGTTATGATTTTTCCATTTTCCTTACCTTATCTCTCGAGCGCCTATCTAATCCCATCTTATCTATGGCGCTCATTGCCTATCATCGGACATCGGACTGGTTACCTTCGGGTCACCATGACCATATCGGACAACTTTGGGTTAGTTACTACGGCTCGCGATCTTCGCTCGCCTCATATGATGTTTTCATTGTTTCATGCATTGTTACCGAACGCTCGACACGTATTCATATCTATATATAGCGTTCAGCCTTTAGTATATAAGTACCGTAGTTCTCGACCGTATATCCTCAGTCTCGAACTAAAGTTTATCTTTACCCTGCCATACACAAGCACTTTAAGCAGCGACCTAGTCCTAGAGTGATTGTCCGAATGTGAGGCAGCTCTTTGATGTAGTCATCGTTCATAACAAAGTCACATGTTAGTCAAGGCCTAACATAAATTCTGACGATGATTTTCGATTAAGCAGCAGATTGACTCACCAATCATCGCAGCAGTGGGCTAGCACTCAAGGATCATGTCTAAGTTGGCGTGAAATGTCAACAAACTAACAGCAAGAAAAAAACGAGTGGTAGAGGATCTGGAGCATAAGAACGAAGCCATGCTGTAGAGACCTTGTGGGTACCCAGACTGGAGGGCAGTGGATGAAAATCACAACCAAGTTCTGATAAGTTTGTAGATGATACAAAGGGGCAGATAGACATATTCAATATATTCTGGGGATGATGGTCATGAGATACAAGCATAGCACGAGCAAGATGAGACTCACAAGAGTTGAGGCTTTTCAACCACCAGACCCCTATATGATCACAGACAAGTAGGAGCATGAATCGAAACCGGGAAGGGACGTAGTATTGGTAAGTTATGTAACCAGTCAACTGCACAGTGTGGTAGGATGGCACTAATCATAGTCATTAGCATGGGGTCAAGTTTCTTGGAAGAAGACCTTTACTAGGGGTGGCAACCACTGGCAGCTACATCCAGCTTTATCATGTGCCATCAGGAATGATTCATGTTGTCACTATGAAGATTGCATGAGTGAGAGCATGTGAATAAGGAGATATAGTGATGTTCGGATCAGGCTGGGCCGGGTTTTTCGGGCTTGGGCCAGGCTTTGGAGGGTCAGGCTTTGACAAAGTGTGAGCCCAAGCCCTGAGCCCACCAAAGCCCTCCTCCGGGTTGGGCCGGGCTTGGACTTTTCGCAGGGCTTTTAGCATCTATATGCATGGGATGAGGTATATATAACATCCTTATGCTAATTTCTGCTGTAAGTTGTCATATTGAGGCTTTGACATGACAGAAGAATCGTACTCACCATCTATAAAGCTGATATTAGGATACTACCACAACTGACCAGGGCTCGGGCTTTCCATAGCTTGAGCCCGAGCCCTGAGCCCGCCAAAGCCCTCCACCAGGGCCAGGCTTTTCAGGGTCAGGTCAGGCTGGGTCAGACTGGGTCGCGGGCTTTAAGCCTGACCCGGACATCACTAAGGAGATATGGCATACTGTGGGGCGAGTAAGCTAAGAGGGGGCCAGGAGGATGGAGTCACCATTGGAGAGTCTGAGTCTGAGAGAAGGAAACTAAAAACATTATATCTGACAGAGAGGTAGTATATATACACACCTGGACTGCAGCATACCTTCCCTTGAGTATGACAAGCTTATGGTAATCAGGGTAAGCACAAGGCTCAGACTTGTCACTGAAGGGCTTGACCCTCATCGGCTAGCAGCAGGATGCTGTTGAACAAGTAGAAAAGCGTAGCATTGGTACTAACAATATCTGAAGGAAGAGAAGTGGCTGCAGATACCTTATTGTCAGACGGTCGAAGGTGGCAAACAGAAATAAGCAACTCAAAAAAGGATTGTTTGTGCAGCTGTGTGACCTCATGTCACACCACAAGTCCACTTTGCGGGGCAGCAAAACCAATGACTCGGAGCCTGAAGGTGTTCATTGGCCACCACAACTGTGCGTGCACCATTCAGCTGTTCTAGAAAAATAAAATAATAAAGATGTGAATCTCACAACTATACAATAAGGAAAACGATAACGCCTCTAGGTATGTACACCATTAGAACAGCAAGCATTTTGAAGGTATGGTGCTGACAATGAACTGATTGACATGCCAATGACTAACTCAGGCCACTAATTGTCTCTTCCCACGCTGACAAACATCTCGGCCCAGGGAACTGCAAACCTCGTCTTTGTCAATGCCAACACTAGCACACATCGTCTTCAACCTATCAGAGCAGGCTTTTAAATTCGATTGTGCTACCTGACAAACACAATTAGCTGCATCTGACTCAGGATGGAACACCACCAGCCTTCATCGCAGTTGATGCCCTCTTATTGTAGGCACCTAATGAGTCAGAACTGGCCAGTTATGCATCTTCTTAAAAGCTGGCACTCTTTTTGAAATACTACCCCAATAATCCCATTGCTCCCTTGCATCACTATCTCTAGAAGTGCAGTGCCAAACATTCTATGCCATCTGCAACTTCAACCAACCAGGGCTGTGCATCTAGTGAAGTGAGTAACGTCTTCATCTGTTCATATTATCGCTCACAGAATAAAATCCAGAAAAAAGTTGAAAATGCCTATATTGATCTCTTCACACACCACCTCCATAAGGGTATTGATGTCGACAACACTGCTCTTCTTGCTTCTGAAGAAGATCAGACACACAAGAGGCTGTATGCTATCGCCTGCAATGACCCTGCAATCACAGATACTCACATTGGACTGGTGGATGTCTTTGACAAAGAAAACCAGGGTCTGTTCTATTCTACACCCAGTGACATACCACTTTGGTGCACCATGTTCACAGATACAGCAAAAGGACAGTCTATCCCCAAGGGTGAGCCTGTAATGGTCTCTTCCCTCCAACAGTTTCGGGATTCCTGGAAGTCGTTTACTGAGAACATGCTCTCAGAGATTGACTGGAACAATGTCGCTGTTGCTGGAGGCAGTGTTCTCGCTTGCCTAGATTGACTTTCGTCCACAATCCTTGGCTCTTCTGTTCAGACCCAGCAGTATCATAGAAGACAGTACCCTGATTCAGATATCGATCTATTCCTCTATGGCCTTTCTCCAGAAGATATGGAGAAGAAGATCATACACATATACAACACAGTCAGAGGCAGTGTGCCCTATGATGTCATCTGTGTCCATACCAAGAACACAGTCTCTGTGCACAGTGCGTGAATTTTTTTCAAATTATTTCAGCACATCTTGAACCTGCTTGATAGGCCAGCATCCTTTTCATGTGGTTCAAATTGTGCTTTGGCTCTACAGCTCTATCAGTGAGATCATAACAGGGTTTGACATCAACTGTGCCTGTTTCCTATACGACGGTGCAACTTTATCTGCAGCCATTTTCTTGAAGCTGAATAATTTGGTCTAGGTGATCGGGTGTGGTCGAGTCCCAGAGGGATTTTCGCTCTCATGAGACAAGCTAACACAGTCAATCTCACTCGGTGATCTCCTAGTTATGAGTTGAGAATGGTCAAGTATGCCTCTAGGGGTATGGGGATCCTTATACCTTTATTGTGTCGGGAGGATGTCAATCCAAAAGTGCGTTTGCTTGGGTTCGCTCTTGGATACTTTTAGACAGTTGATCTTGCCAACAGATATATGAAAAATGACCATCAGAGCTCCAGGGACTTGCACGGCTCCTCTGCATGGAGCACTTGATGTTAATGCAGATCCAAAATCTGTACCATCCTGATATGAAGGAAGTTTTCAAAGTTCGTGGCCTAGTAGTCGATGACACGATGGAAACCTGCAAGCCCCGGGAGATCAGCAACTACGCTCACTTCCATGTACCGCATGGTCCTGAGTGGAACACCGCTAGGATAGAATGTCACATCAGCAATGCCAATTATCTTCTTAATTCTGAGGAAGCAAACCTGGATCCAGTATGGAAATTCATAGGGGTGCAGGATGAAGCACTTACAGGAGAGGCATGGTGTCTTCATTGTCATCCTGCCTTCTGTGGTAGTGCTCAAGATTGTCTTGAGGGTTGCCAGGCAAGCCAGTTCATTCTTGGGTGGGCAGGATTTAATCTTTTGGTCTCAGAGCTGTGTGCAGCCTGAACACCCCAAGAAGCTCTGATACTAGCAGACTGGAGTCAAAAGTATGTCCATGGTCATATCAAGTAAGTGATCTATGTTTTGCATTCCCATTATTCTGACTCAGGATAGATTTTTTGACAAGAACCCTGGACGTCAAATGATGTCTGGCAGTTTCAATCTGATAGATATCGATGACTGGAGCACTGAGGCGTACAACTGGGACCAAGATGCTAAAGAATCTAGTTGTGCTCCAGAAGGCTAGGAAAGAATTCATTGTCATAGCTTGTGTAGTGGTTTCCAGAAGACTGTGGACCTGTTGAAGAAGTCTCTTAAGTATTTGCACCAAGCGATGGAAGCTGTTGAGGCTCTCCTGCATCCAGACACTTGACGTAGTGCAGATAGTTGCTGTCTTATTATATGTGTTACTAGCTATGTATTATCTTTGAAATATCATGGTACTCTTATTTCTGGTGCTATATCATACATAGGCTGCAATGCATGAGGTCAATTCCTGCCTTGGCACCTCATCTGCTGGTATTTGCTGAACTTCCCTTCAGGTTCCTTACTGCTCGCTTTCTTCATTTGTATCCTAGGATAAGTCCCACTATTTATCTTATATTGTGAGTACTCAACCGACTTTCAGTCCAATCTCACCCTTCCCATCCATGCGGCACTTAGAACTCCCCCAACTTTGATGGTGACTCGGACCTCAAAGACCAGATCTGAGTACTTGACAACCAGTTCCTCCACCATCTTCTTTCTATATGGCCTTTCAACAACTGGGTGTGTTACTCCCCCCAATGAAGGCTGTGACTCTGTCGAGTTGCAAGAGTGGCAAAACCTTGTCACTCATTGATGTGCTCGGTAACGGTGAGTGACAAAAGACTAGTGGGCAGAAATGATCTCCAAGCGACACTAAACCTCTCACAACTCTACACTATCACCAATGTATTGAATTCAGGTGTTTCGAGTATGATAGAAGCACTCTGCAGACTCAATAATCAAGGGAAGTTGTTCAAAAGATGTTTTATTCACTACTAGTGAGTTTTACAAGCGTACTACTCGCACTAGTGGGGTGGGTAAGACACAATTGAATGAATGTGACTTGGTTTTGAGCTACTGTGCTTGCTGGGACTATGACTGTTTCAAAATATTGGCTCTCTTGGCCCTGTACTACTTCCTACAAGTGATCTACACTTGACTAGTTTGCACTCTAGCTTACTAGTGGCACTCTTGGCCTAAGAATAATACTTTAACTTCGAGAAATTGCAAGAATTACTTCGAAACACTCTTGGTCTTTGCAGGACACAATAGTATGCTCAAAAGGGACTTCAATTCACTCAATTCTATGGGTAACTTAGCGACTAGTAGCCGCTTCATCGAGGTTAAGCACAAAAGCCTTTAATTGGGGGCACTAGACTCTTGCTAGTCACTCGCAATCGCAGGGATGGCTTGCCTATCTGTGTGAGTGGCTATTCTACTACTTATATACTGTAAGGAAAGGTACAAAGCAACACAAACAGCTACACTAGTGGGGTATTTTCGGTACTGATTTCTTGGCTAGGCCCAGAATATCATGCATAGACATGCAACAGTTGGTCTAGAAATTGCTATTGGATGACTAGTATGCCACGGAGCTCAGCTAGCAGTTTAATCTCACATTCTTGACCCAGCAATGTGCCACTAGTGCCAGAGATGAATGACTAGCCACACCCTCATGCTCACAACCATAGTCGGCCATGATCAAAAGTGCAGCCAGACTATACTAGTACCGATCATAATAGATCTGATCGCACTAGTCGGATCTGGGCATAACATTAATCTGCTGCTAATTCATTTCTAAGTCCTGCTTTGAGATTGCCATGTGACTAGTTAACCTGACTTAGGTGTTTATGCCCTGATTGGCCTGCTAGTGACTGGACTTCATGAGATCTGTGTATTCTGCTTCTTGTTTGGTGTGCTAGTCGCATTACTTGTCTACTAGTGGTCTTATATTAATTAGTCCAGCTAGTATTCAAGTCACTAGTACGGCCGGCTGGTAGATTTGATCCACTAGTGGTATCACATCTAAGTCCTGGCTTCACTAGTTGCATACTGCTGTAACTATCAGCTTGAAGCCTCAGCTATAGTCATTTTTATTATTACTAGTACAGGATAGATATGCAATTGTATTGTTACAAAATTGCAAAATCTAGGTGTGAACATGTAGATGGCATATCAGCGGGCAGTATGGACAGATATCCCTATTCAAACAGGGAGCTCATGTATGAATACATATACTATGTTGTGCATCAGTCTTGAATGAAAATGATCTTTTCGGTGTCTGGCTTTGCCACACTGGACTAGCAAATCTTGATGTAAAGTATATCCTCTGCCATTAATGAAATGATGGTGAGAGACAAGAGAATAATGCTTCAACATTCAAAAGAGAGGTCCAAATCAGGAGGGACAAAAGTGCACTGGTCGAGCAGTTGGACACAAATGATGAATGAACCTATGTTATCTGTCACATATATTCATACTGACATGAGAGGAGAATGGGCCGGCATCATCCTCAGTTGCGATATGTGCAGTGGCACAACAAGCCCATGTCACAGGAGCGAATGAACGAGATGATGGAGTCAGGAGGTTGTTTGTCTTCTGGAAGACAGGGCTTGTTGGAACACATTATTAATGCTGTGCAGCAATACACAGAACAGATGTGAGGTGCAAGCTTGTTCATGTCACAATTCTGCGAGGCAAGTTCACTCACATTGCTGGCTAAGAAGTTTCTATAAAACATCCAGGAAAGACACAAGATTAGTTTGCAAGGAGGAGATGCTTTACTGACAAGGATATCAGGGGATCAAGTAGGTAGAGAGTAGGAATATGATAGAAAAGCTCGCTTCTGAAGTCATCTCCCTAGCAAGAGGTACTCAAGAGAGATGACAATGATGCCCTGATACAGCTCCATATCAGCACCGCCAGCATTCGCACCATTTGAGACTGAGAGTTGATGATAGCAGCCTTGCATCATGTGTATACCGAAGCCACAGCTAGATAGATAGAATCAGAAGACATGAAGATAACAAGGGTCTTGGACGTCAACATAATGACTTCGCTGCTGAGCTGTCGTTGTTGTGGTTCACAAGAATAGAGAATATGAAGTTAATTACCATTTTTGAACATGGCGTGCCAGCAGCATCTGCCGTGATGTGTCATGCCAGCCATTCTCAGTCACCGTTGTAGCCCTTTCAGTGTTCGCTCCATATTCATTAAGGTCTCATTCTCTATAGTTGTTCTTCTGAAATTTTTATCAAGGTGAGGTATTTTTACAGTTACATTAAAAAGTTCCATATGCATTGGTTCACAACAGACTCTGCATTACATGTACAATCATCCAATATGCTGCGAGTCGTGAATTATAAAAGACCCTAAACAATACTACTTGTACGTGCAGAAATTCTTAACATCTGCAAACTAGAGGTAACATTTGGCTGGAGGGAGCCAGCACAAGTCAAGAATTCAAATGCTGCATTATGCAAGGTAAAGGCGTCAAACCAAATGACTTTCAAACTCGAGAATCAAGGTCCTCTCTTAAAGGACCCAGCTTGTCATTAACAGAACTGATGTCTGGTAGTGGAATACTGATGTTCTGAAAGACATGCAGAGTAAGAATTCGACAGGGCAGCACACATGGGAATACACATACCATTTCATTGATATCACTCTCAGGACTGTGAGGTGCGATCCCGGCATCCAGTGAGTTCACCTCACTCTCCATAGCCTTCTTTGTCGAATGATGCTCCAATCGGGAATTGAGCCTATCAAAGGTAAGCGGCAGGCCATCATCATCAGAAGACAATGTACATAGCAAGAAGCGAATTGATATAGACTATGAATATGTTTGTTAGCCATTATCAGTCAACAGCGAGTGGTAAATGATATGACACTTTGATAGGACAAAATTAATCCCGAGGAAAGCCAGAGACTTGCACCACACGATGTACTGTGGACATTCACGAGATCTTTAGCATGAGATCAAATCAAGTTGAGAGATAACTGACAAAAATGAGGGTGAGCAGCGAGCATGCACTGTCATCTTAATTAGGAATAATTTGGGTGGGATTGATGCAGATATCTTCACCTTGTAGCTAATCCTGACATTACAACAAGTCACATGAGGCAGAGAAGCACAGCCGCTGTACTGGAATGACTGTACTTCAACAAGAACTCGAAGGTCTGGTACAAGAAACAACTCACGAAGGCACAAGTATGATAGCTCTGCTCTTGTGCAGGTAATAGAACATCAGAATGGCTATTATCAGATCTGCAACAGCAATTGTGGAGAAAAAGACATGAACTGATGTCTAAATTATCTGCATGAGGATCACCTGTGGTCATGATTATGGACATCACATGCCTTCATACTGGATGCAGATGCAAGATTCGGTGTAGTATAACTGTTGAGGGTTATTTCCTATGATGCATCCAACTATGAAAGTTTGCGTACGTGTCGTATATCACATCTTCAGCTTTCCTTTCAATACAATCAAATATAGGGAGTCCATTAACACTTACATATTGCAGTGCCTAAATGAAAGACAATCAGAGAGGGTTCCAGAACAAGGACAAAGATGTTATCACCAAGTGAGCCTACTACAATCAAAGGCTATCCGACAATAAGTACAAATAGGGCGCTCGAGTATTTTAGAGCATGCTTACAACAAAGTAAGTGAGAATTTTGTGAAAATGCCGTCCGACTATGAATGCAATAAGCAATGACAATATCAATCACTACTGCCGAAAACATGAACGCTGCCATAGTCGGAGAGCATACAGCCTAATGATCACAATAGTCAGTGTTTACTTGCTTCATAGAAATGACGTGGTTCTCACCCTTGGATATACACAGAGAGAAAGCCCTAGTAGAGATGGCGTTGAGACAAAAGTGTAAATCCATGAAGACAGCGTACATTAAGAGCCAATTGCCACTAAGGTACACCATTCAGGGGCCATTAGAGATTCTTGCGATTGGCAATCAAATAAATTTACCTTCATGCTCCTGTGACAATGAACCTTCAATTAAATTGATGTCGCACATCTGCCCAAGAACCTACCATGAAACATACTGTAGAGCTCCGTTCAAATCCCCGAAGAAATGTATCAGAAAGAAATATACGGCGTATACACTTAAAGCGACATGAACCGTATCGAGGACCCTGTCAAAGAGACTCAGTAGTAGTCACCACGACTAATATAGGTGGTTGAACGAACCAAAGGAGCCCGACCTATCTCATTGATTTCAGCTTAAATACTGCGAACTTCAGAAGAACAACAACTTACAGAATAGCGGTAAACCCACCAATCGCTGGGGTATCTTCTGTAGTACATGATACTTTGTAGGTTTGTTACGCCATATAAACTACAATGTGAATGGATGAAAAAATGGTTATGCGGGTATGGAAGGACACATACACAGCGGCTATTGTGACTCCGACATAAAGAGCACCGAGAGTCTCGCTAACAGAGGGGAGGACTGTCGAGGACTGTGAGGACATCTCAAGTACGAGGGAGTTGCTGGTGAAACTCTGGGAAGTTTGTTCAACTTATATACGAGTAAGGTTGTCGCATTACGGCACGAACCAGGCTTCCCGATCATCAACGGGCTTAACATCGTCAGCACAATGTATAATAGTCCTCGGCGATTATTGTATCTCAACACTGCACCGCAAGCACCGGTGCTGTTATTGATGATTCTAAAAAAGGACCCGCTACGATGAGTGCATTGATTATCGGTTTCCTGCTTCCACAAAGAAGGCTGTGAAACTTCCGAAGATGATCAGTGACAAATCAATCTGACGATAACGAAATAGAGAAACAGACGCCATGACCGGCGATCCATGGTTTGCGAGCGGTAGATGAATGCATTACATTGGCCTCGTATATTTTTATTTTGAGCTCCAGGTTGCGTTCTGTGTCTAGAATTTACAGCATGCCGGGCTTGGACTGGGAGCATAGTTCATGAGTCGAAGTTGGCATTGGAAAAGTTGCGTCGTCGTTTTCATGCTACTGGAGTAGTCTCGATGGGACAGAGATATTTCGGGTCTGCGAAGAACTGATATGCCAAGCCACGTGCGAAGACTCGTACCGTTTTGATCGCATGTATCGCAGAGTAGAGACACCTCGTGGGGTACGGGAGGAAGAAGACGACTAGAGATGCTGTGTTTTCATTATGAATTCAGACTAAAAATAGTGAGGCGTTAGCAGATACCGAAAACATTGTGGGCATACTTTGCAAAGAGCACCCAAGATCAACATCGTCTGTCTAGAGTAGAAGTTGTGTAATGTGGAAGCCTTTGGGAGCAGCTCGCAAGGACAACGACAAAGGCTTTGCGTAATGCAAAATACCTTGTGAACAACCCGGTTTTCAGCGCCTAATGTGGACGTCTCTACCACGATACTTGTTTCCACATCGCCTTGAAGTCTCCATCAGACGACTTTCGGGACGGAGTGGTTGGTCAGCTTCTCTGGAGAACGTCTCAGGCCGTAAAATAGAGAGCTGCCAACTGAAAGCTACACCACACAGTCAGGCCTAGACGTTTTTCAGGATACCATAATATGTTTTGGAAAAAGTACACACATCTCCGTCAGTACTAGCTGGCGTCTCAATGAGTCTGGGATCTCGAAGTCGAAACAAACGTCGCGAAATCGACGAAAATCTAACATGCGTATGGATAAGCATCGGCACGAGGAGATGATTGAACATGCAAGTATAACGTCAATTTTTAGGTGACAAATGCGAGAATTGGTTCATACCACACGTGCTGAAGAGATAGATTTCAAATTTGTCGATAAAAACCTAGAGCATTGTGTATACCAGGTTAGATGTGAAGAAATAGTGGCAGCGAGCATCGAGCTAAATAATAGCTTGATGGTCCAAGTATCAATGTTCATATGGGCTGATACGCTCGGGATTTCTAGGCTGCATACAAAGGTAAGAGGAGTGCATAAAAAAAGTGCAAAGTATGCATATAATCCATTCAAGTCACGAATAGAAACACAAAACAACCTGCTTCGAAACGCTTCGCTATCGCCATCGCATCGTTTTGAGGGGAATTATCCTCGTACGTCGAAGTAAGAGGCGTGGCCCGGATATCAAATTTGCATCCACTTTGGGTTTCCGTGTCCTCGGGCCGGGTTTTACCGTGCCAGACTTGCTCATCTCAAGCGCGACGTCCTACTACCACGAATACCCCATTTGCAATTGGTATCTCCCTCACACCTTTTTTGTTTCAAGGTGTATTGATTATGGTATGTACTCTTATTCATTTTTCCACCTGTCCTCTCCTTTAACTTTGAACAAAGATAACCATCGATGATATCTGCCCCAAGTGCGAATGTAAGGCTATTCGCCTCTATGCTCCGCGACACGTCAATTGGCGTGACGCATCAAATTCATCTCTGAACACATCGGACACCGTGAGCTCAAAGCATAGCAGCGAAATGAATACTGGGCAAGAAAAAGAGATCGCAGGGCGGGACTATTAGATTCCAGTGGTTCAGTTAGCGAAACATTCACTGTGGTGTCATCATTTGGACAAATCCGCAATCGAGCAATGCCTGTGAAAATAATGATGTGTTGTAAACAATATGTAGAATTTTATCTTGGCAAATGTGATGAACGTGACAACAATAGTATCCCTGAAACCGTACCGTGCTAAGTAATGGAATTCAGAGTCGTCTTTCGATTTAGCTTGCCGGATTCAAAGACACGGCTAGTGGCACAGCAGAAGTACATCGATACAGCCGTTGGCATCTCAGTGATTCGGGTAGTAGATGTCACTTCCTTCCACACTTTGGAAGACACCGCGGAAAATCGCTATTAAGCAGGTAGCAGGTAGGATGTTAGACGCTGGCGTGCTGCACTGGAGGAAATGGAACTTAACGATATCAGTGTGTGTGAAGACTGGGTTACACGGCGGTGGAAATCCTGATTCGGAGGGTAGGCCGGTGCGCTTACATCCAGTAATAACCGGTATCATCCTCCTGATCTTCTAAAGTAGAACATCTGGTTATGAGTGTACCCATGGAACCGGGAGCGGAGATGGGGTCTAGTACACTGAAAAAATGAGTGAAGCCTGTATATTAAAATGCTCGTGTTCGAGAGTCGCGCAAGGACCTGATCAGGATGCTACCCTTCAGCGCTCGGTTTCTCAATAAAGCGGTACCAATACATGTACCACGCCCCTCAAAATGCTAGGCTAATTGCAAAAAATTATCACTTCTTGCTTCCATAAACGCTCAGCTGAGCCGAGTTCGCCATTCCCAGATCGGTAGTTATGAGGGACACTTCGACGGTCCACGGATAATCGTTGGGCGAGGGTTATGGGAATAAAATTCAATCCTAAGGGAAGTACCACACCGAATCTAAACGACGATCAGACAGGGAAGAGGAAGCACCCACAAATGTGCATACCGTGTCTGATGGCTATCTCAGAGCTTCTGATGTCGAGCGTCTTGGCGAATTACATGCATCCGCAGCGACAGGGACGGAAGGTGCCGCAATAACGCTTATACTTGGCTTCATTTCTGCTGCAAGGATGATTTCCGTGACCCAAGGTAAGGATCTCTGCTTGACTGATAGAATAAGGTGAACCCTTGGAGCGACGATGCACTTTCCGAGGTACACGGCTATGAGCTTGACTCCGTAAAGGGCAACAAGGTGACGTTTCCTTGGTTCAGCGATGCAAGTCTCCTGGCGGCCACCTAGAATGAACGTGAAAAATCCGGTTTCGATACTACGCGTCAGACACGCATTAGATCCAAAATATATAGCATATATCCATCTCCTTCGGTCTCGCATCGTTCCAGGACCCTACATAACGTTGATAAGCGACGTTGTGAGGAGGTACCCGTCGACGGGGTACTTACCATCATGCAAGATATATGTTTCCCCGACCACGAAATAGCCGACGCTCGTCGGTTATGGTGACGCCCTCGCGTCGTCCTGGGACCCATACTGAAAGATCGGCCAGATAAATAAATATTGAAGAAAGGAAGATAACGAGAGACTTGGAAGTCAACAAAACACGGTCATCACCGAGCCGTTGTCGTCGTGGGTGGTCATGGTGGTTCAGAAGAAGAGGGAAGAATATGAGATTAGTTTCCGTATTCGAACATCGCGTGCCGGCGGAACAGTGACGTCCTTCCGACGTCCAAAAAGATTCCCGGACACAAATGGAAGGTGCGGACACGGCTCTCTACAGTCACGATGCCTGATCTGGCCAATAACACATCCCAGAATATTCAACAACGGTGTCATGCCGCCCCCACAAGCAAACAGTGCCAACCGCTTAGTGGTACTTCGAGGGAGAGAAAACGGACAGTAGGGAGTGTCAAGGATGACAGGGACGTCTTGCAAATAGCCCTGGTCGAACCTCCACTAGCTTCAGTGCGAAAACGAAAACAGCGCCCCAGTAGCTGTACGAACAGGCTTCTCGCAATCGTAAGCGATAACGAAAGAGTGGGCGCTAGATGGGAGGAAGATACGTTCCACGTGTGGATACGGTCGTCGTCGACAGTTAAGCGGTACCATATGCGAATATCTTGGATATCCTATAAATGAAGAGAAGGCGAGGCAGATGGCTTGGATAGGGAAGATGTTCAGGTCATGGGAGGATTCCTAGATGAACGTGCTAAAGGTCGAGATGTGGAGGACAGTACTTTGAGGGTGGTGGTCGGGAAGATGTCCCTAAGCATCCTAGAAAGGCGAGCGCATCCCGCACGAGTCCATTATCCCACAAAGGAGACGGTTGTCAAGGAACATGTACTTTACGCGTTTGGTCCAATATGATTTTGATCTTGACTGTTAACGATATCCCTGTCGTGAACGAGAAGACGGTGGTGGATGCGAGAGGAGTGGCTTCGACGTTCGTACTGACACATGAGGGGAATCGGCTCGGGTCATCGTCAGTTGCGGAATATGTGGTGCGAGAGGTGCGATCGAATTCCTATCTGAAAAATCAGTCTTTTGAGGATAACCGTCACGTCTTGGACATACCGTACGAGGAACGGGAGAGTTGCAACTCAAAACCCTTGTGATACTCGAAGGCTTGACCTCGGGCGGATCGCTGCTATCTATCGACACAAAAAGTTGGATCTACAACAGATATATCAGAGGCGATGAGCTAAGAATTGAAAGCAGACATACATTATTATGGTCCTTGCAACCGTCCGTCAGTGGGAAAGGACCACTAAGGCGGTAATGAATCGCGATGTTTCTACACTCCTAGTTTTCCATGGATAAGGTGTTCATCATCGACGCCCATGAAGATGAGCACCAGACACGCAACCACTGACGATACCACCTGCCGGGTGGGTACAATACTGCGATGGGATCAGGAAGAACACCACACAGACAAACTGATATGCTGGTTCATTGAAAGAGGTATTGTAGCACTAGCTGACGACTATGATGAATCATGAGAGTCAAGATACCAACTAGAGAGGAAGCCGTATGAATCTCACGGCCACTATCTGCAACAGCCACCATCCTACCTCACCGACTCTTGCCCTCAGTTACTTTGTCTTCGAACGTGGTACTATACTTGGGTCAACAGCGTCAAGACGACATTCTACTGGATAACATACCAGCCCCCCAAAGCCTATCCTGGACCAGCCTGAAAGCATCCCTGAACACCTTGTCTACTACGGAAAAAGGCGGTCGTCGCTACCGCGATCCTTGTCCTTGCAATAGCGGAAATTTTCTTTGGGATGACCCTTGAGGCGGAGTCGATGGTCGCCTTCTCCGGATAACGTCTCGAGGCTAGAAGATAGGTGGTCACAAATGCTAGGTCACAGAGTCCAAACTAGATGATTTTCAGAAGGCACTGCAGAGGCTGGTGCGTTTTTAATAGCCTAAAACGAGACCTTAAATGGTTTCAATTTCAGCTTCAGTTTTTACGCCCTTGTTTTGCCCGCTGTAAAATGAAAAGGTACCTTAAGTCCTTTGTTCTATAAGGAGACAAATTTTTTCATACCGTTTTACTGATGGCGTTTTCAGGACCGAGAAAGGCATTACTAAATCAAAACCATTTAAGGTTTCGTTTTATACCAGGTAAAATGTGCTGGCCTCGGCTGTGAGGTTGAAGAAAATTTAGGACAATTACATACCATGACCGTATTACTCGGTGCCTCGATAATCCTGGGGTCCAAAATTTGAAATAAACGTCGGAAAAGCCTGTCGGCCTGCGTGTCCATGCCTCTTGACGGAAATCGTCGTCAGTGGTTGATCGCAAGAGGCGCGGCCGAATATCAAACTTTGACCCATTTCGGGATTCCAGCTTCGCGGGCCGCATTTTACCGTGCCGTTCTCGCTCATTTCATGTCCAGACGACACTCATGACTCTTGGTGTGGTTTCGGTCCATTTCTTTCCCAAACGACACTCATGACTCATGCTATAGTTTCGGTCCACTTCCTTCCCCAAAACGACACTCATGCCCCCTGTGTCGGTTTCGTTCCATCATTTGCTGGCATGTTCTGTCGTTCCGTCATCATTTATGTTTCCATGCTATGGTTTGGTGCTCGTGTCGCTGTCCCCCAGACCATAACAGCCATCCGGAGCACAAGAAGCACTCTCACGTCGAATGCGAATCGTTGATGATACTCAATAGCGCCCTGCCAGACTACTTATATGTATCATGGGTTCGTCTCGGCCGACATCAGAGCACTTTGAATGTCTCCGGCACAGGTCCTGACTGTGGGCTGGAGAGCATCGGGGTGGTACAGACCTAGTTTGACGGCGTGCGACATCTTGCAATATCATACGTAGCCAGCGAACCATCGGTCCACCACCCCGAGGTGGGAGACTTTGGACCAGAGAGTGGACTGATCTGTAGTTGGGAAGGTGTTAACGAGGTCAACAAAAAACGACGTAAAGCACCTTCTGATCGGCTCGAGTCCGAACAATAGCTGTACGTAGAATGAACATAGTGTGTACGTCTCATCACGTTCTGAGAATGTCGCCTGTCGAGCATTTTGAACTGAGTTGGCCATTTACAGGTGGTTACAAGCTGCACCAGGGGCTATATCCTACTGTTATCACGTTGTATCGCGAAGATTACGAAGATCGTGGGACCAGTAGCTCGTGGATTACACTGCTGCATGTTCGAATGCTGGAATAATATGTCAGGAACAGAAGACGAAAGTGAACCACCTACCCATAGATACACGACACTGCGGAGGACATCTCTCTCTCCCTGATCTCTGGAATACAGGGATTTGTAACTGGCGCGTCTGTCAAGAATGCTGCGCTGAACGTGTCTAACATTATAAAAGGATGGCATGAGAACTCTCTATGCAACTTGCAAGCGCCTAAGTGAGATTCAAAGGTTGGATACAGTACTCTTGCACGAGGAAAAGAGACAGGGTTGAATCATCCGTACAAAAATGTACACTCACGTTCTAACCGTGGATCGAGGCAAACAAGGTGATGACTTTTTGACTTTGTACCCCTTCGAAGAATTTAGGTATGCATGATATTTTACTGGAGGACAGGATGCGTACAAATGAACAGCACGAGCCAGGTTCTACCATTTGTTTGTAAAGACCGGTGAGACGTCGATGCACAGTAGCAGATGCATCCATACCGTATAGGCAGTACTATGAACTTTCCATGTTGAACACGCCTTCGAAATTTCAACACTATCCTCTCGTCACTGGCAAGTCGTTAGTCACTATGACTCCGGCCTGCACACCAGCGCATCCTTGCCTACCCAATCTTTCTGACGTCCAAAAAGATTCCTGGACAGGCAGAAAGAGCGAACACGGCTCTCTCGACACAAGGCTAGCAGTGCAGCAGAAGTTCCGGAGGGTCTCGATGCCTGACCTTCCCAATTACATGTCCCAGCATACTCAAAAACGGTGTCATGCTGACCCCACAAGCGAGCAATACCAGCTGCTTCGTGGGACTCTGGGGGAGAGTGAAGTTCCTCGTAACATAGACAGTAGGGATAGTCAAAGATAACAGGAACATGTCTCGCAAAGACCGCTGGGAGAACGTCCATCAGTTTAAGCACAAGCGAAAACAGTACCCCCGTAGCTACACTAACAGGTTTCTCGCGATCGTAGCGCAAGAGCGGGCTGTAGATGGGAAGAAGATACACTTTACATGCGAATAGGGTCGCCTTCGACAGATGTTAAGTTAGGACGCGAGAAAGATGTCTTGGATAGGGATTATGCGCAGATCGAAGGAGGATTCCCAGAAGATCGTGCTGATGATTGAACTGTGGAGGACGATACTTTTGAGTGTGGTTGTTGCGGATAAATCCTCGTCGAACTGGACGATGAGCGCCAATGTTTAACGAGATCCCCTTCAAGGACGCTATACGGACTACGTTGGGTAGATGTCTTTGAGTGTTCTCGAATGTGGAAAGCATTCTGCACGAGTATCTCTATAACATAGATTGTCTCTAATCGGTCTTGAAATAACATGTCACTTTGCGTGTCTGGTCAGATATGGTTTTGCGCTTGACTAGTAGTGTTATAGAATTCTCCTGAGGTGAAGGAGACAACGATGAGAGAGGCAAAAAGAGTCGCTCCGACGTCCACAAGAGAAGTCATGATAAGATTCACGGAAAAGTCAAGAAGGACAATGGCGCGCTTATCTAACGGTCGGATGTGAATGAGCTCACGTCCACCGCCATGATGTGAGAGGGGAATCGACTCGCGTCATATTTAGCTGTGGTATATGAGGTGCGCAGATTGAATATCCTATCTGGAACATAAGACTCTTGTGGATACAAGTCCACGACCTTGGACATACAGGAGATATCAAATTTGCAGCGCTACCTCATCGGGATCGCACAGAGCTTGACAAAGACACATAAGAACCAGTTCAACGTTGCGTGTACAGTCTCTCGCTTCTCGCGCGACGCACTCTGGGATGGTGGTAAAACTCTTTGAAAAGGGATGATACAAATAAGATTCAACGTACAAAAGACGGAAGATCCCCCATTCTAAACCCTTGTGAATTTGGAAGCTTGAACGTCGACCGTAACCTGATCGCTACTATCGCCACAAAAAGTCGGCTCTGTCACATCATCAGAGGCGGAAATACGAGGATCAAAAGCAAACATACCTAGTGATGACATACAAAGACTTCGTCGGCTGGAAAGATCGACAAACGGACCAAGAATACCAATGTTACCCTTGCTCCTAGTGTTCCGCAGTCAAAGGGTTTTGCCATCGACATTCGTGAAGACGAGTACCGGACTCCTAAGTGATAAGGATACCACTGCCCGAGAGAGGACAAGAACGCTATGCGCTCGGCAAGGGCGGCACATGGATGAGCTGACTCGTTGAAAAAAGCGTTGGGGCGTCGACTGGCACCTGTGATGAGAGTCAAGATACAGAGTAAGAGGGAGTAGTATGAAACTCACGATCACTATTTGCAGCAATCTTCACCCTACCTCCCCGACTCTTGCCTTCTGTCGTTCCGTACTGAATCTATGTTAACAGCGTCTAGGCAGCACCCCATCGAAGCACGTACCCGAAATCCAGAGCGTACTCTGGACTATAAGCCTGAAAGTATTTCCCGCCGCCTCTGCCACTATGACAAAAAGCGCCCTTCGCCACCGCGGTACTTGTCTTCGGAGGTCTTTAACACCTCTATCGGACGACCATCGAGGCGAGCTCATCGGGTACATACCACGACTGTCGGAGCTACCTCGCACCTCAATTATCCTTGGGCCCCCAAAGTTGAATAAACGACACAAGGTCCTATGTTCTGGGTTTCCGTTCCTACGCGAGAAAGACAGAAATCTAACATGTGCACAGATAAGAACAGGATCCGGAAACAGAGCAAGCGCACGTACCCAGGCCGACCTCGCGTAATCACAACCTTCAGACATCTGAAGTAAGAAATTGATGACGAGACAGATGCTGACTAGATACAGTTCAAGAGTGTCGAAGCAAAAGTAGGAAAATGTGCATACAAGGTTTAATGCCTAGGAAATCGCAGTAGGGCTCCTCAAGCTAAGCAACAACTTGATAGTCCGAGCATCGATGTTCATACAGACTGCTGCTGCTATCTGTTCCGTCATTTCTTAGCTGCATATCAGAGTAAGACAGACAGTGAAAAAAAGTAAATGTACGCATACGGTTCTTTCAAGTCACACAGAGCGGCATAGGAGCATCAAATGAGTGGTATACAAGTGCTTCGCTGTCGTTGTCGCATCCTCTTGAAGAGATTTGGCGTCCTCGTCGTCAGTGTGGGTGGTGGTTGATCATCAAGAGACGCAGCCCGAATATCAAATTTGCATACTTAGGGTTCCGGGTTGTCGGACCGTGTTTTACCGCTCATTTCAACCACGACGTTCTACCCAGAGTGGCTCACTTTTGCAGCCTGGATCTCCCTCGCACCTTAGAGACGATTAGGTATATCGTTCATGGTATGCCCTCCGTTTCGTTTTCCGTCCTTCTCTCCTTTAACAAGGATAATGACTTGTCCGGGGGAAATTATACTGCTGGTCGAGGACGAGTCGCTACCACTGGGGGGTCGGCATCGAAAGGGAAGAAGGACGCCAACTCTTCGTCGGAGAGGAATCTCTCATTCTAATAATCAGTGAGCGAAGAAAATATGAGGAGGAGACAGTCAGACTCGTAGATCCCTACTGTACACCGTGCCTAATCGGGTAGAGTTCCCATCACAAGATCATAACACGTCAAGCAGCGCGACGTACGGAAATGCTGGATGTGGTATTGCTTTTAAATACTGAGGACCGGCTTAGAGACGGGGAGGCACAGAAAAGGTCCATTGGTCCGTCGTATACACTATTAATTGATTCTGTCCGTCGCATTTTCCACCTTTGAGTTAAATTGAATTGGCTGGGTACATTATTGCAAAGTGCTTCTGAGTTGATTATTATTGTATTCAACGCATACAGTACTGAGGTTGGCGGAAAGTCCTACCCGCGACCTTCGAGAGTCTCAAATTATTCAGACGATTCTATCGTTACAGGGAGGGTCACATACCCGGCGAAGTCTCATTAGTTCTGGAGATGATGCGAGGATTCTTAAGTGCCGGAAAGGTAAGTGTCACTCGCAACAGCTTTTGGTGCGTATTCCACGAGAGAGGGATGTCCAGAACGAGATCTTCGAGGGACGAGAGTCGGGCCTGGGGAACCTAAGAATTAGCTCTGGTTAACACCACAGTGAACAGGAGGGAACCTCTAGGACACGTGTCAAATGCAAGACGTCGCGGCATCCCACGTCTCGGCACGTATTGATGAGACATAACCTTCTGAGTTTACCAACATGGGCGTCTGTAAGTCGCCGTAAGGTTACGCCAATACGCATACATTCACCATCCAGCCCTACCAGTGTGCTCATTAATTACCAAGAGGAGGATATAGAGAGACAAACCTGGACCGTGCACCACCAACTCCTCAACATTGAGAGGTCCCAAAAGAAAACGCACGTTGGGATGGGACTGGGAAATGAATAACTTCCGAATAGTGATGGACATCATTTCAGAGAAGTCTTGTGGCTCCGCATTGCAGCCATGCAATTCCAGAGTCACGAGAGATGCCATGGCATTCTCGAGAATCAATCGGATCAGGGGACCTGATCCCCCGCTCACACAGATATGGTTGACATTGATCATGTGCGCGAACACAGAGGCAAAAGACCCGGGATGGAGGTCAAAGCATCTCACAACGAATATGGATAGCGACCTGATAGCGGCTAAACGGGCGGAATCGAAGGAAAAAAGGTTGGGCTGGGATTTTTGGATGGTGTCAAGGTGGATGGTGACGTTCTGTCGTAGGAGTCGACGGGCCATATCTCGGAGGATAGACTTCTCTGTGAGACAGAGAGAGACGAGGGTATCGCGGTCCATGAAATCGACGATGTGCGAGAGCAGCTCGTGTGGGAGGTCCAGCAAGGGCATTGCGGCATAGGAAACCAGTATCATTGCACCATGTATCCATGATATATACAGAAGATGAGGTGTGTCCAGCAGAGTAGTTCATTTTTGCGCTCAACAAAAAATATGCCGAAGGCATAATTATAGAGAGGCGCCAATCCGGATCCAAGAACTGATGGATCGCCCAAGTCGGTACACCCCAAGAGCTGCCGGCTCTTTGTCGATATTCCCCCAGATGAAACAGAAATAGATTTACAGAAGAATTCAGTAAATCTCGTGGGCCTAATGCTACATGACAAGACGTACACCGTTATTTCCTAATATTTTCAAGATCAGTTATGTTGATAGGACAACCGCGTCGCGTGTGAGCATGGGACAGATGCTGTAGATGTGTTTCACATTAAGAGACCGCGCGCTTTGAAATAGAACTATCATGAGAGTTCCCGAGTCCTTTACGTTGGTCCGTGTGATTCTATGGGTGATCGCCGAACCTGCATGAGGGACCTAGCTTCGACGCTCACTGCTGTTCCCATTTCCCCGATCATTATGAAAAGGGACTTTGTTGATATTTATTGCTGACAGTGATATTATGTATTTCAGGTGTGTTTGTTCCTTTACCACGGAGGATAGGATGGCAATGAGCGTTCGATTTCCTCCCCACTCGCCGTGTAAATCAATAATTGCATTAGGAGCCGATGCGTACGACATCAAGACGCGAGCGCATATACATCTGATCCACCCATGTACTACAGTTCAGAGGGCCCTAGAAATGGTGCGGAGCAACGGTCCAAGAACTGTTCGGGGAGGCTTCAGTGATGTTACCATTGAGTACGCTGTCTGTACGTGGGATACCGGGCTACCAAGTGAGAAATAATTGCGAGAGTAACAAGAAATCAACAGTCATCACCATCGTATAATGTCAGGCCTTAACTTCAGCCCTGCAAAAATTCAGATGCCTCCATCGCTCAACGCTAACTAAATGCATATACAGTGACCAGTACAAAGATTGGAACTCAATTAACTTCAGACTTAGCAATCGAAAGTTCCCTTTGAATGATTCAACTTATCATCCAAAGAACTGACATCCTGAATCTCAGTGAGCGGGATACCGATATTCTGAAAGAAACATTGATTAATGATTCAACATCGTACCCAGGTTGTACTTGCCGCTTCCTCGGTACTGCCTTCCATACTGTGAGGTGTGATTCGGAGGATGGCTGAAATTGAATGTCGACCAGGCTCCGCGTTCGGTTTGTTGACTTGTTTCTCACGTCGGTAATTGAGCCTAGCGAAGATCAGCTTTCAGTAATCATCTCAAGGACATGATGTACATAGCGAGAATTGAGTTGATGTAAACTGTGCATGTATTCGTTAACAATAATTGACATGTAAGTGATGGGACCGACGTTTAGAGAGGGCGAAATGGATCCCAAGGAAAACCAGAGACTCTGGCAACACGATGAACTGTAGGTAACCATGAAAGATTTGTATGGGTTCAAGTGAAAAGGACGGACCGTAATGAGAGTCAAGATAGAGCATGCACTGTTGTGTTCATGAAGCGCACGAGTAGCAGAATCAAAGCAGATATCCCCACCTTGTGGCTAACCCCGAAGCGATAACTAGTTGCATTAACCCAAGTATTAGGCTAGCCGTACTAGTATGAGAAATGAACCAGAATTCGAAGGTGCTCATAATGGGACCTACGAAGAGAAACCTGTACTCGCTCTGCCCTTGCGCAGGTAATAGGACATTACGAGGGCTATGATGACATCTGCGGCAGCGACTGTGGAAGAGAAGGTATAAATGGCTGTCTATATCATCTGTGTGAGTATCCACCGCCGTTGAAAGTCTTGAAATTCCATACTTTGATGGTGGAAGCGGCTATGAGGCTTGGTACAATAGAGCTATGAATTTTTATCTGAGACAATATATGCAGTCGCAGATGTTTGCTCACATGTCATAGACTACGACTGCGTCTTGTCAACAGAATCAGGTAGGGTGAATGGATCAGTACTTACATATTGCAGCACCTAAACGAAACAGAATCAGGCAAATTCTTGAGGCGAGAAGATCTCGTTACCAAGAGACGCTGCCACTGTTAAGAGCTATTTGGTAATAAGAGGAGGACACTCGGTTATTTGAAAGGATGCTTACAACGAACCACAGTAGAACTTTGTGGAAATGTGCTCCGACTACGAAAGTTATTCATCGTCAGCATTAGAGACCAATGACTACAACCCCGAACACGGGCGTTTCCATAGCCGGATAGCATATAACCTAATGCATTATAAGACTTTGGTGCCTCAGAGTAACAGCGGAACTTGTACCCTTGGACGTACACAGCAATCACCACCTATGCGGGACATCATTGAGATAAAAAAGTGAAAACACAGCCTGAAAATCCACATTCACATCTAACTGCAACTGAGTACATTGTTAGAACAGCTTTATTGATGGTACTTGAGTTCACCTTCATGCTCCTGTGTAATGACCTGATTGAGATCCGCATTGTAGATCTGTCTAGAACATACAAGTTATTGCTTTCCAGGGCGCCCATCAGATCCCCGTACATATCAATAAGATAGAAATAGAGGGCATGGGTGCTCAAAGTAACGTGAAGAGCATCGAGGACCTTGGCAAAGAAGCTGGCAATTAAACACCCACGACCGATGGGCAACGATGAACGAACCAAAGGAACCCCATCTGCATCATGTACTTTAGTGCAATGCCAATTTGGAAGGGACAGTTACTTACAGAATATCGGTAGAACCACCAATCATCGGGGTATTTCTTGTAGTAAATGACAACCTGTAGATTCGTTATGCCGAATAAGCTACTGAGTGGATGAGTGGAAAGTATTTGTCACAAGTAAGGGAGGTCGCCTACACAGCGGCTATGATTGAACCTATATATAGAGCACCGAGAGTGTCCCCGACGGGTGGACTGGCCGTTGAAGGCTGCAAAGACATTGCGGGTTACAAAAGAATTGTGAAGGAAGGTTTGGACATTTGTTCTGCTTATAATGTACCAAGTACTACAGGAATCATCAACTTACTCGGTGTCGACGGTACGTCGTACCAAACACATCCCATTGCTTGATGTATCACTCTCAACAACGAGATACCAGAAGAATTTAATGGGAAGTCAGTCTCATATCTTTATGCCGAGTTTACTTCGATGAAAGATGCTGTGAAAATTCAGCGGACAATCTGATAGCAGAGGGGGGTGATTTACCACATGACGTACGGATCCAATAGAGTCGCCAAGGCCAACATTGTTTTATTCAAAGCGATGCACTTCACTTGACTTCTGATTCATGATGAATTCATGAATTGTCATGGCACAGATGCAACACTGGCGGTGTTGCAGGTTGATGCGTGTAGAAGGATGCAAACATCTGATGTTTGTGTACGTTCCTTTATTCCTGGGCACCCCGCTTCGCTCTTTTCAGTACGTTGAGCACGCGGTAAAAGTCAGGAGAAGGCATGTCATGGTCCACGATCTGACCAAAGCTGGTGAGAGTATATCGCTTAGTGGTGTCAGAAGGATCTAGCAGCCATTGTCTGCGTGTGTCCTTCTCGTTTGTAGACAGCCACTCGAACCTCGGAAAGAGGTCTATTAAACCCGTCGCGCTAGCATGACTTGAGGGGAACGGCTCGACTTCGACAGGAGCCTGTACATAACGGTACATATGCATCTGGCCATCGTGTATACATTGATTTGATGATCATGATCATGATTAGACAACCAAACGGCTAATTACGATGCAAACGCTCTCGGTGTTTTTGCCTTAGATCCATTTCAGGTATTAAACCTAGTACCGGTTGGATTTGGGCAGAGATTTGACCGAACTGAATTATGGTGAGATGATCGATCTACCCTTTGATGATAAACGACATACATTTTGTAAGCAAAAACTCAACTCTGAGGGGAAGCGATAAAACGAACAGTTGACGAGGGGGTGGACTAGAAATGGGTTCAGAAGACTTACGGTGGCATGCATAACCGTTCATCACGCTATCATCAGTTAGTGAGAACCAAACAGCGGGCTTGAGAAGCCATGATGCAAGCAACTCTGAGTCGGTACAAATAAATTCCAGTGGTTCGTTTAGCTCTGAAACATTCAACATGGTGTTATCACTTCGAGATTTGAGAAATCCCCTGGGTAAATAACAACACACTGCGATATGAAGATTTCGCCGAACGTGGCGTCGATGGTGGATTCTCCTTGATCTCGCACCGTTCCAAGCAATAGGCTTGGGCCGGTGGCAGAACGGACATACATCAATACAGTCACTAGTTCAAAGGTACATCAGTGGTTCGGGTAGCAGATGTTACTTCTCTCCGAACTTTGGAAGGCACCCCGGGAAGTCTCTGTCATCATGCCGGTAGGCACCAATAACCTAAAGAAGGAGATAAGAATACGGATGGAGCTTGTGTTACGTATGCTCACCTTCGACCCCTGGCATGCGAGCCATCGTAAGAAGATAAGTCAAGAGTGTGGTTTTCCATAATAGATCATTGTGTATGCGGAACGCGGCATAAGTGGGAAAACCGCTGTATCCATCGCTAATGGCCAGTCCTTTCAAACAATGACGTCGTTTCGACCTTGGTGTCGCGATCGTGGAGGGAGTCTAAATTTCTGCTGTCACGTAAAGACTACTAGCGTCTCCATCCTCAGCAGCCTTAGGTCGAGTTCGAGTGAGCGATAGTGCATAGCCACTCAGACATCAGAAAATAGAACGGCGCTTGCCAAACATGCAAACCATATAGCTAAGTGGTTTTGGGTGTCTTGGCGGTCCACATGTCTCCCTAGTATATGTCGAGAATTCAGATATTGGAGGTACCTGTCGCGCCATGGATAGTAATTATGGCTCGGAGGAATGGTCGAGCCCTGGCGCTGATTGTGAACTTCTCCGTGAGGATGCCGTCGATCTTCCGAATTGTATGAACAGAGAGCAGACCCTTGATTCAAGCACGGCCTTGAACAAACCTTCGCAGTCGTTCTCGAGGTCCGGGAGTACAGTTGAATTAGGGTAAATTGGGATCTCTTTATAAACAACGTTCGTGGGTCATAAGGCCAAGGAGGGAATGCGGACATTGGAGGCACACTGTTCCGAATCGTAGTGTTTCGTCGTGGCCAGTGATGCAAGAGTCGATATTGATATCCTGTACTGTCATCCGGCGCGTTTTCTATTCCAAAACTGCAACATAGTTTGATTGAGACGTAAATGTACATTAACGTCGCCGTCTGTGATACCGAGCCAGGTGGTGAGATTCATTTATCTTAACTTTGGTCCAAAATATGCATCGCGCAACTAGGAATCTCTGCTTAAGATAGCCAGTAAGAGGTAGGTCAAGCAGCGAGCATAAGGAACGCACCAAATGGCGGACATCAATCAGGAGATACACATTGCTCTCCTTGTCTTGAGAGCTAAACTCGACATTTCAACCTGAATGTGGAACTGTCAGCTCGAGACCTGTAGGATAAGATCGATGTCGAGACTTTGTAATGCCCTGCGCAAGATGGGGTGTTTTCACGATTGGAGAATCATCCTCGCTATGTGAAGTAAATATAACTCAAGTGGGAAACTCTTTCGGTCTTGCATTGCGCTGGGACCCTATAAAATGCTGATATGCAACATTCTGAGGAGGTAGTCTTCGACCATGTGCTTACCGTTATATGAGATATATATTGCCTGAACATGAAAGAGCAGATGCTCGTCGGTGATGGTAGCAACCTTACATCGTACCCATACCGAAGGCGCAGCTACGAAGATAAGATCTGAAGAAAGGAAGATAAAGAGACACTTGGAAGTCGACATAGCGCCTTCATCATCATCGAGCCGTCGTCGTCGTGGGTGGTCGTAGTGGCAGTGAGGAAGAAAGGAGAATATGAAATTGCTTTCCACATAGCGTGCCGGCGGCACTGGTGCCTACCGCATCACGCGTCGCCTTGAAATCCTAACTTGTGTTGAACTTGCGCTGTTCGCGGGTAACCTTCGAGTGTTCGCTTTGCTATCCGCCAAGCAACATCAGGGCTTAATCAACTATGGCCGCTTTCACAAGTGTCTTCAAGGCTTTTTTCCGCCACAGTAAGATTTATATGTGATTTTTATTTGAATTCCAGCTGTGTTTTCTGGCTCATATTTACATTATAGCGAAGAGACTTCAAATGACGGATCGATTCTTGAGCAAGTGGCGTAATGAACTGGAGTGCATTGACGCAGATAGTTTCCCCAGAATTTAGTAGCTTGGTTCGAAACGTACTCTATCTACCGATAAGGCGGCGAACTGTAACGGACCCTAAACAGTACCACGCCTGGCATCCGCAAACTAGAGGCAACCCTCGTACAACTGGCAGGATCCAACAAGTGTCATAAATTCATAATATAACAAAACCGATGCAAGGTGCAGACATCGTGCCAAATCACTTTCAGACTCGACAATCAAGCTCTTCCTTCGAAGGATCCAACTGATTACTAAAAGAACCTATGTCCTGTATCGGAATACTGATGTTCTGTAAAGCATGCTGAGTAAGAGTTCGACATGACAGGTTATAAGGGCATACATACCGTTTCGCTGACATCGCCCTCGGAACTGAGAGGTGTGATCCGGAGGACGGCAGGCAGCGAAACCACTTCTTCCTCTGTGGTCTGACTGGTCGAACGGTGTTTCGATCGGGAATTCAGCCTACCAAAGGTAAGCGGCAGGTAATCATCACAAGAAGACGGTGTACATAGCAAGAAGCGAATTGATGTAGACTGTGAATATGTTCGTTAGACATTATCTGTCGACGGCGGGTAAGGAATAATACCAACGCTTAGAGAAGACGAAATGAATCCCGAGGAAAGCCAGAGACTGTGGCCACACAATATACTGGAGGTTCGTGAGATGCGGAGCAGGAGGTTGATCAATCTGAGAGACAACTGATAGAAATGAGAGTGAGAAGTGAGCATGCACTGTCGTCTTAATCAGTGATAATTTCGATGGGATCGAAGAAGATATCCACACCTTGTAGCTAATCCTGACATGAGAACAAGTGGCGTGAGGCGGAGAAGCACAGTAGCTGTACTAGTACAAGTTTATATCAACATGAACTCGAAGGCCTGGTAGAAGAAACAGCTCACGAAGGTACAAGTATGATAGCTCTGCTCTTGTGCAGGTAATAGATCATTGAAATGGCTATTATCGTATCCGTAACGGCAATCGTAGAGAAAAAGATGTAAGTCGGTGTCTAAGGTATCTGTGTTAGCATCCTTAGCTGTCTAGATTACGGACATCACATACCTTCAAACTAGAAGCAGATGCGATACTCGATGCAATATAACTCTCGAGGGTTATTTCCAGCGATGCACGCAACTAAGAAAGTTCACATACGTGTCGTATACCAAATCTGCGATGTTCCTTTGAGTACAATCAAATCCCGCAAATTCATTGACACTTACATATGGCAGTACCTAAATGAAAGATGGTCAGAGAGTGTCACAGAAAAAGGACAAAGACGTTATCACCAAGTGAGGCCACTACAGCCAACGGCTATCCGACAATAAGTACGAATACGGCAATCGATTACTTGAACGCATGCTTACGACGAAGTAAGTAATACTTTTGTGAAAATGCCGTCCAACTGTGAACACAATAAGCAAAGACAATAGCACTCCCTACCGCCGAAAACACGAACGCTGCCATAGTCGGAGAGCATACAGCCTAATGATCACAATAGTCAGTGTTTACGCGCTTCATAGAAATGACACGATCCTCACCCTTGGATATACACAGCGAGAAAGTCCTAGTAAGGACGGCGTTGAGACAAAAGTGTAAATTCGCCATGACGACCCACATTAAGAGCCAATTGCCACTAATGTACACCATTCAGACGCCATTAGGTTTTCGTACAAATTGCAGTCGAAGAAGAAATTTACCTTCATGCTCCTGTAACAACGAATTTTCAATGAAATCGATGTTCGCTCCTCTACCCAAAAACGTACCACGAGTTATACTCTAGAGCTCCATTCAAATCTCGGAAGAAATGTATCAGATAGAAATATACAGTGTATGTGCTTAAAGCGACATGAACAGTATCGAGGACCCTGTCAAAGAAACTAAGTAGTAGTCGCCATGATAAATATAACAAACCAAAGGAGCCCGACCTATCTCATTGATTTCAGCTTACATACTGCGAACTTCAGAAGAACGACGGCTTACAGAATAGCGGTAAACCCACCAATCGTTAGGGTATCTCCTGTAGTAAATGACCCCTTGTAGGTTTGTTACGCCATATAGACTGCCAAGCGAATGAATGAGACGGTATGTTATGAGGGTGAGCAAGGACGCATACATAGCGGCTATTGTGGCCCCAATATAAAGAGCACCTAGAGTCTCGCCGATGGAAGGAACCTCTGTCGAGGTCTGCGAAGACATTACCGTTTACAACTGTCAAGGGAGTTGCATACGAAACTACGGGAGATATTGTCAGCTTATATACGAGTAAGTTGATCTGTTATGCGTTATGGCCCAAAGCTAGTTGCTCGATCATCAATGCGCACAGCATTGTTAATGCCGCGTACCAATCCTCGGTGATTTTTGTGTCTCAGAACTGCGCCGAAAGCGGAGGTGCCCTTGCTGACAATTCTTTAAAAAAAATCAGTCAGAAGCAGCTAATATGAAGGCATGATGAGATGTCAGTCTCCTACTTTTATGCCCGATCTTGCACCCACAACGAATGCTGTAAAGATTCGTGGGATAATCAGTCGCACATCACTCTGTCGGTATAACTAGAGAAGTCGACACCGTCACAGGTGATTCATGATTTGCGGGTGGTAGATGGATGCATACATGGGCGTCATACATTTGCATTTCGGGCTTCAGACGACGTTCTATGTGTATAATGTTTGAGTGCCGGACTTAGGACTGGGAGCGTAGTCCGTGAGTCGAGGTTGGTGAATTGTTCCTCGTTGTCATTGTGGATTGTGGTACTGGAACTGTCTTGCTGGTGCCAGGAGAGAACGGGGAAAGGCGAGTCGGTTCTAGGTAATGATGGTGCTGATACCGGCGCAAAGTTCCAACTAGGAATAGCTAGATACACGGCTCTGAGATACGCATGTCAAGAGCAACGACAAGAGGGGGGGAGCACAGACCGGAAACCTTGCAGAAAATTCAGTTCACAGCGCCTGCAAATTGTCAGAACTCAGAAACGCAGAAATATCACAACATAACTAGAACATGAACTTTGCGCTCCGCCTCGCTGCAACGATAAACGAGCACTCACTACGCAGAACAGCAGGCCTCCGACGCTCCGCTCACCTGAGGAACTCAAAGGCGAGTGTGTGGGGGGACGTTAAGAAGGGCACCGATGCCGTTCAAGAGGTGCGGTCCGAATGACAAATTTACATCCACTTTGGGATTCAGGATCATCGGACCACAGATTGCCGAGCCTAGTTTTGCGCTTTGCTTACTCCTTTCAATCACTACCACATTAGCCTCGTTTGAAACCCAGATCCCCCTCATATTTTATTTCCAGGCGTGCTTGTTATGGTATGCACTCACTTTCGTTTTCCACCTGTTCTCTACTTTAATAAGAATAACCATCAAGGATATCTGCTCTATCTGTAAATTCAATGCTATTCGCCGCTATGCTCCGTCCATCGATGCCGTTGATCTCTTGCAATCCGGATCCTCTCCCTACAAATGAATGATAATTGTCGAGGCCGGATGCAAATGTACGTCACATACATGCTGAGACCCATTCCTTCGCGTTCACAAGTTGTCGAATGAGCACATAGATGCCAAATTCCGCTCCGATGAATAGAAATATAAAAAGCTATATCATCATTAATACCGTGTCCTGCTTTTGATATAACACCTTACCAAAAGCGGCCAGCGCAGTACAAGAAACCACCAGTCGTGTCCTAGTCGTTTTGACGAAAGTCGATCCTTCTTCTTTCGCCTGGTACTGTCAGAAAGATACAACTCAGATTGACACGTCAAACTCACTTCTTGACTTTCAAATTGACGGGCGCCCAATCTGACAACGCAGAGATTTTCCGTATTCGAGATGTTGTGGGGGTGGGCTGTGGCCCAGAGCTAGGCGAAGAAGTGTCTCCGTGATGTTCGATGTATACTTCATCAGCATATAATGCAGCCTCGAAGGCCTTGAGATGCCTTTGAGGGAACAGATTAGATCCGCACGCGCCAGATGGATGATCCGGAATGATTGCCAGAGAATGAACTCACTCTTCGACAGGATATACAGCCTCTCAAGGATCAACAATTCCGTTGGTTCCAGCTGAATGGGACATTGGAAGGTGGTGAAGCCAGGTAGCAACCTAGAAAATGTTTCTACATGGGGATCCTTTCACAGTATGGGGTACACAGGGTAGGTCGACCACGTGACTATGACGCCGAGAGTGGCATGTGAAATTTGGCGCGACAGTCCGCGACTCCCCAAAGAGATATCTTGAATATCTTCTACCAGTTGAAAACCCCCGAAATTTATAAAGGGCAAATCCGTGGGGAATCTGGACTTTCTCGCACTCCGCGGAAGGTCGTTATCTCTCGAGTACTGTTCGATTTCGACCGTTAATTCATGTAACGCGTAACGGGACCCTGTGAAGTGAAGCTCCCGGTAATTCGTAACGCGTAACAGGGCTTTGTGAAGCTGTTGGATCTTGATGACCAAACAGCCCAGTTTCCTCGCAAAAATCTGAAAATTTCGCTTCCTACATGTGTTCTTCTGATACAGAAGATATATACAAGTGATACAACAACGGAGGCATGAAATGCAGACATTTCGCAGCTGAGAGGCAGAATTCAGGCAACTTCGGGAACATCCAATCCGATGAGAATGGCGTTGCCGTGGAAATTTTCATTTGCAAACAATCCCCGATTCTTTCCGACTGATAAGGAGTGAAACGACAGAGGGTCTAAAAGAGAGAAAGCGACGTGACTTCACCAGTGGAGTATGTACAGGGGTCAATCTACCCCGTTCTTTTTCTTTTTATGGTCCGTGCGAATTTTGCCTTTGGATTAGATTAGATATGATAAGGTGGTTTCATCCGTTCCTCATGTAATGATGATGCATGTGATGTACCGTTCGTCTCCGACTTCTTCGTTAGGTACTAAGATGACGCCTCCGCGTCACTGCGCACCTCGTTGTCTCACGTCGCACCTCCTCTGTGACATCCATTGCGTTTGTGAAGCAAAACCAGTGTTTGGGTTCGTTTAGCTCTGGTATATTTTTCTGTTGCGTTCATTGATCATCTGTTTTGGTAGGAAACCTGTACCACATTTAAAAAGCAGTCTTTGGGTGGGTTCGACTGATACATTTTTTGTGGATGCTGCTCATCTAATACAATAGGAAACCTGTACCAGAAACTGACTCTGTCCGCGGTGTTCATCTTTTGGGGAACGACTGAAGTCCTTGACGCTCGCGTTCATTTGGGACGTAGAACACGCCGTGCGTTGTTTGAACTCTTCTATGTTTGGTGTCTAACATGCGACCTGTAGTTTCCGGTTCCTTCGTTCCCGGTCGTTTCGACCTTTTGTCGCTCGGCGACGACGCTCTGCGTACCTCCTTGCCTTACTGCTCAGCAGTGTCTCCAATTTAACCATGTCCTTTGTTTTATTCAAACTGCCGTGCACTGTCACGCGTGTACTGGATAGTGACGACTGCCCTCCCAACGACGGCACTGAATACGTTGCGGGTGATTTTCCTACATACTACGATCCGTTATATTATCCTGCGATGCACCCTGACCTGTTCTGTTCCTCTTCACGGATTTGTGAATGGCTCCGGGTCTGTTTCCAGCGGGAAAGTCTCTGGTCTGATGTTCGCGTTGAATTCCGCGAGGGTATTTTCTTTGTGGAAGACGTGTCGATAGATCTTCGAGTATGTCTGTCCCCGTCTGATATTGCCTCGCCTCGGTTCCACCCTCGGCTATTATGTTCTCGGCGTGTATCTGGCGAGAATGGATGCAATCTGTCGTGGGTTTATGCTTCGGAGGCTGATCTGGCGGACTCGTTCGATGGAATTACCGTGAGATCGATGTCAGCTGTCACTGGAAAGTCCCGCGCCGTTCGTACGCGGAACGACGCTATCCAATTTATTGTCAGGCGTTTCATTGCCTTCGCACACCGTATCCGGGTTATGGAAGAATGTGGGCTTGAGGCATTGTGCGTTGCGGGAGGAATACTAAAGATTCCGATGCTGAACCGGAGGCGATATATGGTTTTTGAACTCTTCCGGCAAGAGTTCGGCGATGCCATGTTCCCTAAACTCTTTCGACCTCGAAACCGTACGTTTTCCTATCCTAGAATGTACGGTAATCGTTTATTGCAGAGTATCGACCCGGAACTGGATTATGTGACCTTTCGCCGTCGTGTTCGTACGTTGCCTAATAAATTACTGACTGAACATTCCTCTCATATGCATCATTCTAGGCGTCTCGGAAGCGTGAGTGACTCTCGTAATCGTCGTTTGGAGAACCTCCGCCTGTCTCTGCTGAAGCGATGGCGAGAGTTGACTGCGCTTCCATCTGCCGCCGTTGCCGATATTCTTAATTGTTATGATGCTGTGGTAGAGTTGAAGAGTACATTTTCGGTGCTAACTGTGATGGAAAGTGAGTTTGGCTCTTCCATTTGCAATGTTGTGCTCCCACCCATTCGTGACCGCCACCGCAGAGTTGTCCGGCAGTGTGTTCGACGCGTTGCCCGCGACTCCAGTGATGAAAGTCTCGCTGAGCATTTTGAACAAGTCGCAGCGGAATGGCCCCAGGTGGTTCCTTTGGAAACCAAGTTGGAATGCGCAAGGCATTACCTTCAAGGTACGAAATGGCCCAAGGCGTACACGTGTTCTGTTTGTGCGAGAGAACTTAATCATGGGGACATTTTGCCAGTTAATCGTTACAGTGAGGTAGACATACCCACGGCAGTAATGGATTTGCATTTTAATCTGCTCATTGCGTCGGATAGCGAACGTCCAGACGTGGAGGATGTTATCGATCATCCTATGCTGTCGAAATACATGCTGGAACCGAAGGGCTTTGTGGAAGGTGTGCTTCATGTGTGCACCGAATGCGAGTCTGAGCTGAGGAAAGGGCGTTTGCCGATGTTTGCACTACGCAACGGCTTATATCGCGGGCGTCTACCAGAAGAATTTCAAGACTTGACTTGGGTGGAGGAGATGGCCTGTGCCATTTATCGTTGTACGTGTCATGTCACCCGTCTGTATCATAGTTCTCATGAGGATCAACCTAGAGTTTTTAAGGGAAACACCTGTGCGCACGATTTGAATTACGTATCGACCGCCTCAGAACTACCTCGCCCTCCTGCAGATGTGAAGGGTATGTTGAGTATTGTATTCGTTGGTCCCAAACAGTCGGTGAAATCGTGTCTTTCGAAATTCAACTACATACGAAAGGCGAAGGTTTGGGCCTTTTTGTGCTGGTTGGCGGACAACAATCCACTGTATTCGAAAATTCGCTTGTCTAAAGAACATTTGGCGTTGTATGAGAATGATGAGATTCCCGGATTGGAAGCTAGGGTCACGGACTTCGAAGCTACTGATGCAGAGCAGATGTTTCAAGAAGAGACTGCGGGATTCACACCCCACTTTGCCTCAGACGATGCGATTTTGAACATAGACAGTGGAGTGTTGGAAGAGCCGTTGTTGGAACGCATGGGAGTCTCTGATATCGAATCCGTTAATATCCAAGGACGTACTTTCCAATCGTCCGCGTTGAAGAACTTGATCAGGCCGCCGGGCAAGAAGCCCGATATTATTGCCTTTTGCGGTGAGGATGCTATTGGAGAGTATAATAATCCTTATCTCATGATGGGTATGTTTCCCTCTCTGTATCCTTATGGCAAAGGAGGTTTCGAGGACTCAGAACACTTGGTTCCTGTCAGTTTTCGTAGTCAGGTGAACTTGTATCTGGATCTATCTGATCGCACCTTCCGTTGGCATAATTCCTTTATATTCGTAGCCATGAATATGATACAGCGCCGTGAAGCTCATTTGCACACTCACCTTGCTATTAAATCCAGCAATTTCGCTGCGACTGCTGCAGACATTGAGGGAGTAACTCCTGAGACTTTGCGGTCTGTATCGCATCACCTTGAAGAGCAAGGTCGTGCTTCGGATTTGACCGCCGACGAGAGAAAGGTGTTTACGCTACTGTCGAAAGTAAGAACCATCTCCGCGGAGATTACCGGGTCCGAGGCATCCAAAGTTACTTACAGGAATGAGATTAAAGCGTATTGTGCTCATTTTAATATTCCTCATATTTATTTTATGGCTAATCCTGATCCGGTGAACAGTCCTATATTTCAGGTCGTTGTAGGAGACACTACGGTTGACCTTGATGAGCACTTCCCTCACATGGTGGATTACGTTCGGCGTGCGTTACGGCTCGCTGCTGATCCAGTTGCAGCGTTGGATTTTTTCAACTTTTCGTGTAAGGCGATGATGCGATACTTGTTCGGCTGGGACTTTGCGAAGAAACGGTCCTCTCCTGATGGGGGGATACTGGGACATATGAAAGCCTTCTACGGAACGACTGAACTTACTGAACGGGGTTCGTACCATGTTCATTATCTGATTATTCTTCTTGGGGGCTTGAACCCTTCGGATATGCATCGTTTATTGGACGATACTGAGGACTTTCAGAATCGTTTTTTCGCCTTCTATGAGGATATTATCCGTCACGACCTACCGGAAGACATTTATTTCAATCCTAAAGGGCAACCTAAGACCGAGAGGCCCTTGTCTGTCCCGGAGACGGATTGCTCCTCAGAGGCCGTGGAAGATTTTAAACATCGCTTTCAAGAAGAGGTGAAATATTGCGGTGAGTTGCTGCAGAGACACAAACACGAAGACGTTTGTTACAAGTACGATCACGCAACATGCCGTTTTCAGTTCCCGCATGATTACGCCGCATGCTCGTTGTATGACAAGGAGACAAAATCTGTTACTCTGGCATGCAGAGATGTATTTGTAAACTATTTTAACGACTTTGTCCTCGTTTTTTGTCGACACAACCATGATATGCAATGCATTCTCTCGGGAAAGTCTTGCAAGGCTGCCATATTCTACATAACAGATTATATCACGAAGATGAGTGTTAAGACCTATGAAATGCTGTCTCTCATGGCGGACGCTGTCATGAAGGCAAACGTCAATGTGTCCGAAGGTGATCGATTGGAAGCTCGCATCATTTTACACAAGTGTCTCGCTCAATTTGCGAGTCAGCAACAAGTTCACGCGCAGCACGCTGCAAAGGTCATTCGTGGCCAACGTGAGGTCTTCTGTTCTCACCGAACCGTTCCCATGATGTCTGGGCCGTGGAAATTTTCATTTGCAAACAATCCTAATCGCAATCTAATCTGATACACACCGGGTACTGCGCAGTGGTGGAATTACAAAAGAAGCTAAATTCATAAACCGTAACGCGTAACTTGACCTCGTGAAGCTATGGCCCAGCCACTATAAAGCATAACGCGTAACACACCGTGAAGCTACGGTCAAAATCGAACAGTACCCGAAGGAATACTTACTTTGATTATAGGTAACCGTTCAACCGTTCAAAACCAGTTCAAGGTCTCCGACGGCCCTCAAACCCGAAAGTGGACAATAAACTACAGTAAAGTGAGGGATCTTCTCCTCTGACATTCAATGGAGATCTAGGGTACCTTAAGGTTGCCGCCAAAATAGTGCTAGTCGCGCGCTTTGGAGCTGTACTCGTCGATGCCCCACAGATTTCCACACGGACACAGCAGCTGCTCAACTAAAAAGGGGGGATTTTCCCAACACGCATCATGCATCATCATCAATGCATCATCGCTCCGAAAAATACTCCGAGTTCTGTTCATCGTTGTATTTCCGGTCGCGTGGACCATGAACTTAGGTTCTCGGTCGTTGCCAATGATGCTTAAGTCGACTGTGCAGTGTCTCAGCCGTCGCGGAACAGTCCGCAATTATTGCCATTGGTTTGATCAGACACGAGGACGATGCTGGATGGAAGAGCTGATCCCAGTAGTCCAATGATACAAGACCTATTCTAACGATTCCACTACCATCATCTTGAAGCGGGATTCCATCTGGAAGCAGTAGCTGGCAGGTAACACCCCTCACAGATATTGATGAATAAATAGCCATGCTGCACATCTTGTATACTTGCGTCCGGCGTGCCCGTGCTGTGTAATGATGATGATGATGATGCGTCCCCTTAGATGCAACGGATATATCCAGGATAGCCTCTCTCTAAATATAGCATCTCCATCATCATCATCATCATCATGTGTATTTATACACGACGGTGTCAACTTCAGCGACGTGTCGTGTTGTACAGTACTGACATTTGGCTAGTATATCTATGTACTAATACACCCCAACGCACATGTGCTAAATTTATCGCCTGTGAATTCGTATAAAGGAGTGCAAAGACAGCGCCGTTCTATGTCCTTTCTTGCAACTCACTCTCATCTCCAATACTTATACTTTATATTCTACAACATGGGTTTGTTCAGCGATGACTCTGATCAGGCTAAAGCCCACGACCAGGTCGGTTCAACCTGCGATATTTCTTACATGTCCTCATGCTCATTTCTTCGTTGTTCAGGTCGTCAACGCGCCCCACAAGGCCGAACTCTCCCACGAGTTGATTGCTGCCGCCGGGTCGTACGAGGTTTGTTGCTGAAATATACACTATCGTTGTGGTTCTCATCGTTCTACTTAGGCTGCTAAAGCTTACGAGAAACACTGCAGTGAGCACGGCCAGCCCCCGTCCCACGAGAAGGCCAAGGAGCTTCTGTATGTGTATTTAATCCCTTATTCATTGCATGTACTGAACAAAGAACAGCGCCTCTTTCTCAGGAGCCTTCGTCGACCGCACGGTTGAGACTAAGGGGGTAAGCTCCGCAGTGGGCCCTGCATTTTCACATTGTTGACGTTCATTATTAGCTTAACTACGTCGATTCGGTGAAGGCTAAGCATCATGGTTAGATCTGGTTCTCTGTTGTAACTTGCGATGGCTGATTCGAGCGTTGGACAGCTAAGCAGCAGGCGCAAACTGCCCTCGCTGATTCTGGCGACTACTAGATAAATAACGTTGTAAACTGAATATTTGCTGTAACATGACCTGAATTGCCATCCAGTGGAGCTATATTTAGACTATATTTAGCTCAGCTTTCGCCACTTCAGGTACTCTTCACACAACGTTCTCATGACACGATGTTCATCGTCTTTCCGCGGGCGCTCCTTTTCTTCCTCTTTTCTCCGCGATTTGCTTTAGCGGCGCCCACTGGCGGTATTTCCAACAACGCATCCTACAATCTTTCTGCCAGCCTCGCCGTTTTGCTCACTTTCCTCGTCGTACTCACCGTCCTCGTCGTCCTGAAGCATATATACATAAAGAGACGTCGAGCTAGGAATCCTCACTGCGACGCTTCCGTTTCCTCCCTTGCGATTGAATCTCAGAAATCTTCAGACTCCTCTATGCTCTCTTCGCTACGTTGCATGACATCGAAAGACGGCCTAGCCGCGTTTCTCGTTGGTTTTTTGGGGTCGCCTTTTTGGGAAACGAGCACAAAGGCGTGGCGGAACAGTCTTTCTTGGAAGGAAGGCACACAGTGCTCGTTCATGTACAGCATTCACGTCCAGTCGCGCTCATACAATGGATCTCGTTCTCGGCAAACCTTCAATGAAAAGTCTTCTAGTACGAACGAGTTTGGAGAAAACGACGCATATATCCAAGATTTCTCAAACTCTAAACAGTCCAGCAGCCTGTCCAGCAACGGCTCTTTGCCTCCTGGTTTCCCTGTTCTACTTCCTATTGCGCCCGAAAAGGCTCGACGCGTCCCTTCCAAGCATGGTCACGATCGTCGTTTGTCCCTTCCTAATACTTCGGCTACTCGTAAAACGGACTATGAGAGTACTACACGTCAGAAACGTCACTCTAGCCTGAAAAGCAGCAAAAGTCGACGTTCCGACTCCTCAATCGTACTGTCTCCTGGACTAAGGATGGTATACACCAATAATTCACTGGACTATCCGCTGCCGCTCTCGTCGGAGGATCTTCGTCCCTTCGCTCTCTCTGCTAGCGAGTGTCGATCTGACCAGTCACATGTACCACCGCTTCCACCTCTACCTCCGATTACCCCTCTGCTTCCATCCCCCGTGGAGTTCTGGAACCCTGAAAGCTCTATCGGTCGCAGTCACATATCCCATCCCTACGCTCTAGCTCCATACACGAAGAAAAGTAACCTCAAGCAGACTGCAAGGGACCATGCTGAAACTACCCATGATAAAATTGTCTCCAAGGCTCCGATTCGGAGTCCATCGATGACCCGAAACTCTTATACGTTTATTCCCCCACCGCCTCCGTTCACAGACGTTCCTCCAGTCCCTCCAATTCCGCTTCCTTTACCCCTCCCTCCTCGCAAACCTATACCTGCCCTGCCTAAAGCCAGATCCAACACTCGATCGTTGTCAGTCCGATCCCGAAAAAGCCCTCCGATCGGACCTTCTCCTCTGCGCATCATGACTCTCCCGGAATCAGTTATTAGCGATCTCTTCAGCCTTCCTACTTCCCAGCCTGATCCACCGAATACGAACGAATATCAAGACCATAATTCTTATACTGCTAAATTAAATCGACACTCTTACTCTAGTATCGGGCTTGGCTTCCCTCCAGTGTCATGCGCACCAGCAGGTGACCGCAGCGTCGAACCTGCGAAACGCTCAAGCACCGATTCAACGTCGTCAAAACGTATCGGCGATGACGATGGGTCGAATCTTTTGCTTGGCATAATTCGGGAACTGGTGGAAGAGACGAGTCAGTGGAATACGAGCTTGTATATGGACGATAAATTCAAGTCGATGATCGAAACAGCTGGAAACGAAGGTAGAGGGCTGGATAAATGTTGTAACCGTCTCGCTAGGTCCGAGAGGGAGAATGCCTGATGGCTAGTGATAGTTAAGGGTGTAGCTACGAACAAACGGAGAAATACGAAAATGGAGCACGTGATCGCGGAGGAACCGGACCGTGCCAACGCTCCCAACGCCTACCTCCAATAGCTGACTGCCTTGTTCTTCCCGCGAGTCATGTTCTCCGACGCAGAGCCTCGAGTTACTAGTACGATGAAAACACGAGCAGAGCCTGTATAAAATATGACAGACCATACATTCGTGTTCGAGAGTCACCCAAAGCATCATATTTCCGTCAAGTAAAGACCTGATCAGGATACTACCCATTAACGCTAGGTTTCTCAACAACACGGTGCCAGTACACGTACCACGGCTTTCAAAATGCCAGGATAGGTTCGAAAAACTATCACAGCTTGTTTCCATCCCCAGGCTGAAAATAAGGGACGCTTCGACGGTCCACGGATAATCGTTGGACGGACGTTACGGGAATAAAGATTCAGTCCTGAAAGAAGTACCGTACCGACTATAAACAACGATCAGACAAGGGAGACCACTGAGAAATGTGCATACCGTGTCTAGTGGCTATCTCCGAGCGTCCGATGTCCAGCGTCTTAAGTGAGATACATGCCTCCGCAGTGACAGGGAGGGCAGATACCACCATAATGCGTGTACTTTGCTCCATTTCTGTTGCTAGGATGATTTCCGTGATTGAAGGTAAGGATCTCTGCTTGAGTGATAGAATAAGATGAACCCTTGAAGCGACGATGCACTTACTGAGGTATAGGTAGGTATGAGCTTGTCTCCATAAAGGGCAACAACACGGCGCATCCTCGGTTGAGCGATGCAAGTATCATGGCAGCCACGTAGAATGAATGTGAAAAATTCGGCTTCAATACTAAGCGTCAGAAACGCACCAGATCCAAAGTATGTAGCATATATCCATCCTTCCTGGTCTTGCATCGTGCTGGGACCGTAAGGAATGCTGATAAGCGACGCTCTGAGGAGGTACCCATTGACGATATGATTATCATTAGGCAAGATATATGTTTCCCCGACCACGAAATAGCAGGCGCTCGTCGGTGATGGTAACAGCCTCGCGTCGTCCTGGGACCCGTACTGAGAGATCGGCTAGATAAATAAATATTGAAGAAAGGAAGATAACGAGAGGTTTAGAAGTCAGCAAAACACTGTCATCGTCGAGCTGTCGTCGTCGTGGGTGGTCATGGTGGTTGCAGAAGAAGAGGGAAGAATATGAAATTAGTTTCCGTTTTCGAACATCGTGTGCCGGCGGCATTGCCTCCCGCCACCATCACGCGTCGCGTTGTAATACTGAGCTGGGCCGCAGCTCTTTCAGTGTTCGCTCCCTAGTATCCATTGATACGCCTGCTGGGTGTACACCCTGTAAAAACGCGTGTAAATGAACATTTTACAGCAATACAAAAAGACTACATTGTAAACCTAAGTAAGAAACACAGAGTAAGAACTACGATGTAAGGGAGAAAGCGCCAGGGAACTTAGAACCAGGTTGTTCTAACGCTTAAATCAAAGATCGGATATTCTACCCGGAAGGTCAAAAGCCCAGGCTGTGTGACTCACATAGTGTAAGCACCCGGCATCCCGGCGGAGGTATCCGATCACAGAACGCTGGATCTAATATGATCGATCAACCTGGTTGCCGGCGATGAGCTCACATCTGCCAGGCAGAGAGTTCATATCCGCCTGGTTGGGTCAGCAAGTGTCTTAGTCAGTCGTAAAAGGATTGGAAATCGTAGATAAGTAGAATGGTATAAATACAGGTCATGTAAATAGCGGAAAAGAAGGTTTCTGACCCCCCGGAACGCTACCAGGCGAATAGTACGGGTTTATTGGTTAAGAGCTTCGAGTCGTAGACTCACCTGGAATAGAAATATTGTGACCTGGTCACTTCGTGTGTGCAAGAACCGTTAAGCAAGCAAACAGTATAAGCTAGATTCAGAAAGACAGTCCAGAGAAACCGTTCAGAACAGTCAGAGTGTTTTAAAGTCGCAACCAGGCGCATAATATCAGTATTGAAACTGCACCAGGCAGCCAGCACGAGTTCAGAACCTGCACCAGGCAGCTATTTTGTATCAGTTTATGTTTGTGTTCAGTGACACATCGAACTTAGAGTGGAGACCGCAATATATCATTTATACAATTCATATTCATTGCACCCGGAACTAGTAAACTACAGTACAAGGCGTCGTAACCTGGTATAATATACCTCCCTTCGAACCGCAATTACTGAGTGTGTTGTGTAGTGTGTTGTGTGTAGCACGTCGCATCTATATAGGCGCTCAGCACCTTTCACCATCAAGGCGTCGTTTACTATACTCTATTTTCCAAGCCAGGCTCTTTCGCAGGCACGGTAAAAAAAATTACATACTCGTTGGTTTCAAAGCGACTCTGCCAGTAGTGCGTCGAATCGGGAATTATAAGGGACTCTGATAGTACTACGCATACGTATTCTAAGTATCCACAAACCAGAGGTGACCCTCATACCCAGAAGCTAACGCAACTTGGGAATTTACAACCAGCAAGTCGGCGTCGGGGCCAATCCCTATCAGACTCCACAATCAAGGGTTTCCTTTGAAAGACCCAGCTTGTCCGGGAGTGGAATACTGATATTCTGAAGGAAATGAAATGTAAGAATTCAACATGGCCCGTAAGGGAATAAACACACCGTTTCGCTGACATCGCTCTCGGAACTGAGAGGTGTAGTCCGAAGCACGGTAGGCAGTGAATTCACTTCATCCTCTGTGGACTGACTCGTCGAGTGATGCTTGGATCGTGAATTGAGCCTAAGAAAGGTAAGCTGTAGATAATTGTCACAAGGAGATGGCATACATAGCAAGGAGAGAATTGATATAGACTATGAATGTATTCGTTAGTCATTATCGGTCGATGGCAGGTAATAAATTAAGACCGACGCTTAGACAGGACGAAATGAATCCCGAGGAAAGCCAGAGATTGCGGCCACATCATGTACTGTGGAAGTTCGTCAGACTTTAGTATAAGGGATCAAGTGGAAAGACAACGGACAGTGATGAGGGTGAGAAGCGAGCATGCACTATCGTCTTAATTAGGAAGGGTTTAGATGGGGTCAAAGCAGATATCCTCACCTTGTAGCTAATCCTGACATGAGAACAAGTCGCATTAGACGGAGAAGCACGGTAGCTGTACTGGCACGGCGCTACATCAAGAAGAATTCGAAGGTCTGGTGAAAGAAACGACTCGCGGAGGTACAAGTATGATAGTTCTGCTCTTGTGCAGGTAGTAGAACATTGGAATGGCTATTAACAGGCCCGTAATGGCGATTGTGGAGAAATAGATGTAAATAGAAGTCTAAGCTATCTGTGTCAGCGTCCCCTGCCGTCTAGATTACGGACATCACTTACTTTCAAACTGGCGGCAGATGCGATATTCTGTGCAATAGAACTGCTGAATGTTATTTTCAGTGATGCACACAACTACGAAGGTTCACATACGTGTCTTATACAACATCTGAGGCTTCCTTTTGAGTACAATCAAATGCCGGAAATTTATTGAGACTTACATATCGCAGTGCCTAAATGAAAGATAATCAGAGAAGGTTCCAGAACATGGACAAAGATGTTATCACCAAGTGAGGCCACCACGGCCAAAGACTATCCGATAATGAGGGTCACATCGCTCGATTATAAAATTCACTTACGATGAAGTAAACGAGAGTTTTGTGAAAATGCCGTCCGACTATGAACAAATTAATCGACGACAATATCAATCATAACTGCCAAAAAAACACGAACGCTGCCATAGTCGGAGAGCATAGAGCCTAAAAATATCAGTTTACGCGCTTCATAGAAACAATGCGATCCTCACCCTTGGATATACACAGCGAGAACGTCCTAGGAGGGACAGCGTTGAGACTCAAGTGTAAATACGCCATGACAACGCACATTCATATATACCTGTCACTAGTGTACACCGTTCAGATTCTTGCGCTCGGTAGTCGAAAAAATAAATCACCTTCATACTCCTGTAACGACGAATGTTCAATGAAATTGATGTCGAACCTCTGCTCAAGAGCGTACCATGAGTTATACTCTAGGGCTCCGGTTAAATCCCCGAAGAACTGTATCAGAAAGACATATACTGCATAGGTGGTTAAAGCGACATGAACAGTATCTAGTGCCCTGCCAAAGAACTAGGTAGTAGTCACCGTGACCAATATATGCGGTGGAACGAACCAAAGGAGCCCGACCTATTTCATAGATTTTAGCCTACATCCCGCGTGCGTCAAAAGAACGATGACTCACAGAATAGCGGTATACCCACCAGTCGTTGGGGTATCTCCTGTAGTAAACGACCCCTTGTAGGTTGTTATGCCATATAAACTACCAGGCGAATGCGCAAAAATATGTTTTTGGGAGTAAGGCAGGACACATACACGGCGGCTATTGTAGCCCCGATATAAAGCACCCCGAGAGTCTCGCTGACGGAAGGAAGCTCTGTCGAGGACTTCGAAGACATCACAGTTTACAGCTGACAAGGGAGTGGGAGACGAAACTCCGGGAAGTATTTTCAGCTTTATATACGAGTAGGTTGTGCTGTTACGCGCTACGGCTCCAAGCTAGTTGGTCGATCAGCATCAACGCGTACAGCATTGTTGATGCGACTTATCATTCTTCAGTTATTTTGTGTCTCAGAACAACGTCAATTGAAACGCCGGCGCCATTGCTAGCAATTCTAAAAAGGGACTGTCAGAAGCAGCTAAGATGAGATGTTAGTCTCCTACTTTTATCCGGTGGATGCAAATAATAAAGCAGTATAGTGGAGTCTCCCTCCCCGATCTCGCACCCACAACGAAGGCTGTAAAGATTCGCGGGTCAATTAGTCGCACATCACTCTGCCGGTAAACAAATAGAGAAGTAGACACCGTGACAGGTCATTCATGAATTGCGGGCGGTAGATGTATGTATACATGGGCGTCGTATATTTGTATTTCGAGCTCCAGGCCACGTTCTATGTGTATAATTTTGGGATGCCGGGGTTGCATTAGGAGCGTAGGTGAGTTGAAGTTCGTGAATTGTTCCTCGCCGAGTTTGTAGTACTGGAACCGTCTCGCTAGTGCCAGGAGAGAACGAGAAAGGCCAGTGGGTTCTAGGTAATGATGGTGCTGATACCGGTGCAAGGTCCCAGTTAGGAACAGTTAGGCTCACCGCCCTGAGATAAAAATCTCGAGGGCAACGACAAGGGGGAGTGCAGTCCGGAAACCTTACGGAACCGTCAGGACTCAGAAACATCACAGCATAACGGAACATGAACTTCGTGCCTCACCTCGCAGGCCGCTGACGCTCTGTCCACCTGAGGACCTCAGAGGCGAATGTGTGGGGGACGTTAAGAACCTTGCCGATGCTGTTTGAGAGGCGCGGCCCGGAATTTGCATCCACTTTGGGATTCCGGGTCATCGGGCCGTGTTATACCGAGCCAGTCTTGCACTTTGCTTGCTCCTTTTAACCACGACGTTCTACTACCACGTTAGCCTCGTTTGCAACCTGGATCTCCCTCATACTTTATTTAAAGGTGTACGGGTCATGGTATGTACTCGCCTTCGTTTTCCACCTGTTCTCTCCTTTAATTAAAATAACCATCAAGGATATCTGCCGTAACTGCGAATTCAACGCTATTCGCCCCTATGCTCCGTCTATTGATGCCATTGATCTCTTGCGATCCGGATCCTCGTCTCTCGACGTCTCCGAAATCTCCGTTATCAATGACATAGCATACCTTGAACAGGAGCTACAAGCTATCAGGCCTCTGTTCATAGAGATCAAGGATCGGTACGACAAACTCGTCAAGGATATTAGCAGCCGTCAGTCTCTTCTGGCACCAATACGGCGTCTGCCTCGGGAGACATTACTCCACATATTTGCTCTCGCATCGTCTCATAGTCCCACTCCTTTCGATGCGCCGTGGAGTCTCGGCCATGTCTGTTTCACCTGGCGGAGTCTTTCCCACTCATCTCCCTCTCTATGGACAAATCTTCACCTTCCCGAACCAATTCACAAAAGGCTTTACATTCCTGAAAGAATATGTCTCTCTCTCTCGTGATTTACCTGTCAATTTAAGCCTGGACGAACGCCCTGATGAGAGGGTGAGGGAGATTCTCCACGAACTATTGATACACTCAGAACGCTGGTCAAGTTTGGAGCTGAAGATGAGCGCAGGATGGTTATGCGGGATACTGTGCTATGCATCGTTCCCAGCCATCAACTTGAGGAGGCTTCATATCAATCTAGTCGGTCCTTTCAAACTGCCGTACGACCAAGCGTTACTGGACATATTGTCTGTGTCACCACTCAACGACGTGCGCTTCGAACATTTCCCCTATTCATCTATGCCGATAAGCATGGCCGAGCTGCGATCCTTCCATGTACATTCATACGATCCAACTGAACTCCATTCCATTTTCCGGGGCGCACAACGTCTAGTCGAATTCATCATAACACCATCGCCACCTCCATATGATTTCGCATCAAATCCTTTAACTAAATATGTCTATACCTCTCACACTTCACTCCAACGGCTCTCAGTTGTCATGAGCATGGCGAGCAGCTGGCAGACTTGCTCCAAAATTCCCATCACCTTTGACCACATTTCTCTCCCGGCACTCCAGCAGTTCGAAATTCTAACGGACGGGCCACACCATGATACTATGAACCTAGAGCCTATCGAGTACCTTCGTCTGCATGATCTCTTTCGTCGGTCCCAGTGTAGACTGACCGCTCTCACCTTTTCCGTACCGATCTCTGTTCAGTCGCTCCTGATTCCCATCCTCGCACAATTCCCTACCCTGAGAAAACTCCAAATATTTATCAACCTAACAATAGCGAGGGACGTTTTCGAGCTCTTACACCGTGAGCAGGGAATGGTCCCGGATTTAAAGGAATTATGCATCACAGAGGCTCCGGATACCGTTGCGCATAGTTGCCTGTTAAAAGAAGCGGACCGATTCTACGCAATGGTCCTTTCGAGATCGGTTGGAAACTGCGATAGCCATCTAGAAACGCTGAGGGTATCACTGAACTCGTCCTGGGCCAAGCATCTACGAATGGATACTCCGGTGCCTCCAAGTTCGCCGTTCCGAAAATTGCTTAGGATCAAAGAGGAAGGGATGACCGTGGAGCTTTTGTTGGACGGGAAGGATTGTCTCATGGACAAGAAAGCTCGGGCTATGTTCTTTGGGGACTAAAATATTGTTCTACCTACACAAATCCCATACGAGAAGTCGTTGTAATTTATCCAGGTATTAGGAACAAGACAGCTGCCAAGAAAGAGTAAGAATCACATCTCTCTCTCAATGCAGGCTTCTATCATGTCTTCAGCAATGCTTCTATCATACCGCTAATGTGGTCATCTCCGTACTTAACAAAACATCCAGGCACCACGCATCCCTGGTGCATCGTAAGATCCAACCTCTACTCTCAGATTACGACTTCGTCCTGCACGTCTACACATGTTTCTTGGCCTCTCAGGAGCTGGGTGTCTATATCCTGGATGTCCGATTAATGGTGAGTTTGCGAAGTGGAATGAGTTGTCCGGGAACATTGTCTCATGCATGCAAACAACTATAGTCATGTTCGAGCTATGCAGGATGAGGCTTTTAATTATGACCATTACTGGAGAGTCAACGTCGAAGAGAAGGCCCAACAGCACGTGGGATGTGAGGACGTTGATCGTGAAGGAGTTCTTGCCGCTGCCTTTGCTTCTCATGTGCTCTCTCCTTCTCTATGACAAGGAATACGCAGGTGCTCGTTTTATCTCACCGCATCTGACTGATTTTCAATACTCATTCCACGCCAGAATCCGAATTTCTCTTCTTCTTGGAACCGTGATATTCAGGGCGCTCGTTAGAACCGTCGTATTCGAGTCATCGAAAGGAACAGAACTCATCTGCGTCTCCCAAAGTAGTTTTCAAATATGGCGACGTTGGGATTGCAAAAATAGTATCGGTCCTGTATTATTCATCCCACATCTTTCCTCCACTTGGAACCATTGCTGCACCGATCCGATCTAAGAGCTGAGAATGCCAGCGGATTCCGGATTCGAGGTGAGACGTGACTTTCACATCCATATGTATACACTCGTCTTCTTGATTTGAGACGCACGGCTTTCGCAGCCTTTCAATGAAGAGTGGCTTCAAATATTGTTAACTGCGCAGGAGACAGGAAGAGAGAATTGTGTAAAAAACACCTGGAGTAGTGGGTCGATTTGAAGGACGGAATGAAATGCAATAATAATTTAAGTATTGCGTAAACAAGGAAAGTTCGAGGATTGAACCTTGGCAACTAAACCCATTGCCAACCGGTAGTGCAGAGAGAACACGCCGGAATCTTATCCTCTCAAACTTCAAGGCAAGGATTTCCCTGTGAATGGTCCAACTTATCATCGAACAAACAGATTTACTGGATCTCAGAAGGTGGAATGCTGACATCCTTGGGGAAATTATTAATATAGAGTCAAGACAATGATTAGACTAGTGCACGGACCGTTTCTGCGGTAGTGTGAGGCGCGAATTGGAGAATGGCAGAAGCTGAATGGCCTCCACGATCTACGTTCGACTTATTTGATTGGTGTTTCGGCCGGTGATTGAACCTAGTAAATGTAAGTTTCAGGCAAGGAGCTCGATAGGACGATGTACATGGCGAGCAGAGAGTTGACGTAGACTGATTCGATCCGTTAGCTGATTCCAATGGGTAGGTAGAAGGACCGACGTTTTGGTAGGATGAATACTATCCCAAGAAAAATCAGGGATTCCGGCCATGCGATGTACTGTAATTCTTTATAAAATCTTTTGATGGGTTGGACTTGAGATGATGACTGACCGATATAAGAGTCAATAGCGAGCATGTACTGTAGGCAGTTGGCGCAGATCACGCGAACGAAAGCAGGAAGACATGCTGACCTCGTAGCCAACCCTGACACAGTAACGAGTCGCATTAGATGGAGCACACGACAAGCCGTGCTAGTAGAAGTATATTCAGGGATTCAGGAAATACTTCAAGGATAAAATAGCACACGTAGATATATTCATCGCTACTCTGCTCTTGTGAAGATAATAGCACATCATGAGGGCTATTGAGAAGTCTGTCGCCGCTACTGTGGAGAAAATGGCGTAGATTGATGTCTGTAGCTTTCAGGTGAGCATCAAAGCCAATCCAGATGGTGGATATTACATACCTTGATGTCGGATATGGCTGAGAAATTTGGTGTCATAGAGCTTCAGAGGTTCAATTCAGGTGGTACATGCAGCCCCGGCAGTTTTCTTACATCTCATAAATAATAACTGTATCAATAATGTCATTGAAAACAGAATGAGTAAGAGGAGGATGGCTTACATATTCCGGCACCTGAATGAAATGGGCACATGATCAGGACTATCGTCGAAACAGACGGGGTGATTGAATTACCAAGCGACGATGCCATGGCGAGAAACTGCCAATCAGTAAGGAAGGGCAGGAGATTTTGTCATTCGACAGCTGCTTACCACAAACCACGGGAGAATTTTGTGAAAATGGCGCCCGACTAAGACTATGCTGAGCTTGCTATCATCAACAACAACCAAAATACGAACGCTTCCATAGTCGGATGGCATATAACCTAGGAATCGTTATGGCGTGTCTCCTAAACAATACGTGGCTCGTACCCTGGAACGTATACAACTATCACCACCTTCGAAGAATACCAATGAGATTAACGAAGAGATATGACTTGGGGAGCTCATACTCACATTTATCACTAACTGCACCTGAACATACGAAAGACACTTAGCAAGCTTTGAGTCGGAACCACACACACGTCACCTTAAAGCTCCTGTGCCATACGTTCAGTGAGAAATACACCGTGACTCTGGAAACGTACCAAATATTATGTACTAGAGCACTGGACAGGTCTCCGAACATTTCAATGAGATAGAAGTATAGAGCGTGGGTGCTTAAAACAACATGAAGCGTGTCGAGGACCCTGTGAAATTTTACTTTAGGAAACCACCACGACCAATAAGCGTAAACAGACGGACCAAAGTAGCGCTACCTATTCCACGGGCTCGAGCATAATTTTAGCTGTGAGAGAATTTGGACGTACAGAATACCGGTAGAGCCACCAGTCGTTGGGGTATCTCTTGTAGTATATGACCGTCTGCAGATTCGTTATTCCGAATAACCTAACAAGGAATGAATGCTATTTCGCGAAGAAGGAAGGCCACTTACACGGCAGCTATGGTGGTGCCGACATAGAGCGCGCCGAAAGTCTCCCCGATAGATGGAACAGCGGTCGAGGGTTGCAAGTTCATTGAAGCGAGGAAGAGGAGATGTTCTGCACTCTAGAATGTTTTCTCAACTTATAGATACGTACGCGAAACTATCACGGAACTAATAAGCAATGCCAGATGATCAACTCGGGTACGGTGAACTTATTTTAGGCTTGATATTTTAGCGGTGTGATTCGAGGCGAGGCCTGATGCTCATACCTCATGGAAGACTATCAGAAGTAGTTACAACATAGAAATATGAAACAACCACCTGTACTATACAATTTCGTGACGAAGTACATAGCTGCAAGAATCCGCTTTGTTTGCGTATGTGCAAAGGTAATGGGACGGGACAATGGAGGAGATCCCATACCTGAGAGTGCTCCACACAGACTACATCGATGCGTTCTCATTGTAAGAGATCGTTCTCAGGTCTAAAGATATCAATCATTTTAAAACAGATTCGGATTATGGCCGGTGCTTTGATTCTTCGTTGGGATGTGATTTGATCGGCGATGCTTGAAGGTGCCGGGCCATGTAGCCTCAGCAGAAGCATATTCGGGGTGGTCGCCAGTCGGACTCTAGCTTTGAGGGCCGTCGATGGTTGATTTGGCTCACCGAGACTTGCGGGAAAGGCGAAGCCGCCAAGGTCACCCTGGTGGCAGAGTGATAATGGTATAGTTCAGTATCTGTTGTACATGCGGTCAGTTCAGGTGTGGCAGTACCATCTCGCTGCAGAGCCAAGGCATGCCGATCATGGGGTACTGGTAACTTGAGCTGAAGATAGAGTCCGAGGAGGTCCGAGGTCGTCTTGAAGTCACGCGTCACGGCAAACCACGATCCAAAACGCAATTTGATATTCACGTCGCGTCCCTTGATGGCGAACCAGCACCAGCACCGACACCAACCGGCGACAACAACGATATCTCTCAGCGGACAATAACTGAACCTCTAATGCCTGTCTAAGTCTCTATTTCTACCGTGACATAGACTGCGAGCAGACGAGAGGGTCTACAGTCTACAGTGTGTACGCTCGCCCTTTTTCACGGTGTTGTCCTCATTTTGTACACAGAAATGAGGTTGTGGCATCGGCGATTGATCCTTTGGAATATCACCCGGAGCGTCTAACTGTTATTCTTTGGGCGCATTTTCTTACGCTCGGTGTACCTTGATTTCAACTGGTATGCGCGTTTTGTTGAATTTTCTTTGGACATCGCTGATACCTGTATAGAGCGTATTTGGTACGACATGTGCCAACATTATGCAAGTACTAATTTTGTTTTGTCTTTCCAAAGGCTCTTCTTACACATACGTACACTAGGTTATTTCTTCGCTCATCAAGGCAACGAGGCCCAACAGCTCCCGACGTTTACTCAATTTTAGAAGGAGTACCTATCATGGTTTAAGCTCTAGGTAATACCTACATGCCCTAGTATGTACTTATTCTAACAGTTCCTAGAAGTCCGACCGCGCGCCCGTCTCGTCTCTGTGATATTGGATGTGCCAGAACTTCTTTCTCTGGACTGCAGGCGACCTTTGTGTGCACGTAGGGTCCATTGGCCCCCCTACCCTCTTCGAAGGTTGTCCCTGGGATATCGCAACATCATCTGGGGTGTTGCGGTGCATCGGTCCATTCTTCTGGAAAGAAATGTCGCGACGCCGCTGAAAAGGACGATTGATGCCTCAAACTTTCGTGTAATCTGGTCTTTCTCTCAGCCACTCAGACGTACTGCCTCCCACTTTCACCTGTTCATTCGTCTCGGACGACAGCACTCTCCGAATCCCTTTCCTGATACTGGGGAAGACGACGATTCATTGACAATCACGCTCTGTAGAGTTCGACGTGTCTTGCGTGCTTTGTATGGCTGGTACCAAGCACTACTAGAGAGCGTGTGGCGAACCCAGTATGTGCATTTCTTATTTATTTGAACGTTCCCTCTCAGATTTTCTCTATTCAAGCTATGCCATCATTACTAGCAAGACTGAAGCCAGACATTGACGTTGTCAAGGCGTTGTCCACTATTATCGGTAAGCCCTTCGCCAAAGGTTACCTCCTCGAATCATTGCTTATTATTGTTTCTAGAACCCCATCGCCGAACACAGGCGAAGGCAAGAGGCATATGTGCTCTATCATTTGGATGTGTGGGTATCTGGTGCTTTGCATCTATACTGGATGGTAAATCTGTACAGTGGCCCTCCAAGTAGTGCGTAGCAACTTCCCGTTTTGACATATCAACAAACCTGTACTTATCCCAGGGGACTGAACGATAGTACGCGTGAATCCTACATGGGTTTTAATCTCGCTCAGTGGGAGCCACAATCTATAGGTTGTATGTGATACGTACTTTTTACTATAATTTCTCCTACTTCACTGACCTCTGGTAATCGATTTAGCACCTATTGTTTCCCCTGCAACGTTTTTGTTCCACCAGATTCAACCAAGGCATCTACGTCATCCGATTCGGATGGGTGAAGGCCTGGGTCTGATGTCGCTGACGTTGAATTATCATGGCACCTATTATATGTGCTGACTTGGACGTCACCAGAAAGGTTAATGTTCCGTAGTTTGTGCCTGGCTTTCGCTGACCGTCGCATAAGGCCATAGGCCATAGTTCCAATACAGGCGTGTCCTTCGAGACTGTCGCCAGTGTACCTGCCAGTGTCGATACCGAACTCGACAGCTACAATTTACTTTCTGCTCAAAGTCACATAACCGAGTGCCGAATTCTAATCTAGCCATTCGTTGTAACGGCGCATGCGTACGAGCCTGTCATCATCCGAGGGTCACGATCCTCGACACCTGATGAGGTCACCTACAGCGATGGCCATGCTGTTCATATTCTTTTAGCCAGTTATATCCTTTCCTGATCCTTTCAGGTGGAATTCTCAGATCTCGGGCGACTACTGATTCATGTCCCTCTCCAGAAGCAGGAGATATTCAGACACCTTACCATGAACGGATCTCAATCTAACTTTGCGCATAACTCACGAGCTCACGAGGTGTTTCACTTCACCTCCTCCTGCCCGGAGTCTAAGCTATCCCGACATCTAGCGCATTCGGATGGCGAATCGTCTTCAGAACGTCGGCAATTGACGTTGAGAATTCACGATGACACGTTCGTGCGTACAGGTTTTTGACTGGCCTTTTGTCCCTTCAGTTTTAGCGTCGATGTCTGAAGGTCACGGGAGGCAATGCTCAGTGAACCGACTCGAACGGGTTTTGTCTGCTGAGGGATCTTCACCTTATCTTGTGACAGCTATTGCCCCGACCACGCGCTCAAATTGGAGAGGCCACGTCGGTCCTACATTCAGTCGAGTCTAAAAGGAAGTCTTCTAATTGGAGCGTGACCACCACTTCCACCTTCTCGTCCAGGACATTAATCCTCCTCTGACGCATTCGAAGATTGTAACCGCGTGAACGCTCAAATGCGTGACTATCCTGAAACGCTTCTCTCACCACAGATTTCACATCCTCAACGGTATAAAATGCCTTGTACGACGGCTTCAAAAATCCAGCAACTGCACCTATCGTAGTCATACTAACCAAAGCCCAATATGTTCTCTCGCATTCTCGTTCTCTTTCCCCTCGTCGCCTTTGCCGTTGCCAACCCTCTTGTTGCTCGCAGCGATATCTCCTCACTCCAGCAGGATTTCAGCGCCATGGAAACAACCATCGTCGACATCCAAAATGCCTGCGATAAATTCAAAGCTACTCCCGACCAATCCAATGCTATGGTCAGTACTTCCTATACATCCCTATTCTCCACCCATCTCTAACATTGTGGACTAGCGGTTTGCTGCTGCCACTCAGGATTTAGACAATGAAATCAAAAAGGCCACCCCGGACGTCCCTGTACGCCTTTCTAAATCACTGAGGTATTGACTTTCCTGACGAACTTCAATTTAGGACAAGGTCGTATCCGATGCCGACGGCCAGACGATTTGTACTACTCTCAAGGATTTCTTCCCCAAGGTCCTTTCGGCCTTGGATTGTCTCATTTCCGCCAAGGGCAGCTTCGCTACCGCCGGTGTCCCTGACTCGGCAGTTTGCTCCATTACCAATAGCCTTAACGGGGATAACTCCAAGTTCATCGGTCGCCTCGACGCTGCTTGCCCGGTATGTTGTTTCGTTGATATTTTGCGAACCGTATGGAACTCACTATGGGTTTATATAGGACTCTGCTAAGGGGTGTGCTCAGGATTTGACTGACCAGATTGTAGCGAAGGCGGCAGAGGTCAAGGAAGCATACGACTGTTAGAAGGCTGCCTTGGATGTTGGTGTCTATGTAAAGGATTATCAGGCAGTTAGCTTGAATTACGATCTACATCGATTCGATTTTTTCGAAGCTGAATAAATACATGTCGACTTAACACTTGTTAACAAATTTATGATCCTTCTTGGTAACCGGGAACAGCCTCACTGCTATTCAGGCTTGTGGCTGCATGTTGCTTGGATTATCGAACGTAGGGTACGCGTCAACGGCGGGGAAATAGCTGCCGCTGTTATATCGCGTGTGCCGCGCTTCGGAAGTTTGTCGAGGAGAAGGAAGAGGACGATACGGCCTGGGCATCTGAGCAGTAGAATCGGGACTCGGGGATGCGCCACCAAGTAACGGCTGAGACTCAGTTGCGTTATAACTGTGATGCCTCGCATGTCTAGCCTCCGATGGTGCTTGGTTGGGAGAATACGAATGATATGGAGTCACTACCGTCGTGCGCATTGGGCTATTCCTCGTATCCGAAAGAGCGAATGAATCAGAGGATATGAACTTTCCAAGCTTTCCCTCTAAAAACGGATCTTGTACTATAGAGAAATCCACCGATGGTGCCCGCATAGTCCTCCATGGGTTTCTGTGTCCTGTAACGATGAAGACAATACTATTCCAAATCGAAGAAGGAAGTTGCCATAGATACACTCCTATATGTCTACCAGATTCCCGTAAGGGTGCGAAGGGGTTCGTGACCGATTATTAGTCGAACGATCAAGTTCCAACGAAGATAGGTTTCGGTACATCTTTTCTCACACGATTTCTTTTTATCACTGATACCAGTCGTATTTCAATAAAAATTGACTCATTTCTGCCGGATGGCCTGATCACTGTCTTATCGTGATTGATGAATTATGGTACGTGTATTGTTGTCATTGCGATCAGATACTTACGTCCTATAGGTAGTTCTAATCTGAGCAGATGCTTTAGTATGGCCTATGCTGGAATCGGGGGAATCAGCAGAATGGCGCGCTGATGATGCCTCGTTTCCGCTTGTGCTCATAAGGAAAGCGTTCATCCGACTCTACAGTTCATGGGAGGGAAATATGACTCAACCATTATTTGAGGTAAGCACGCCTGCATCAGCTAATCTGCAGCTTGTTCACTATCATTGAGACCAGATTTTCCCAACACGCATTTCCTTCGCTCCAATGATCCGGGAATACTATCTTGCGAACAGCCATATCAGCTTTCAGCCTCAGGCAGATCTTGATCAAAGGCCAATCAACAACTTTATATGTCGGCGCTGAGGTCGCCGCGCATCATCCTTGCTACCGGCCGCTTAAACAAAGATTGATTCTCAAGATTGTCTTCCAATTTTGGCGGAAAGTAATGATGGAACAATGAATGAGTATCGGAGACGACCAAGAGAGGACGTGATTTCGGCTGCTCAAGTACGTTTTAGCTACAACTGGAATTACTGGACAAAACCAGGTGTACACCGGTGTACACCAATGTACACCAGTTTACACGGATGTACACCCGTGTGGAGCCGTGTGGAGCCGTGTACACCGATGAAATCCTGTGCGAACCCGGGTGTGCCGCACCGCAACATCCTGCCCTGGTGATTACACAATCGTGTGTCTCCGTGTCAACACCGTGTTGAAATATGGACATTCCACACGCGTCCACACTGAACTATACGCTCGCCACCCCCGACGAACCACACGCAACCACACCCCTTTTCACGCGTCCGTCACACAATTTCACACCTGTCATTTGCCATCAAAATTATCCTCCAATCTTGCTCCGATCCCCTTACAATGCCTGACTGTCGCATACTTGTTATTGCTTTCGACTCCTTCCAGAATACTTTACCGACCTTCAGTCCTCCGTGACGATTCCACTGCGGATATCACTACCTTAGGGTCTCGCCCCAGAACAGTCCTTGCCAATTCTCGAGGATGCACATTTGAAGACTCGTGCCGCGACTGCGACGGGTACGGGAGTAGCGACTCCAGCTTTCACTATTGAGCTCAGGCCGTGGAATCTGAAGTAGAGTCTTACCACCACGTTGGTCTGCACCTCAATCTTAATCAACGACGCATTAGTTAACTGAAGAGTATAGATCAACTTTTCCATCGTTCTTCTATATTAGCTGTTGGACCTCTGGTGAGCGAGAAATCATGCTAGGAGCTCGTCAAACACTCACGTACCTTTAATGCAGTTCCTCGGCCTGCTCAGTGAAATATACGGACAGTCAAAAGTAACACATGTTTCAAACATGTTCTTCTTCGGTATGTCATAACTCCCGGCAGTTTATATCCATCCTAATGGTTCTGTCAGCGTGGAATCTCGGATGTGGATTCGCCCAGACCAATACACAGCTGCTAATATTCCGGATTCTTGCCGGTCTGGGCGGAAGCACGCCTTTGGCAGTTGGCACAGGCGTTCTTGCTGATATATGGAAAGCAGAGGAGCGGGGGAAAGCTATCGCTGTATACTCTCTAGTGCCCTTGATGGGTCCTGTCATTGGTCCTGTCACTGGCGCCTGGATTGCCGAAAAGTCGACATGGAGATGGGTTGTAAGAGCCTTGTCCACCTACTCTTTCGTATTCCGTTTCTAATGTGCTGCCGCTAGTTCTTCTCCACATGCATTTTTGATATCTTCGTTCAAGGCTTGGGACTTGTCTTTCTCCGAGAAAGTAAGACATCCGCGGAAGTTATCGAGGTGCATCCTTAACCTTTTGTTTGGCAGCCTTCGCACCGGTGCTTTTGGAGTGGAAAGCAGAGAGGATAAGGAAGGGCACAGATCCTGAGAAAGGCGGACGGAATGTGCGCACTGTGTTTGACAAGTCTGGCATTCGAAGGTAAGTATTTATTCTCCTGATCAAGATCAACTAAGATGACCTTCTCCCTTTAGCTGGCAACACATTTTTGGAAAAGCCCTTGTCCGTCCCTTTACACTGTTCGTTCGGGAGCCCATCGTCCAGATAGACGCTCTGTACATGGCGTTCATATACGGAGTCTTTTATCGTAAGCTAGCTGGCGCCACTATCGCAACCGCGGATCTGACGGGGCGAATTTTATTCAGTGTACTTGACAACAATCCTGACGATATTCAGAGAAGTATACCACCAAAGCATGGGTGTTGCAGGGCTGCACTGCATCGCGCTCGGCATAGGTCTGGGCATATCCTCTCAAACCAACGCGAGGTATTCATCGGGCTCCTTCTTTCAAACTATATGATCTTTAGCTAAACGAAGGCAAGTCTCTGTTCCTGTTCCATTACTCCTATCGGCGCTGACTTGCATTCTGAACACGGCTGGTTTCTTTTCAGTTAACATCAATACAGCGACTCAATTAGGTGACGGAATACCTCGTACCTGCCATGAATCCATGCTGAACGCTAACTACATTAGTCTCGTCGCTACAAAATGGGCTTGTCATCCTTAAATACGAGGTATATTCAGCTTTCTTCTCATCATCCGACTCATTCCCACTTTCCTCCCTCCTCTAGCAAGCCCTCTCTTCGTCATCTTTTATCTCTATTTCATTGACCCCCTTCATCGTCATCGAACGCGTCCTCAGAGGGACTCCCGCTGTTGTACGCCTCGTCGTCGACGCGGTGGTGACTGATGGTCTTGGTTTCGTGACCGCCATCAGCTTCCTTTTTGGATGCGTTCGTTGATTTTCACTCTAACGGCGACCATCATCATGCCATCGTGAGTCCTCTTACTTTCCTTGACCAAACGTTCTTTTTTTTCTAATCTTGTGTAGGCGCAGTTTTTGTTCATACCGACGCGAGATTACACAGCTTCATTGAACGACGGTGAGCTTTATATCAAATTTCTCTTAATTTCCCTGCTGACGACGTCCTATCATATAGGTCTATGGTAAGCTATTTTATTCTACTGCCGCCTCGTTTCACACTATACGGCGTTGTCTTCAGCCTGCGAGTAATTCAAAGAGGATGGCAATAGGTACGCGACGTGACCCGAGCCATGTTCTTATTTCGTTCGCTGACGGCTTGTCCTTTGCTCGGTAGGATTTTTCGACAAAGGTCAAGAGACGGACGACTGCGGTTGCATTGCTCGGCAGGCGGAGTCTGGCGTTCGGGATTTTTGACGAGAGTTTGCTGCCGTCGGTTGGCGCTAGTGAGTTGGTTCATTTTGGTCATCTTCGTTTTAACGTTGTATTGGTAGACTTGCTCCCTCAAAGCATCAAGCCAGACATACAAGGGCAAGCCTTTGTCGCCTTGTCGGATGCACCCATGGCAGCGAGTGGGTTTGTACGCCGGATTCCGGTAGTATCATTGCACTGGCTAACGCGTCGTCAGGGTCGTCTTAGTGTACGCTAGGGTACGCCGTCTTGATGGCTGTTTGCGGGTGTGTTAGCTGGTAAGGCTACGGTTTTCTGTCACAATGAGCTCATTATTGACAGGCCAGGTATTTAGTGTGCCACAGACAGTTCGATTCGTGGTAAATTATTCGTCCACGGCTTTTTCAAGAAACCGTTAAAAGATCCGCAGCCAATCGCTTGCTCGCTCGCTCTAGCCCACCTGTGTGTAGGACTGGTTGAAACTCGATACCAGGCGTTCAAGGCTCAGACTAGGTGTATCGACATGCAGGTAAGGATGCCGTTTCATCTTCTTTTTCACTTAGTAACGAGATGTTTGTTACCGTAGTGCGGCGACACTGCCCCACAAATTAGAAAGATGGAGAAGGCGCAGAGGAGTGGAGGTGTGCGCGGGAGGGAAGGGAAATGTGTGCGGACAAGAGGGTGCGCGGGTGCGGATGGCCGGCCTTTGTTTATGGTGCGGACAGGGAATGTGCGCGTGGGGGAGGCTGGAGGTTTACGTGGGTGGGGCGGGCGGAGGGTGTCGCTTTGTGGCTGTGAGGGACGGAGGTCGAGGTCGGAGGGACGGAGGGACGGTGTTGTGGCTGTGAGGGGCGGTCGGAGGGTCGTCGACCATAGACGACCGGGGGAAGGGAGGTTGGATGAGATCTTGGCACAAGTTTGTAGAGACGAATGATCTCGCGGAAGTCGCGTCGGGATGCGGAAGAGGATTGGACAGGTCAGAGAACAGCGGTGGACAAGGGGAAGGCAGAGGAAGGTCGGCGTGGAAGGGAATTGGGTGCAGAAAGACAGGAAGGGTCTGTCATATGCACGTTATGTACTTACTCTGTTGTGTGGAACTTTGCATGCCTTCAGCGGCGGGCGGCCTGCACGGTCATGAACGAACCTCTGCAGCGCACTCAGTAGCCATTGCAATAATGGCGTAAGTTTCTGCCAAGCGACAAGGTGAAAGTGCAGAGGTCAGCATCATCTTATTGTCGTACATGTCCTTCTCTCATTGTGGAACCACTATTGCATCTCCTCCGAAACTCGGAGCTGTATATGCATATAGCTCATCACGATAATTGAACTGTTCCAAGCCTTTGAATACATGCCAAGCTTTCGCAAGGGTCAACGGATCTTCGGTCTGGAGCTCGGCTCGGAGCTGCTCATATCGGGCCACGATATCAGCGGTCTCTTTAGCCACGTCTAGTTCATGTAGATGGGCAAAGACATGGAGAGCCGCTCGTGCTTGGGCTTCGACGAGAGGGAACGGCGCTACCTTCATTAAAAGTCCCAAAAAAGCGATCGTGATTGCAGGAAAGCGGGATTGGAAGGGGAATGGATGCTGTGCCAAGGGGAAATGTGATAGGTGGAATTGTACAGCTCCTGGGGAAGCGAAACTGAGTAATAAAGTGATAGCCTACCATAGTAAATGCAGACGTGAGCTGGCGAACAAAGGGTAAGAACTCAAGAAAATAACAGTGTGGTAGCAAATCCTTACCTCTCTAACAAAGTCCGTCTCTCCTGCCATTGAAGCGGGAACTATTGAGGTGTTGAGGATGTCTTGCAGAGAGAATTAGGCCGAAGGAAAACACAGAGAGATAATGAAGAGCTCACCGTGCGTTGGTCGCCGTTGTTGTCTAAAAAGTTCATCAATCGACGAATCCAAAAGGAAACGGAAGCCGGTCACGGGATCAAACCCGTCCAGCTTCGCAATATGAACGACGAGGCGTAAGAGGTCGGGAGACACGCCGTTGAGATATGGGACGACGAGAGGATATAGGGTGGAGGCACGAGAGACGATGAGGGAGGGATAGGAGAGCTGAGAGACAAGAAAAGTAGGGATGAATGGGATAAAGACCTTCGGTGCATCAGAAATGGCATAGTGCAGGACTAGCCACAGGACTTAGAGGCAAACCTCCGGCGTTGGTTGGGAGTTCTGTAGAAAGAAAAGCGGCGGCCCGCAACCCTAATACCGCGGCACGCTCCGAAATGCCGAATGCGGACCAGGCGTGACAATTCGACACGGATGTACACGCGTTTACACGGGTGTACACCCCACTCCTCTGCACTCGATACCATGGGAAGACTGATGTAATCCAGTGCAGACCAGTGTCATAGACACTGGCTTGACATTGGTTTTACATGGGTCTCCAAGACATTTGCCGATTGAGAGACACGATGTACACGGGTGTACATCCGTGTAAACGCGTGTACACGGTAATACACCGGTGTACACGCATTTGCCGGCGTCTACACGGGTCTACACGGAATACTGGGGGTTTTGTCCAGTATTTCCGGGTGTATTTAGCCTTCGTCCAACTGCCGCTTTTATTCAGCCATTTATATTTATTCAGTGTATCTATGGCTTTCAATCGGGCACGTAGAATTCTGCGTTTGCACTTGCGTGCATGCGTTTGCGTTTTCACGCATGCGTTTGTCACGTCTGCGAGAGCGTGACAGGGATGCGTTTGTTGGGTGTCTTGTGCATCTGGGCTTACAAACACCTATAAGATGATTTTATTAGCTACACCATAAGTAAGACTTACGGTATGTAAGATTTCTGTGCAGCATGACATCGATACCGGCCATAATTGACTTTCTTGTCATGGTAGAGTCTTTGTACAGTTGAATCCATTAATGTTCAAGCTGAATTTTTAAATGTAAGAACACGTAGAGGTTTTAAGAGATATTAGAGGCTGTGAGGTATGATATCATTCAGTAAAAACTACATTGCCATTGCAGCTCGATCAAGGAACAAGCTGAAGAAACTGTCACTGCAGAGGCTGGTGCGTTTTTAATAGCCTAAAATGAGACCTTAAATGGTTTCAATTTCAGCTTCAGTTTTTACGTCCTTGTTTTTCTCGCTGTAAAACGAAAAGGTACCTTAAGTCCTTTGTTCCATAGGGAGATAAATTTTTCATACCGTTTTACTGATGGCCTTTTCAGGACCGAGAAAGGCATTGCTAAATCAAAACCATTTAAGGTTTCGTTTTTTACCAGCTAAAATGTGCTGGCCTCAGCTGTGTGTGCCAAATCCTGGCTCCAAAATGGCAACTTGACGGCAACCTGGTATGCACAACTAGAATACATCATGAAATTAAAATACCTACCTATAATGAGCGATTAGAGGCAAATACGGGCGGGGGGAAATGAAGCGATCATAAGTCGACTGGTTCAACTCGGACTTGAATGCATCAAACGCACCGAACGCAGATTTGTCACACCACTGTCACACGCTTGCGTTTAATCTCAAACGCATGTGTTTTCAAAAGGAACGCGTGTGTGCATTATCTTAACGCTTGCGTTAAATGTTTTGACGCATGCGTGACTTATTTTTGAGATGCGTGAGTCTTTGCGTTGATTATAGAGGTGCATGATTCACTCAAAGTCGAGAATAGCTAAGCGATCACAAGTACTTCGACATAAAACGGTACTATATTCTTTGTGATAGTATAACTGACTTACATGAATGCGTTTATAACATTTCCAGATGACTCCCCTTCATTCTTGAGGCATAATAATTCACGGAGATATCTTCAGGTAATTCAGAAAAGTAAGTCAATATTCAATGGAAAACATAATTAACAGGTATCGTTGAAACGACACGGGATACCAGACGACAATGCATCTAAATGCATCGATAGGTACACCAACGCACGCAAGTTGAACTTATGCAAACGCAGACAAACGCAGTTGAACGCACGCACGCAGGTGTCGAACGCAGAATTCTGTTGGCCCCTTTCAATCTTACCCTTTGAACACTGCAAATGATCCAGTAAATACTTTCAGTATTGGTTGTTATGTACCCGTAATCTTCAGCTCCTCGTTTTTCGTGTTATTTTGAACAAGTTATCGGAGCTTGAATGACATCATCGACGCGTCATCACTTTGTCTCCACTACTACGACTTCGCGAACCTTAGAGGAGGTCAGTATCGGTTAAATTTAGGCCACGTTCGATTTTTGATTCTCCTCCAGAGCATCATAAACACCTCAGTGCTCTCTAAGCAATGGCAAATCTCTGCCCCAATTGCGGTCTTTCGGATTTCCGAAATGCAACTTCACACTACCTGCGCCATCAAGGAAGAGTCATAGAGCTACTCCAAACCAATGTCTCACCGAGGGATGATGAGAAAGCTGACTTTGCGATGGTGGTCTCCGACGGTCAAGATATCTTATCTGATCTTGACTCACGGATTACTCGAACTCGAACCGCACTCGAGGACCTCATTCGTGAACGAGAACGTGTTGAAGCTCACCTGCAGGACACAAGAACTCTCCTCCACCCAATTCGTCGCCTTCCGGACGATATCCTGCGTCAAATCTTTACTGCATGCGTCGACCCGGAGTCCACCATATACACAGAGAGCGTCGGCGACTGTCTGGACGTGCTTAAGCGGTCGCAGTGGGTGCTATCGCACGTATCCCATCGCTGGCGACGAGTAGCACTGAATACCGCGAGGCTGTGGAGCTCGATAGAGCTGTTCTTCGACATGTATCGCACATGCAATCAGATGAAATTGCAGTACATGCTCGGGCTCATGCTCGAAAGGTCGCGTGGCCATGATATTGTTGTGGCGATATATAGTGAAGAGGATATCTCGTCGCTTGGTGGACTTGCCGTCGTCCTTGCAGGAATATCGCGGTGTACGGAATTGACTTTGTTCATTCCCTACGCGTCCCTCCATGCCTTTTCCATGTGCAGAGGGTCCCTGTCCCAGCTCCGACATCTCTTCCTCAAATTCACTGATGACGTCCCTCCTGATGTGTCCGAAGTCGACTTTTTCGACATCGCACCTTGCCTGCGACGGCTGAATGTGTACCATAGCGTCGACTTTGGTCGACTTCTTCAACTTCCGTGGACGCAGATCGACAAGTGTTGGATTAAGTACTCGTCGAACGATGTCATACTTGAAGTTCTCCAGAAAGTATCCTCAGTGAAGACTATGGCCGTTATTACCAATGGTCTCGCAGCTGAGGGTACTTCCAGCCGGGTCGTTGAGCTACCTCACGTAAGAGAGGTCTATATCCAGGAGGAGGATGATAACGATGAGACTAGAGGTGCCTTGTCGCACCTCTTTATGAACCTCAGACTCCCTGCACTACAGAAGTTATCATTCGATTTCAATTCCGCCGTGCCCCATTTTCCCGAGATCTCCCGAGCACCGTTGTCTAACCTCGTAGACCTCACGATCTCTTATGATCCCAGGGATGTCGATGCGGGACAGGGAATGATAGAGTTCCTACGCTTGGCGCATCATGTCAAGCGTCTCAATCTCCGTGTTCGCAGTGTCAACGGCGGGAGATTCTTCGCTCCATTTTTCTGCGATCCGGACCAGCCTGTACTGTTACCATACCTTGAAGAGTTGGATCTCCGGGAATCTAATTTCGTTGGCCACAGTCACATCCTTGTTAACATGCTTGACTCTCGTTGTCACCACTCGGACGATTGTGTCAGGTTGACGAGAGTATGGCTTGACGCTCCCTTAGACGTTGATGCAGATCCGAGTGTCGCTAGACGCTGGAAGGGAATTTGCGAGGATCAGCTGGCGGTATCATATGGCGGAGAAATTTCACGATGTACGTTTTAATTCTGAATTGACCTCGCTTGTGTTCAATTTTCCCATAGGGCCCGGTGTTTGAGGAGAGCGGTCTTCACGTCGTGAGGCGGAGGTGTTCGTTTTATGATTGTTCTAGTAACAACAACTGTATCAATTAAATACCGTACATACATCGTCCCCCATCTGGGGTCCGGGGAAATGGAAGTCAACTGAGCGATCTCAACGCCGCGTCATGAGGGGAAAGCCTGAGTCACACGATGTTGAACAAATCATGATTCAAAGGGTAGGGTATGGATGCGCTTACGTCCAATAACAGTCGAATAGTATCATCCTGCTGATTTTCCGAAACAAAACGTCTAATTACGAATGCAATCCATGGAACCATAGCGGAGACATCGGGCTTTTAAGCGTGGCGGAGACATGGTATTCGCTAGCTGGATAATACACAGACAGTTCTAAAGCGGTAAGTAATCAACGACGTCACCTCGATGTTGGCATTGCGACTCGCTATCATGGACCCAGCTCAAATTAATGCTGCAACATAAAGACTGCTAGCATCTGAGGAGGATGCTGGGACGTGGCATTGTTGAGACGATACTAATTTATTAAGACGCCATGTACTTTAAAGCATCGATGCTCACAAGAACGCACTCAAGTTGAACGCACGTAAATACAGTCAAACGCATGCACGCAAGGGTCGGACGCAGAATTCTTTTGGCCCCGGTGAATATAGTGAGGCTTACTTGACAGTCGATACACCTACCCGGAAGGGCTTAAGATGCTGTATAATCGGACAAGGTGTTTTCTTTATCTTATGTTCAGGGTCCTGATAAGACTCAATAGACTGGAAGCAGTTTTGAAGGGATTCAAACTACGTGCGGTTGGCATGAGGAACAGGTTGAAAACAGCATTATGACTTTCTTTCCAGGAAGGACGAAATCCTAGGCCGAGAGAATGACGCCCTTCTCCAGGTACGAGCTTGTCTCCGTGATAGGCAACAAGGCGCTTTCTTGGTTGAAGGTTGGGGAGCTAGTAACCTCGCCTGATAGTGCTCTAGTACAATGTCAATACTAAGGGTCTGACATGCACCGCATGCAGATAATATCGCATATATCTATCTTGTCCAGCCTTGCGTTGCGCCGGAGTCTTATCAAATACTGATAAGGGACATTCGGAGGTATTCCTCGACAATGTGACTACCATTATTCGTATGCATTTACAAGGGCTTGTAAGAGCTCGTACTTCTTGATGATGATAGCCTTGTGTCATACACAGCTAGATACAAAAGTGATGTGAACGACAGAACAAGGGACTTTAAAGTCGCCACGGAAAATTCGGCACCAATGGAACGACACCTAGATACTTTACGTCGCGGAAAGGATCGCCTCCTATTGTTTAAGGCAATCTATGAACGGATAAGTTATGCAGTTATTATGAGAATGATAATTTACTTACTGACAGGACGGCTCCAGGCAGCATCGAGTCCAAGCTACGAGAACTGTCAGAGCGGGGTTCATCAAGAATTACAGGAGGGACTCGTTGTTGTCAGGAATTCTCAGTAGCACGGTCACATTGCTGTTCTCCATTTCTGTTACCGAAGATGGCGACATCAGGACTCCGAGAGATGTGCAAAGCTTTGAGTACATACCCGGCACAACGTTGCATGTAAGCGAACCAAGCGTGAGCTTGATGTTGAAATTGGAACGCCCTAACGAGATAAGTAGTAGGTCGAGGGTGAAGATAAATGGAAATAGGCGAGAGCTGGCACATCGACGGAGTAACGGTACCTCTCGGTGTTGTCCGGTTCTTTCGGTATTTCCATCCCTGTCTTGCACGGCTTAGTTTATTTAAATTAAAAGCCGGCTTCATCACATAACTGGATGCATATGGGAGATCTAATGGTCGGATGAGAGACTCAATGGGGAAGGGAAGCTAGGCTTACCTCACATTTATGCGTGTGACGGAGCCACTGTTATCCAGGCGAACCATACTTATCCCACGTGCTGAATGATATCACAGTCGACATTGTATTGAAATGATCGCTATGTGGACAGAGAAGGAAACCCAGGACGCACCGCTAGCCTGTTGAGGTTCTCATAGCTGTTTGTGTGTTAACACGAGGACTTCGAAGAGCTGCTGGAGCTGCGGGCAAAAAGAACAAGGTCGATGGATGTGCGAGCAAAGAAGTAGAGATGGCACACACTGAAAGAAATGGTATGCCCGGGTATTTGGAGGAAAATACGGATATCTCCAGTGTCGCTTGCAATACCGACCTCTGATTTTTATGACCAGAGGCAGGATTTGCTGTAATTTTTTCGCATAGAACGGAGACTTGGGGGATGCCGAGAAATAAGGATCATAATTGGAAGAGCGTAGTGGCGTTTATCCAAGATGTGTAAGGGCACATAGCGTCAAAGCTGCAGTTAAGGGAGATTTCCTTTGGATTCTCCGATTCCTTGCTGATTTTTTCTTTGAGGACCGATGGAAAGCGAAAACAAGAGCATATGATCTTGATGCACTTTGAAGGAAGCTGTAGAAGAGATTTCGATGGTCTGAGAGACGTCTAGCTTACAAAACGAAGCACTCTTGGCTGCAGAACGTCGTAGAGTCAAAAGAGCATGGAAAAGACGGCCCGAGAATCCGGAATCCCAAAAATTGGTTATGAATTTGATATTCCCGTCGCGTGTTGATGATGAACGTCAACTGCCATCACCACCACCTAAAACGATAACAATTCCCTTCGAGAGGACACGGCTGCGACAGCAAAGCCTTTGACGACGCCTGCCTTTCGTGACGTGACCAGATTTTATGCCTGCATTCCCCCCCTTTTCTTCCTTCTCTTATTCTTGTATCCTGCCAGGAAACTGTCGCTGCAGCTGCAGCCATTGCCCATGGGAACATGCATGTGCGGCTCATTCAGCCATTTTTAAATCTGAACTTCCCTCCACGATTTCCTCGATATCAGACCTGGTATGTGCATTTTCCTATGTTTGCTTTGACATTCTTTGGACTATATCTGGCTAGCATCTGTCGCATCATTCTACTCTCTTTCTTGTCATCGCCGAATGTGACTATGCTATGTTGGCCAGGGTCCGTTCGCTTGGTCTGTTTTCGGGCACTGTTCTTATCCATACTCATCGACATTTTGAATTATATCCAGTCAGCGTTTGTCGCATCATCTAACTCGCACATTTGTCGTCTGCCGATTGTGGTTTCTGTCTGTTGGCCTGGGTCTGTACCCTTGCTGTCTTTCCCGCACTTATGCTCATCCATCCACATAGTAGACCATTTATGACGTTTCGCGTACGCACGGAGACGTTGAATCTGAGATTTGACGGCACTAATTTGACTTCGGGGACCACATGATGGTTGAGAAGCCAGGTGTGACCGACGGCCCCGGTATGTACTTGTTCCAACTTTCATTCTATGCATTGAAAAAGATCTCGCTCTGACTCTGTGATATACCCTTAGCGACTCCCTCTCTCATAGCCTCGAGACGTTCTACGGCTGACCATTGATTCCTCCCGGAGAGTCGTCTCGTGGAAATTTCAAGACGATGTGGATCGTGGTACCTGCCTTTCACGATGGTGGGCTTTCCCGACCTTATTCGACTCTGGCATGGTTCAAGCATCAGACTATACCTGCTTTGGACCTTTTTCGATGCCGTCTATGTAATGATGACCATTTGCGACCGATTCCATCAATAACGTCCCTCGGAGAAGGCGACCGTCGACTTGGTCTCCAACTTGGAAATCCACACCCGGTGTTGCAATGTGATTCAAGACCAGTGGTCATGGTCACAGCGACTCGGTATGTTCTTTTACAAGACGTTGTCGGGACACCGTCGAATTTATCTTACCTCCGTGCAGCAGTGCGTCTTAGATCAAAGTCAACCAATCGACGTTCAGTCAATGGCAATGGCTTACCGACTTTCGTTATATGAAACCGGCCGTCTCATGAACTGATGGCTTTCGCATTCGCCTGTTGAAGCGTGTCCGACGAGCATAAGTTTATGCCATCAGATATTTGAGGGTATTATGCAAGAGTTTGTTGAGGCACGATGCAATAGTGACTGTTAGTTCTATTCTACATTTGTTTGTTCTGTATCTTGATTCTTATCGCAGAGCGCAGGCCAATGTTCTCTTCCTTCAAACAATCAACATGTTAAGTCTTCCACGCGGCGTCTTACCAAATCACATCATCACCGATATCATCATTACTTCCGCTGAGATGGGGGGTATCGACGAATCTATGAACATCGATGCTGGAAGCTTGGAAGGCCACAGGCAAGGACGAATGTCGCCATCATTCACCGACCTTTCCTGCCTTGCGGGCTATTTCAGGGAAGCACAAGGTATATCACCTTGGATCGTTTGTCGTGACGTCCTGATGAATATGTAGTTATTTCAACGTCCGAGGGACGCGATTTGTTGTGAACGGTTAGTTGGAAGTTTGGCCGTCATGTTTAGAAAGCTCTGCGATCGAAGGATATCTGGTCGCCCATTTCCCGTAGGTTACATTTCACATTGTGTCTTTTGATCAAGTCTGAATATCATCGCAGACTGCACTGTGTCCATACGCCATACCGTTTATTTGCAGTATTACATATTGATGATAAAATTTCTCACGTGGTGAGCGCCTCGCCCTTCCAGGTTGATCCGTTTCTCAGCTATCTTTTTGACGGTTGGTTAGGCCAAGGTTTACTCCGAGCGTATACATCGTGTTTCCCGGTATGTCCAACATCATCGTTGTATCCTCCAGGGTCTGACGCTTCATGTAGTGTACGATCACGGTGATGTCTAAATGATCTTGTCAGTCACTCCGTGATGGATGTCGTGATCTTCGCGGACTACAACTCGCTTGGGATTGGCAGCGTCGTCTCGGCGAGTTGACCCGATGCAGTTTTGCTGTTCAGCCACGCAGTGACAGTATATCAGAGGCACTAATTCTTCCTCGAAGGAATAAATAGCCGCCAGCGAGTGCTGGGCAGCAGGCTGTATCGTATCATTACCCTCTCTCGCCCTTCCTAGTGCGATGTATACCAGCCCTCTGCTGACCCGGCAGGTCATATGTGAATGGTATTTTCCAGTTGACTTGGCTCCGCTTTCTCTTGATTACATCGCTACAACCCTCGCTGGCCCGGATGGCGAGCATCACGTTATCACAACACCAAGGTACTATCTTCCTACGTCAAAACCTGAAAAATGGGAAAATCTCTGTCCCAATTGCGGTCTGGGAGATATCTGGAAGGCCACTCCACGCCTTGAAGCAAGAGTCCTGGATGTAACGACCTAATGAGGGATAAGGGAAAGAAGGACTTTTCCGCTGTTGTCTCCGATGGTCCTTATATCTTATCTGATCTGGATTCAATGATCTAGCCCGTACCATGCTCGAGGACCTCATTTGCAGACGAAAACATGCTGAAGTACACCTACAGGACAAAAAAAACTCTCATCTACCCAATCCGTCGCCTTCGGGCCGATATCCTGCTTAATAGACTCTCCCCACACCAAGATCACTACAATACTTTGTCTATCAACACTCCGATACTGAATGCAGCGATAACATCAACATATATGTCGCCGCACCATGCCGAGGGTTCTGAAGTTCTTGATCTACCCTGCCCCATTGATCGTATCACCGCTGGACTCAATGGATGTATAATTCCTAAAATTTGCGGCCGGGAGATTTGGAATCGAATGTCCTACACCAACAACACTGAAGATCCCTAATATTGGTCTATAATTCGGGATTGATCAACGAAGATCGTTTTCTCCGCTGGGTTGTAAGGGTGAGCCGAATTAGATTGGACGAGTACCTTTGGGCGTCTATCCTGCCGCAGGGCGGTTTACGGTGGCAAGCCTCAATGGTGCGACGGCATTCCGTAATCTGCCTTGTTTGCTTTCCACCACGAAGACAACACAGTCCAATCTTCTTGATTAGTGCAACCGCAGCTTAGTGCCACGTCAGCTATGGGCCGTGGTGTGTAACTTTGTCTTGCTTTCCATGCTTCATAGCATCCTCATTTTACTATGATTAGGAAAAGCATTGGTCAAGCTTTGGAAGAGATGGTTTCGCAAAAACAAAGATGATATTCATGTATGCGACGAGGAAGAACAGGTACGGACTTTTAAGCCTGCGGAGGAGGACAATGAATAATGTATTTCAGACAAACGAGGCAAATCATCTCCCACAGGGTGCTCTCTCCGCCATCGCTGAGAAAGGCCAACAAGATTCAAGCACTCCGGCACTGAAGCGACAGCCCTCCGCTGGAGGAAGGCGCACCATGCCATCCGGTCTAGCTCACGTCCCCTGTGCCGACCTCCGTATAGATGCAGAGTTGGAGGAGCCTGATGACAGTGCTACATTCAGTGTTTCATACAATCTTGAGGAAGAACAGGTACGCACTTTTAAGCCTGCTGAGGAGGATAATGAAGGATGAATTTTGGACAAACCAGGAACGTTGTTGCCCAGTGGGCACACTCTCCACCTTCATTGAGACTTGCCAACAGGAATCCAGCATTCCAGTGCTGAAGCAACGTTCGTACACTGGCAGTAAGCTTGTCATACCATCCGATCTAGCCAACATTTCATGTGCCGACCTCGGTATCGATGGAGTTTTGGAGAAGCTCAACGCAATACTCGGCACATCACACGAGCTGACAGCGTCCCTCGAGTCAGTTCTCGAATCCTACATCACACGGAATGACGACTTCGGTACAGTCTATGCTCATTTGCGTCAGTATTGGCATTATGACTTCGCCCGCACCGAATACTTTTTACGCCATAATGAAAGGTGGATACAACAGAACGAACGGAGCTCACTCGTCGATGGCAGGATCAAGATGATACAGATCCGCTGTCGGCGTGTGTGGGACCTGTATGCCAATCGCGTGGTGCCATCATGGGCCACAAAGACGACCCCGTTAGGGATATCACATGCGTGGATGGATGAACGGGATCGTGTCGACGTGTGGACACCCATCAACAGACGTGAATGGCCTGTCGCCATACCAAAGGATGCCAACCTTGATCTCATCCGGATCGAGATGTTGAACCTTGGAGCAGAGTATGCATGGTTGGACGTTTTGTGCTTGAGGCAGGAGCATGGGCTTAGAGAAGATCTACGCATGCTGGAGTGGAAGATAGATGTGCCTACGATCGGATGGGTGTATCGTAACAAGGCGGTGGTTTGCTACTTTTGTGGGTTGGGTCGGCCATTGCGCCTGACACCGGGCTACTTTGAAGATGATCGGTCTTGGTTCAATCGAGCGTGGACACTACAGGAGATCACCGCAGATGCAATCATTGGTGGGGAAACGAGTCATGATGAAACCTTCGCAGAAGACATACAAGTGAGGTTCCGTGAACAACTGGCTTCGTTGCGGCAGATGCGGAGATCTCATTTGGTGTTTGACGTTTTGTCAGAGATGAAGAAACGGGCGTCAACGAAGCGTTTGGATAAAGTCGCAGGCTTGGGATACATTCTGGACTTGAACTATCTCCCAATATATGATGGGGCACAGTCCGAAGAGGACGCCTGGGCAGCACTCGTGGATGCTATGTTCGAGTACTCTCGGGAGAATTTGCTCTTCTTCTACCCTGAACCTGGAGATGGAAGTAGATGTTGGCGACCATCATGGAATCAGATCATGACGACAAGCCTTCCGTCGCATCAGAATTCTTTCTGGGACGGGTATGCGGATCGGACAGAGGATGCAGATCTGAGTCTTCGTACCGACTCCTTTTGGGGATATCGCATTCACTCAGGCTATGTGCGGGGATTGTCCCATCCCTCGCGCAATGGGAAGTCTCGACGGGGAAAGCTGGTCGTAAAATATCATGCTAGTTCAACCCGCACATTCAAAATCGTCGCTGACCACACATACCCAATACCTGAAGGCTGGTATATATTGCTAGGCATCATGGAGAGTGACTCTTCATTTGACATCTCGCTCAAGCAGCTCATATTTCCTGCTCCCATTGGCAGGGGCAGACTTCGGAAGTTCTGGCTCGCCGGGCACGAAAGAAAGGATGGGAAATTTGAGAAGGTATCGGTGTTCAGTATGCCGGATGACAGAGAAAGAAGGAGGCTTTGGACACTCAAAATTGGAGCGACGTCTGAAATGTTTCTTTGTTGATTTAATTGCGTTTAACATGTGCACCACGGAACGGCGAGCCTGGATGGAGATAAGCGCCGGGATGTTATTTATACTCCTCAAAGGACCCGCGTAATATCGTTTTTCTTTCCTATCTCTGTCCCCACTATACTCTCACTGCTTATTGATAGTGTTAAACCTCCATTCCGTCACCCGTGTACTAATCTCCAATGTGAACATCATATCCTAGTATCTTCTTAGAAAAAAGTGTGTGTAGATTTTATTCCTACGCCTCGTAAAGGTTGGAAAGGGGAGGGCAATCTTGCTTCAAGTACGTGGACGTAAGGGCCTTCGAGCGTCCCTTGTGCTTGATTTAGTGAGACTTCCGCCCATCTGTTCGCGGACAGATGGAGATAATATTTGTAAATTGATAGTTGGCGTTGTATGTTCTGCATGATGTCAGCGTCAGAAAGTGTCCGCTTGTAAGATACTAACGCACTACCTCGGATCTGTCTGGAGAATCTCAAGAATCCTCTTTCTCCCTACGACATCGATAGATTTTGTCTTCTTTTCTGTACCCCGGGCGACTTCTTTTCCAGTACTTACATTAAGCCGCGCAAAAGCTCGATCTCCTTCCATTATTCTTGTCAAAGCATCATATATCCACCAACAATAACGGCAGTAGCTCTTTGTCGAATGGAAGCTTTTACTGCATTCATCATTGACTTATCCCCTTCCGGTTCATGAGCAAAATATTACCTTCAAGCGAAGAACATAAGCCATGATCCTGGTCGAGGAATAATAATATGAATACATGGGGACCTCTCTGCCTCGTTATTGCGCGATCGTGCTGGTCAGCAAGCTCGACAGAAAATCTACATAGCTATAACCTTCTTCATGATAACGAATGAAGCCCGAGATGTACCACTAGCCTTCTGATGACTTCGCAAATGTTGTACGCCATCACAAGATTGTAGATAAGAACTGCTGGGGTTGCGGGCGGTGGAGACGTTAAATGGATGTAGGTACTAGGCGAAGAGATAGCATAAACCGAAAGAATTATCATTAGCATGTCTGTTCAATCGAGAAATATGCATGTCTTCAGTACTGAGTCAATAGGCTGGCGTTGAAGGACTCGAAAGAACACGAGCAGAAGTCATGGACCTCCGAAGGTTACTGAGAAAGAATAGGTCTCTATTATTTGTATGTGATTCTAAGCGCAGTCATCCTGGACATGAATAAAACTCAGACGCGAAACAGAGAATGTACACTTACGGCAGCCAGTTCCCGTTCTAATACTCTCAGAGAGTGGCTGGAATCGCAGGGCTTAAATGCACCGGTACTTTACGGGGAAGTCTGCTGACTGAGATGAGCCCTTGCGCGTACCTAACGGTACCCAAGGACAAGTCGTATAGGTCAGTAGCTAGAAGACGCCCTACGGCAAATACCCCACATACCTTGAGTAGGATCCGCTCTACCAAAAAGCTAAATACTCCGAGTTCTATAGTACCCGGCTATGGTAAATGGCGTGGAGTCCAGTGTTGGAACGTAAGCCCTTATTAAGGGTCCCATTTGTTGCTAAGGGCTTATGGCTTAATAAGGGACTTAATTAAGGGTAATATTAAGGGCTTAATATTGGCTTAACATTCCGTTTGAGCCGTTTTTTCCATGACTCCACTGGAGTCATGGAAAAAACGGCTCAAACGGAATGATACGTACATGGCTTATGTCGCGAAAAGAGCATCCCCATAACTAGTAGAATAGATTATGTCAATCTATGAACAAGTCAATGATACATCTGTGATGAGAATGAGGATTTGCCAACCGATCCGATGGCTACTGGCGAGCGGCTGTATATTCTCGGCAATCGGTGCTGGGAGGGCAATGTTGTGGCTACGAGAAATACTGAGCAAAGGTTCATCGAGGAGCAAAAGAGGACTTACCGTTGTTGGAGATAATCGTAAACACGGTTACATAGGTTCAAAGGATGTTACTAAATAAGACAATGTTAGGCTTGCGAGAGGTGTACGGAGGATGAACTGCGTAATCAGTGCACCGCAGAGATGTAAGCAAACGAAACAGGAGCTTGCTGTTAGAATTGGAACGAACTAACCAGGTCGGTAGTCAGTAGAGACAGAGGATCAATGGTAAGGCGATAGCGCACCGTAGAAAATTGGCAGGAGCTAGCACATTGATGGAGTAATAGGTACTAACGTCATTCAGTGATTCGCTTTGTACATAATCTGGCTCTTAGTAACAGAAGCGGCTTCCTCGCATGAATCGGCGTGCGCTGAAGACATATTACTGAGATAAGACAACCATAGGGAAGGGAAGTACGACTTACTGCTCATTGACTATAGCGCTTGCTACTGAACTACTATTGTCCACCGCAATCATATTCCGCGGACAGGTCGCTATCAGAGTCGGAGCAGGCTCAGCTTCTTTTGGTTTGGACATGGTTCTACTGATACAATCGGTCATTTGATAGAGGAAATCAGGAATGCGCCGCTACCTCGTTGAGGACCTCACATGTTTGCGCACTGAAACGAGATAGTAAACAGCTCCGCAGAGCTACTGGATCTGAGGGCAAGGAGGATAGAGTTGATGGATGTGATAGCGGGGGAAACGAGCTGGCCTATGTTGACAGAGTTATCATTAGTACGCGTGGGTAATCGAGGAAAATACACATACTTCCAGTGTACTTTGCCATGCCGATCTCTGAATTTAGGACCAGAAGCTCGATTTTCTGTAGTTTTGTCAAAAACAATGAGAAGTTGTGGGCGTCGAGAATCAAGGATCCATACCGCGAGGGCTCAGGGGCGTTAACGGAAGAAAGGTGTGACCCTTTTGCGATATCCTTGATGATTTTCTTTTAGGACGAATGGAAAACAAAACGAGAGCTTATCGATATCATTTGGGATGCAGTTTGAAAGATACTGGGGGAGATCTTTTGCACGTCTGAGGGAGATCCGGGGTGCACAGCGTGGTCCTCTTGGTCGTAGAACGTCGTAGTTGACTGGCACGGTTAAACTCGGCCCGAGAATCCGGAATGCCAAACTCGGTGCAAATTTGATATTCACTCCCGCTTCTTGACCGCGACCATCATTATCATTAATACGATGTTTCCTTTCAAGAAGACATGGCGGTGTCGCAGTATACGTCGATGCGGACGTAGACGGTTGTGCGAGGTCGTGAGTCGCTAGTGAATCGGCTGAGTGTGGGCGAGTTTTGAGGTTTTTGTTGGTACGAATTGTATCTAGATAGTAAATCAGTACTAAGAACAAGGAGACCACTTACTGGGCTCAAATCTGAAGGCTCATGTGCTCGCTCGATGGCTCAGTGCTCGGAGAAAGAAGGAAAGAAAGGTAAAATCAAATTTCCTCGTACAGGCACAGATAACGAAAGAGGGGGTGGCCGTACGCGTGCTCGTGCGTCGCCAGAGCCCATAGACGATAGTAAAGTCGTATATGTACTATATTCTAAAATAAAAGACATCAGATGAAAGAGAATATCTCAGCTACAGACCTTGTCCTCGAGCAGGAGCAAAATAGACCGGGAAACGCGCAACTATGGCATAGGAAGAGCCTGCTGCCCCGTTCAGCATGCAAACGATGTCCCACGTCGTTGCGTCTCGATTCCCAGCGCGTTCCGAGTCAGATTTTGTCCGCTGTCGGCCTTGGTCTTTCGCATCAGATGGGGTAGGGAGGGGAGTAATGGTGAAGTAAAAGAGAAGGTAAGAAACGGAATTCAAATGATGATAACGAACCCATATATCTCTACAGCGTTCATACGACCCATACCCCAAGTAATCCTTCCACCAGTCCTCGAAATAGCTCATTGGCTTGCGAGGTGAGCTACCTCAACGTTGATGTCTTGATCTCGAGCCTTGTTGCTCAAAGGGAGGAGTTGTCTGAACATGCTCTCATTGGTCCTAGAGCTAGGTGGGGTCGCGCTGAGAGGAGATAAGAGTCTGTAAAGAGAAAACGAAGTAATAACTGGAGAGATGACGGTAGAGAAGAAGAAAGACACGTAGCAAACCTAAAAAGGAAGTACGAGTCAACCGGCCCGAGACGTCGAGTCTACGAGCACGGCAACTCGTACTACCACAGCGGTAACATTGAAGGATTTGGAGACGGCCTGCCTTGTGTTTCTACAATGCGCTGTCGACATTTCCTGCCGCGACTTCCTTGGCATCGAACCTGGTATGTACATTTTCGTCCACATTTTTGAACTATATTTAGCTAGCATTTGTCGCATCTTTCAACTCTCGCTTCTGTTGTCTGCCTATTGTGGCTTCTCTATGTTTGCCCAGGTACGTGCGCTTGCTGTGTTTCCGACCTTTGTGCTTATCCATCCCACCTATTAGACCATTTATGACTTTCTCGCGTAGGCACTGAAACGCAGAGTCTAATTCCATTGTGGACGCCAGGGTGATTGATATGCCACGCTCGACCGACGGCCCTGGCATGCACTTGTTCCAACTTTTATTCGATGTTCTGATATCGATCTAGGACGGACTTTGTGATGTACCCTTGGCAAATCACACTCTCCCCGCTCCAAGCCATTCTCCAGCTGCGTCCAACGCTTGTCTCATGGAAATTCCAAGACGGTGTGGATCATCGTACCTGCCTTTCACATCGGTAGGCTTTCCCGACCTTATTTCTGGCATGGTTCAAGCATCAACCATACCTATCCTGGACCTTTTTCAATGCGGTCTCTGCAATAACGACCATTTGCGACCGACTCCATTCCTCGGAAAAGGTGAGAAAAGGCGACCATCAACTTGGTCTCCAAGGAAATCCACACCCGGTGTTGCAATGTCATTCGAGACCAGTGGTCACGTTAACAGCGACTCGGTATGTTCTTTTACAAGACGTCGTCGAACCTGTCTGACGTCCGCGCAGCAGTGCGTACTAGATCATGTCGACCAATCGACGTTCAATCACTGACAAAGGCTTACCGACTTTCACTCTATGAAACCGGCCATCTCATGAACTGATCGCTTTCACTTTCGCCCATTAAAGCGTGTCCGAGGAGCATAAGTTTATGCCATCAGACGTTTGGGGGTGTTATGCAATAGTGACTGTGAGCTCTATTCTACGTTCGTTTGTTCTGTATCTTGATTCTTACCGCAGAGCGCAGTCCAATGTTCTCCGCCTTCGAACAATCAAGATTTTAGCTTTCACGCGACATCTTACCAAATCAGATCATCGCCGATATCATCATCACTTCTGCTGAAACGGGGAGCATCTTCGGATCGATGAACATCGATGTTGGAAGCTTGGAAGGCCACAGTAAAGGACGAATGTCACCGACCCTTCCTGCCTTGCGGGCTATTTTACGGAAGCACAAGGTATATCTATGGGCGTAATAGCGTCCAAAAAATCAGGTAGGCACAAGTGGAATTTTTTGGGCTACAAGTTGATTATTGGTGTGCAAGTTCGCTTCCGTCCTCCCACAAGTTAACTGATTTTATATGGATGAATAATTGATATGAGTCTCATAGACAGCGTCTAGATAAGATCTGGAGTCACGAGAGGGATGAGATGCTTGAACGGGTCCATTATTTTGGCGGTTTCTCTGAGTCTTGCCTTCATTGTCATGGTGATCCAAACTCCTTGAGCTTCCTATTTATCAGCTTCGCCTATTTATTCATCACCATTTTATGCGATGAAAGCAGGTTGACATGTTTTGATCTCTGGTTTGTTCTCCAGTAGTACTAAGCAGCGGGTTACCTCCAGACATGCATTCAAACACTCTTCGAACCGATGACAAATTCAGCACAACGAGAACGAGATTGCCGAGGGTTCAAGGGTTCATGATAAAGTCTGCTGCATAGGTACTGTATTCTTTTTCAGGAAATTTCCATCGGTATCTTACAGACGTTCCGAAAAACCTTGTCCAACACTGCCAAACTAGGCAAGTAAAATCAAAAAATCAAAAAATACAAGAAAATCGTAGAAATAGCACGCAGACTTAATTTGTGGGTGTCATGGGGTGGATAGATGCAAATCCAACGATTCATGAGTGCTGCAGTGCGTGGCGAAGATGTGGGAGCATCCAGGAGGCAACAAGGTTAGCGAGTGCAGATTTTCAGGCCGCCCGCGCCGAACAGCCGGTCACAGCTTCGTTCTTGCCATCATCGTCGCAAAAGACACAAGCATAACCTAGTATAACCCAGATATCTTTGAAGAGAAATTCTACGCCCAGCCAAGCAAGCCGCCATTGTGATTATGCCCCAGTTTGGACGTCGACAGCTCGCAGCCTCCTGAAATAACAACGTAGTCCGCCGACATCATTCATACTACAGCTGACGCAACCGCGACATTCTGGCTATTTTCATTGGTTTATATGGTTACTGGCAGGAATGTGCTAGTGGGAGTTCAGGCACGTTTTAGACTCAGAAACTGCGGAGAGTTGCGGGGGTTGGTGTGCCCAACATACGTCTCTGAGGGAAGGTACCATATCCACCTCGCTTTGGAATGGCTTAATACTGTTCGCATGGGAAAAAACGTACCCACAGCTTCTTATACCACTGTAAATACCCCCCGCCGCCGCCTCCCCTACTGTTAGCACCTACCCGGCGCTCATGATATCCTACCGCTGGCCCATTGACCTCAGACCTTTTCCTTTACATCTACATACCTCATGCATCTCTGAGAAAATTGTTGCATCGTGCGTTACGCTCATAAATGAAGATACCACACTGTTTCTACGATTTTCTTGTATTTTTTGATTTTTTGATTTTACTTGCCTAGTTTGGCAGTGTTGGACAAGGTTTTTCGGAACGTCTGTATGCAAAATCAATGAATATCCGAGTGTCGGGACAGAGATTGGCATCAATCACGGAGCCCTGATTCCAAGTCCATAGCCACCGACAACTTTCAAATTACGTGAAGTCAACACCTCTTAACTTGCGCACTGAAAATCAACTTGTAGCCGAAATAAGTGCACTTGGGCCTACCTGATTTTTTGGACGCTATTACGCCCATATATATCTCCTTGGATCGCTTGTCGTGGCGTCCCTGATGAACATGTAGTTATTTCGACGTCCGAGGGACGCGATTTGTTGTCAACGGTTAGTTGGAACTTCAGTTGCCAATGGTTAGAAAAGCTCCGCGATCGAAGGATATCCAGTCGCCCATTTCCAGTAGGTTACATCCACATCGTCTCTTTTGGCCAAGTCTGAATATCATCGCAGACTGCACCGTGTCCATACGCCATACCGTTTATTGCAGTATTACATATTGATGGTATAATTTCTCATGTGGTGAGCGCCTCGCCCTTCCAGGTTGATTTGTTTCTCAGCTATATTCTTGAATGCTGGTTAGACCAGGATTTACTCCGAGTGCATACGTCGTATTTCCCGGTATGTCCAACGTCATCGTTGTATTCCCCAGGGTCTGAGACGCCTCATGTAGTGTACGACCATGGCGACGTTTAATAATCCTGTCACTCACTATGAGATGGACATCGTGATTTTAATGGACTGTGAACTCGTTCGGGATGCGCAGCGCTCTGGCAGCCGACTCATCTTCCTCATCATGACGCCAGATCCATTGAGACGACCTTAGGAGTGAATTCCCGCTATCGAGATGGCGAGCATCGCTTTATCTCAGCACTACGATACTGTCTTTCAATGTGACGGTGACGTGTTCATCGGCCATCCCAGAGAACCTGGGGACACAAGGCGGCTGTTGGTCCAAAGTTCTCGACGCGCAGGCAGAATAAGATTTCAGGAAAGGTCATGAGTAGCGAAGGTCAATTCGAGGTTCATGTCAACGACACTGTCAGGTATGATTTCTTTCTGTGTCGCAAGGGCGTGTCTAATCCTTCTGCTAGGCGAATACATACCTCTCCGAGAGCTTGTGATATTGCAAGACTTACCAACCATTATTTGCGATAAACGCGATCTTCCAGAAAACGCATGGTATCCATTCCCGTGGCTCTGTGATACGAGATTCTTTACCGCTACGCGCACCGCAACTCAAGATGTTGCGAGTCGTTCACGTCGGTATGAACATCCGTATGGCTGACGACCTGGACTCATTCGTGTCTGACTGTTTCGTTGGAACGGCACACGTTCTTCCCGAACTTTCTGGGAATCACATTGGGATCTCTCTTGAACGTCGAAGTCATTTCTCTGTCTCTCTCACCGTCGTCTCTGTACAGCAAAAGTATCCCTTACATCGCGATTTGCTAGTCGAGCGCAAAGCCAGACCCCCAGAAAACTACGTTCCTTCGAGACCGATGGAAGAGGCGGCATGCGTATTCGTGCACTGAAGTAGATTTCTGTCCATACAGCCCGTCAACGCGTATCGTGTCGAAGAGTCGTGTCTCTCGTTTGGTTTGGCGATGAATCCCAAGCAACAGCTATTCTCAAGAGTATTGTCGCTCACAGCTTGACTGTCGCTACATTCCCTTCGGAGTCCTCTACCAAACTACGGCTATCATCCTTGACTCTATTCTGAGTCCATGGGTACAAGCCGCCAGCGCTGCGTTACACAACCTTCGTCACTAGAGATCATATTTGTACTGTACGAGTCCCAGCACTACATGTGATTCTGTCTATTAAATATGTCAAAGAAGACATGTTTTAGTGTGCCTGTAGACATTAAGGCACCTAAGTCTCTCTGATTCTCTACGATTCGCCATCCTGAACACCGACATTTTCCTAAATTTCCCCTCAGGCTCCTCGATTTTTCCGATAACCCATAATATGCGTTCCGCTACTTTGGGAGGTGGTGTGTACCCTATGAGGGTATACTGACCATCATCTATGGGGCCTGAAGGGTCAGCGACAATTTTAAAGGTATACATTACTCCGCAACAATTTTTGACTTTGAACTCTCCGTGTCGGAGATCCTCTGATGGGTCAGCTAATCCATGCACTGTGCATCTGTCAATGCGGGGTCCCTCATATATGACCTTGCCTTTCTGCATCCGAAATGTGCTTGTGAGATGCTTGAAAGTGGGCTGCCCCTCAGCAGGAAGGGTCCCCTCCGTTACCTGCTCCCATGATGGTCGCCAGGATTGCCTTCCTTTCCCAGGTTTAGGATACAAGAAGAACAAGGCTGCGCGAAATCTGTAATGCATGACATCCACAAGTTCTGTCCAGGCATCCTCTTCACACAGGCCCGCATTGTATATCGGGATGTGAGATGATTCCAACAGGTATACTAGCCCAGCGACTTTATCCACGTGTTTGGTTGCTTTTCGTTTCCGCATATGAAACAGGACGTCAAATATAGAGGCTGTCTTCTGTGGCTGCCAGTGCTGCAAAGATGCCAGTTGTTTATCGAATCTCCTTTGCATGTCCACTGGCATGAACTTTTCATCGATCTTGCCGTTGTCGCAGGTCTTCCCAGCAATGATAGGACTGCGCGGGGTCTCCTGTAGTGTCCACGCTCGATTAAACCAACATCGATCATCGTCGAAGTCGCTGGCCGTCTTGAAACTTAGCGGCAGGCCCAGGCCACTGAAGTAGCACACCGGTGATACCTCACGGTCCTGAGGATGGTACTGAGGATGGCCCTCGGCATACACCCATCCGATCGTTGGCAAGTCAACTTTCCACTCCATCTTGCGCAAGCCCTCCCTATCCTTCCATTCCTCCTGGCTTGGGTTACCACGTGGATCCTCGCCCTGTCCCTCCTGCCTCAAACACAGCACATCCAACCAGATATACTCCGCGCCGAGATTCAGCATCTCGATCCTGATAAGGTTAAGGTCGGCATTCTTCGGCATCGGTACGGCCCATTCATATCCATTTATGGGTGTCATCTCTCTCTTGAGATCCTTATCGTCCACCCACGCATGCGATATCGCCCACGGGTGTCGGCGGGCAACCCAGTATGGCATCACGCGATTAGCATACAGATCCCAGACACGCCGAGGAGGTGCCCTTGTGCTGAACTGTCTCTTCTTGTCTTTTTCCATCTCTTCAAACCGTCTCTTCTTGCCTCTCGCCATCTCTTCAACTTGTCTCTTCTTGTCTTCTGCCATCTCTTCCACCTGTCTCTTCTCGAGCAAATCTTGTCGCATCTTCTCATCGGATTTGCGCGCTTCCGTGACATCTCTGTCAGTAATGGAGTAATTCGGTTCGATGCGCATATGAGCATAGGCAGTGCCAAGGTCGTAATTGTGAGCGATGAAGTATTCGCACGCCCTGTATGGGGGGCTGCACGGAGTGCGGACTGGGGCGTTGAGCTTCTCCAACATTCCATCAACACCTAGCGCAGCGCAGGGAATGTTGGCGACAGCAGACGGTAAGACTCTACCGGTGTATGACTGTTGCTTCAGTACCGGAAGATTTAATTCTGCCTGACCGGTCTCTTCAGAGGCAGAAAGTGTGACCAAGGGGAGATACGGGTGTTCTTCAGAATCCTACTGTGTGTTATTGCTTGTGCTTCTGTGCATGTCGTTATGTAAGCACCTACCTTCTGTTTCTGCCGCCCTGCTCTACCGCTTCTCATATATACTAGTTAGGCATGATATAATGAGCATATAAACCATCGAGAGTAACATGACCAGACATACCAGGCCTCTGAATTGCATCCATAAGCTACGTATGTTCAGAAAGGGCGTGACTATGCCAACAGGTTTGAATTGTGCAGTCCTCGTGGTAAGAAGCAAGCAAGGCGAACGAGTGACTACACTTGGACCACTGTATTACTATCAGCCGCGCTGCCGAAAGATAGACGCCGAAACATTGTTACATATCCATGGAGAAATACATATTCGCATGTTTTGAAATTGACTTTCTAATCAACTCGCTACGACAGATATAGCAGCCTGAGCCGTGCTAGTTAGGTATTGAAGACTCAGGTTGTATATGCTCATTGCTATCTTCATACCCACCTCCAGTCGCACGCTAATCTCCATATTTGAACATTATATCGTAGTATCCTTTCGAAACTTGGGCGTACAGCCTCGAGTCCTACGCCTTGTTAGGATAATCAGCGGGAGCGCGATCTTACTTAAAGCATGTGGTCGTAATGAGGACCCTAGCCATCTGGTGGTGGAAAGACATAAGTGATATTCGTAGATTGACATTTGGCGTTTGCCGTTGATGTCTGCTCGGCGTCGGTGTCAGAAAGTGACCACTCGTAAGAGGCTGATGACTTACATTAGTCCCTCTACCGAATATCAAGGATCCTCCTTCTCCCTACAACGTCGATGTCTCGACTCTTTGTCTGTACTCTCAGTGACGCCTTCTCCAGACTTTCCGTTTAGCCGCGCAAAAGCACCGTCTCCTTCCATTGTTCCTATCCAAGCTTGAGATTTCCATCAACAGTGACGGCAGGAGTTCGAAGACCGGACGTTATAAGCCTGATGATACGTCCAGGCGGACCTCGTTCTTGTCGGATCGTCGTTAGTACCGGCTTCTTCATATAACTCGGAGATCTAGCACTTAGATGAGATATCTCACAGGAAAGGAAAGTATAATCTACTGTTATTTCACTGTAGCACCTGTGACTGAACTGCCATTATCCAGCAACGATCCGTGTACTGCATTTGCGTGGAACAGGAGAGGTTCGATGGACACGGGAGTGAGGGTGAAAAGATTATATAGTATCAATTGTTAGACCCTGTTCGGGTGACACGGCTTAACTTGGCCAGGCCAGGCCCTAGAGGGCTAAGATAGATAACCGGACAAGGTCCCAAAAAGGAACGCCGGTAGTATTCTGTGCCGCTACTAAACGTGTCACAGACTACAACACTCCATGCCGCTGTGATACCTCGGGACAAGTGAAAAACACCGACACATTCAGAAGTAATACGTCATAGGTGGATGTTGTCATGTAAGGTGAAACATAAGCACGGGCTACGAGCAACATAGAGGACCTCAAAACTGGGAACGACCGAAACCAGACGCAAGCACCAAGGACGCGCAATGTTGCAGCACACGATTTCGAAGAACAGCGCGACAACAGGAATGGCAGGGCCTATGGAACGGAACCAACAAAACGCAAACACCGAGTCAAGCACGCCATTTGCAGCACGCCGGAGCAGAACTTGGGCTCATGGAAGCAACAAAACGCCCTTCAGTACTTCGACAAATGCTGGCAAAGAGAGACAAACACCCGGAGAAATCGTAGACCAGCGCCAAAGGGAACCAAGAAAGACCTGATCTCTTTATTTTTTTTATGTGATTCCAATGCGCAGTATTCTTGGATACGAATCAGTCTCAGAACAACAACAGATAATTTATACTTACAACAGCTCGTTCCCGTTCCGATACTCTCCGCGAATGGCTGGAACCGCACGGATAGGAACCGCACAAGGAAGTCCACCGACTAGGATGAGCCCTTGCGACTACCTAGGGGACTGAGGAAAATCTTATTTACGGCCACCAAATCCCGAACATCGCGAGTACAAATGAAACTCATGGGTTGGTCCTAGTAAGTCCTTTTTGTGAGGCAATGGCATCGATTTCCCTTGAACACTGCGCGAGGACACATGCACCAGATAAGGTACTGTATAACTTTCATGAACAGGTTGAATTCAATAGAATCACCCTCATAGGTTACCGTGAAAACCAGGCACAAACTTCGCAACGAAACAGAAGATACGGCCGATATTAATGTTGAAAAGAACGGAAAACGGAGAGCCGAAAATTGACGTCGAATGCGAGAAAGTACTAGAATTTTAAGTACCTCACTCAAGATGGGAGAATTGTTCGCTGAGTAGATAAGGATGATTAGGACGAAGTACTCATCTATGTCCGTGGCGTGGCTTTCATGTGGGACAGTGATACGGGCCGTGAGTCCGCAATCCGAAAATGGATGGAACTTTGATATTCGCGTGGCGTCTCTTATGGTGAACCACCACCAACACCGACAACGAAGCGTTTAGAGGCGTTCTGCTTCATGCTCCTACACTGCGCTGTGCGATGTGAACGGATTGTATGTACGCATCTTCTCGTCTTTCATTTTCTTTTCTTACTCTCATACGCTGTCAAGAACATATAGCAGCAGCAGCACCCGCCCCTGCGAATATTGATGCTCGGGCCATTAAGCGGTTCTCTCGCTTGAACTTGACTGCCGCGATGATCTGGACAGTGTATCTGGTATGTGCATTTTGTATGTTTGCTTCGACATTCTTGAACTGTATTTAGTTCCCCACTGTCGCTTCCATTTTCTGCCGATTGTGGTTAGGCCTAGGTTGGTACGCTTGGTCTGCTATCGGCAGTGTTCTTACCCACGCATATGTTAGATTTTTGTCTTTCTCTCATAGTGACGGAAGTGTAGAATGCTAGGTGCCTCCGATGTTATTCGACTTTCGGGGATTAGAATGGTCATGGATAGTCATGGTATGTACCTGTCCCCAATTTTATTCAACGGTCTGAAAATTATCCAGGTTGGACTCTATGTGCCATTTACAACTTCCTATCTTCCGGCCCCGAGGCGTTCTCCCCAAAAATCGCCATTGACTCCTAGTTGAGGGCCGTCGAACGGCAATTCCAAAGCGGCGATAATGACGACCGCCTGATTTCAGAAATTCACATTTATTGGTCATATAGAAGTATTAAGGTGTTCTCCGACAGGGTCCTTGACGCTGTTCACGTCGCTTTAGGCACGCATGCCATATATCACTATCTCATAGATATGTATGGGAACTTTCTAGGTGCCCTAGAAGAAAATGTTATTTGGTACATTGCCGGATGCAGGTACCCTGTCGATGTCACTGAGCATTTGCTGTTACAGGAGCATGAGGGTGCGAATTTACACACATTCCCGACCACACAGCTCTAACCGTAGCTTGCATACTAGGTTCAATTACTCGTAAAGGTGTGTTGTCCCGACGCCTCAATTCTTTTTATCTGAATGGTAGTTCTCCTAGGTGTGGACTATCGTGTTCGTCCAAGGGTAAGAACCACGTCATTGTTACGGTGAAGGCAAATTCTTCCTTCCATAAATCTTAGGATATACGCCATCCGACTCTGGAAAGTGCGTATATTCCCGGTGATCACTGACCGTGACAGGGCTAAACATATTCTTAGTTGGACGGCATTTTTACAAAATCGTTCCTTGGTCCGTGGTAAGTATGGTGTCGAATAGCGGAATCTCCTACAATCACTTACTATGAGGCAGTTTCTTGGTGTGGCAGCCTCGTTTGGTAATAAGCATCGTGCTTCTCCGTTCCACTATTTTCCGTACTTACGCGTCCCTCTTTCTTTCAGGTACTGCAATACGTAAGAGATAGACCTCCCTCTCGTTTCGAGTTCTCTGATAGACGTGTTTCAGATCTGTCCTATGAGGCGTAAGCAAACCTTTACGGCTACCTCTACGACTCACAATACTTCTTTACAGTTATGTGATGCGGATTTTGGTGTCCATCTCCGTCGTCACTGTATATCGTTTCTATAGTCTTGGAAAGGATTCTCACGCAACGATATAGGCTTCTATCTACACCTTCTACGCCATTATCATCACGGCGGATTTCATCATAGCTCTCATGATGTGCTATTACCTGCACAAGAGCAGAGTGGGAATACATTTCTCTTTGTGTGTTACTTCATGTTCATGATAAAGACCTTCGAATTCTAGCTGATTCACTTGTACTAGAACGGCTGACCTACTTCTTGGTTTAATGCGACTTGTTCTCGTATCAGGGGCAGCTACAAGGTGCATACATCTACTTTATCTAGTCTCCATTGTTCCTGATAACAACGATAGTGCATGTTCGTTGCTCTCAATCTTCACGGTCCGCCGACTCTCAGCTCGACCCTATCCAAAAATCTCACAAAAATCTGTAGTTCATTGCGTGGCCCAAGACTATGATTTTCGTCGCGATCGATTTCATATTACCCAAACGTCGGTATTCCTTATTACCCACGAAAACTGACTAACCAATCTACATAGTGTATATAAACTCGCTGCTTGCCATGTCCGTCGTCTTCTTGTGTGATTGTTTTTTTTAACCTGAAGTTTACCTCTGCTAGGTTTAATTACCGACGTCAACGTTCATCGAACAAGCCAAACGCAGAGCATATAGGCCGTTCGATTCCCGCTGTCCTCCAGTTTTCACCTAACGATTACGAAGAACATAGTAAAGAAATGGTATGTGCACTAGTCTCCTAGTATTAGGTATCATATCAGCGTCTTCTAAAGTGTTTCCTTCAGGATATCAGCATTCCGCTCTCTGATATACAGGACATCTGTTCTGTAGACAAGTCGGGTAATTCAAAAGGGACTGTCGATTCTCCAGCCTGAAAGTAACAGATGCATATGGGATTCATAGACACCAACCGTGCAATGACCCTTACATTCTAACATCTGTTCCCCTTGTAGAAGATGTATGTAAAGCTCTCGCCACATTGTGACACCTGGTAGAGTGGAAATATAGGTCAAAGACCACGGTAAGGAGCTCTTGCTGCTTCGTAGGTTTACGGAAGTTAGGACCGACGATAGAAGACGTCTTAAGTGAGGGGTAAGAAAGTATGTTAGCAAGAAAACACCCAGGTTCAAGACGACTCACTAGCTTTCTATCTAGCTTCGCATTGCTGCGCGCACCGAACACCTCGTCGAAAGAGCCTGACAATAGAAGTTATCTGGAAGGCAATAGAGCGATGATATACTCGTACGAGTTTCACGAACGATTCGCTGGGGATTGTCCTACATCAGGAGTTCTGCAGATACAAAAGACGCGTCAGTTGGGCGACCTATAATGAGGGGCCTACATACATTGCGTTGGGTTTGCTCTACTGAAAGAACTGCCACGGTAGGGATAGCCGTTGAAGACTCCAAGTTGTCCAGTCTCAGGTTGCGCGGTTTCCTGGGAAACCGGCTCCAAGTGAACGTTGCTCAGATGGCTTACGTCGCGAAAGGATTTGCCGCTGTACCTAGTATAGATGGCACTAACTTATAAATGGGTCAGAGCTGCACTCGTAATCAGAACAAAGGTTCTCTTACCGATAGTATAGCTATAGGCTCGTTCCAATCCAGGCTACGAGAAATGTCAGGACAAGGGTTAGTCAAGAAATAAAAGAGGATTCACCGTTGTCGGGAATACTCAGCAGTACGGTCATACAGCTAGTCTCGAATGCTTTTACTGAAAAAGACAACGTTGGACTTGCGAAATGTGTACTGAGCGTCAACTGCGTATCGGGGCACCGCTGGTAGAACCTTAACCTACCTCTAGGCGGTAATGGCTCTAAATATGCCTCGTGCCTCTTGGTCTGCCCGGTCTTGATCTTGGATGCAGCCGACACTTTGCAATGGCTGAGCGCTACGCCAGATAGATGAAAAGCTGAGCGCACCTCTAGAAGATAGGATAGGTCATACGGGCTTCATGGCAGTCGGGGTGACACTTAGTGGTAAGTACTCAGGCGGAAGCAAGGCTGAAAGGTCAATTAGTAACGCATACGAGAGGGTAGAAAGGCGATGGGCACATACAACGTATGAACTCGTTCGTCTTCTCGTATGCATGTCTCCCGCTCAAAACGCTCTTGGTACGCCTTGATTGCAGCGAGTTCAGCCTGCCGAAAGCGAAGCACAATGTCGAGTCCTTCTATTTATCCAAAGATGGGCGCGAGCTCCTCAGCCATCGTTAGAGCGGTTATAGTAGGGAAGGGCATATTACGATAGCAGTGTAGAAGGTGGCGGTTCGTGGTAAAGACAGATTAGACGTGCCCGCCTTTTATAGTGATCCAAGTGGTGCTTGATATAGCTGGAACGACGGCGCGGTATGCGACTTTCCGTCTTTCTGCTCGTTGTTTTTCAATGACGAGAGAAACACTAAGCACTGGCTATCACGGTGAGGGCAGTTAGTCTAGGTCCTTGGACATACAGAAAGGTACGGACCTGATTCTGTCCAGACTATCCTAGGATCTAATCAAACGAGAGTTGGCTGTTAGAGCCAGAGGAGGAAAACTGTACAGAGATAGCTCACCGCATATAAAAAATGCGTACTTGGTGGGACATCGTGAGCCAGACATTGACAAAGCGATTGACTGAACTCCGTTCAACATCTTGCGCTGCTAATAGTCTTTGATATTAGAACCGGCTTCCTTATATAAATGGATGCCTGCAGATGATATGACACTCAGATGAGCTATCCTAGAGGGAAGGGAAGTAGCACTTAGTGCTTATTCACTGTGGTGTTCGCGACTGAATCAATATTTTCTAGTTGAACGATATCCCGCGTAGATGATGGCATCGTAGGAAGATTCTATCGAAACAATCACTAAGTAGATAGATCAGGAAAGCTGAGGTCTATCGATGGCCCATTGCGGAACTCACTGGTATTTTTGCGTTGAGATGGGATAGACGATAGCACATAGCTGGAGGATTTGCGGCGAAGCGGAGAGGGTCATGGATGCTCGAGAGCGATGACGGAGAGGTAGCAGAAACTAACAGAATTATCACTGGGACGTCCAGATAATCGAGAAAAGTATGCAAACCTCAAATATAGCCTGTCGCACTATTCTCCAATTCCCATGACGAGGGGCTAGAGGTATTGTGGCTCCTGTTCGAGATGCGCTATGTTCATCAAAATGGAGGTCTGGTGATACGTCGAGAGACAAGGATCCGAGCTCGCGGGAATGGAAGAGGAGGGAAAGAGCGGATCGCGTTTGTTGAAAGCAATTTAAAGGAGACGGAAAATGGAAGCGAGTGGCTGCCATATCCGATGAGCATGAAAATTGGATAAATCAATTTCAACAGCGAGGGAATTCCGGATTGCAAAACGACGCACTCTTGGTTGTAGAACGTCGTAGTTGAAATTTGCTAGGTTCTGGCACGGTAGAAGACGGCCCGAGAATCCGGAATCCCAAAATGGATGACAATTTGATATTCGGGCGGTGCTTCTTGAATGACCTTGGAACGACCACCAACACTGACTCCTCCTCCTCCCCTGGATTTGCCCATTTTTATGCCTTTCTCTTAGTCTTGTATGCAGCCTTGAAGCCATGGAATGCACGGCCCGCTACCCACCTCAACGCACAGCCATTCGGCTTGCACGATTTCAACATCAAACCTTGTATACGCATTTCCCTACGTTCGTTTCTACATTTTTGAACTATTTCTGGCTAGCATCTGTCGCATCAATGACCTCTCCCGTCTGTCTTCTTCAGGTTGCGGTTACGCTAGGTTGGCCTGGGTACGCTCATTTTCTCTCTTTTCGGGCCCTGTTCTTATACGTACACATCAGTCATTTTTGCATAGCACGGAAATGTAGAATGTTAGGTTTCTCCGACTTCCTTTTACGTTGAGGACCTAGCATGGTTTGTGATTGTTCCTAATTCTATTCAATGCCCTATAAAAACCGTCTAGGTCTTCATGCAAACGGGTGAATCCGGAGATCTTTCTAACAAATCTTCGGAGTACTGCAATCTTCCTTCGTGCGCTGATGCGTCCGGGATAAGATTAATGTCCGGATTTCTACTTGCCGCCGATGAAGATAACGTTTGAAGATGGCAACGTTGTGTGGAGTTTCACGCGTCTCAATACCTACCCTCGTGTTACCGGTGACAAGTGTCACCATGAAGCATTTACGAACCAGGTGTGTGCATTTTGCAGCATTTTCGAAGCTTCTCCTGAGCCGTTCTCTCTCTCAGCTCTACGTGTTCGGTGCTAGCCAGGCTTCTACTACCGCTGATAAAAATGGACGCTTTCAAGACCTCACTCGCGTAATGGTAAGCCCGTCGCCGACAGGCACACTCTCCAAAAGTTGCTTAGCAATATTTTCTAGGTCCCTGGTGTAAAATACCATCGAAATTGACACATATATGCTATCATGTTTGGGCGTGGTGCGTATTTGAAGCTTCGTATTGATACAAGATTCTCATATCCCAAGCAGCTGAAAGATAGTACTTCGATTGATAAAGACGCAAATACTACACGGGTTCTTCCTCGTGGGAACCACGTCTGTACTGTTGAATGTGAAGAAAGTATGTCTTCTCTTGTACCGTCCTAACACGTACTGGATGTCTTCTTTCGGTAATGATGCATTGCCTATCCAGATCAACATGGCACTGAGAATATACATTTTGATCGTGAGGCCTAGCACTGCTACTTATGCATGATGTACAGTCATCCACCGGTCCTTGATACGGTGAAATCGAAAAGAGCCTCGGGTAATCTTGTACGGTGTCGGGAGGCCAATCGGGCTGCGCCAATTACTGCATCTGTGTCTGATATATATATCTGATCACATTTCTGAGCATATGCAGAGTGAGTAGCATGATATCGGACCAGATCAGTTGCGAAAGTCCTTATCAATGGGTTCACGGGTCCTTGATACAAGTCACATCACGCATGATATGCCGGTTTTGGATGCCATCATCACTCCCATCGCTGAGCTGCTGTCTCCCATTTTCTCATCTTTGTCGACTGCCGCAGCCTCGTTATCTTCAATGCCTCTATTCTGGATACCTGAGCCTTGTGAGTGTCCATGCCACATCTGGAAAATATTGGAAGCATGCCAAGGAAATTTATTTATTCTCGATTTGGTAATCACTCTGTGACAGTTTCGAATCAGTTCTGCACTGAATCTCAAAAACCAAGGGTTCACATGCCTGCTTCGCCCTTCAGAGTTGGGATTAATGGACCTTCATACTTCTGAAATAATATGTACTGAAAAGAATCAGGGTTTTTTCCATTGAACTGCATTGAGATGCAGATTAAATTTCATCCTTTTTGTAATTTGTGATAATTTTGAAGATTGCTGGTCGTTGACTTCGGGGCTATCATAGATATTCATAGCAGATGAAGATATCATGTCTATGCATATAATAAAAAAAGTCCGAAGCAAATAGGTATGGTTCTGAGGAGGGAAGGCCTAACATATCAAGGAGTGGTGCCGTATCAAGGACCGGTGGATGACTGTAGATTGGACACGTGCTTAGACTATCTTTCGGGGCGTGTATCCTGCCGCAACGCGGTCGATCACGACATGCTTCAAGACGCTTTCACAGTGCGAGGGCACTGCGTGATCTGCCTTGTTCGCTTTCTACCACGAGGACAACACGACTGAATCCTCTTGCTTATTACCACCACAGCGTAGTAGCTATGGGATTTCGTATGTAATATTGTCTTGCTGTCCATGCTGGAAGTTCATAACATCCTCGTTTTCCTATGATTAGGAAAAGCACTCGTCAAGCGTTGGAAGAGATGGGTTGGAAAAAGAAAAGACGATATTTATGTATGCGAAGGGGAAGAACAGGTACGCACCCCAAAGTCTGCCGAGGAGGATAACGAATAATGAATTTCAGACAAAACACGAATACTGTCGCCCAGTGGACACACTCTCCACTATCGCTGTAAACGACCAACACGATTCAAGCATTCCGTCGCCGAAGCAACATTCCTCCACTTGCGACAGGTCCATCGTGCTATCCGGTCTGGCCGATGTTCCCTGTCCCGACCTCGGTATCGATATCGATGCAATGTTGGAGAAGTTTGATGACAGTGCGACACCTGCTATGTCACACAATCTCGAGAAAGAACAGGTACGCAGTTTTAAGCCTACGGAGGATGGTAGTGGATAACGTATTTCAGGCAAACCAAGCAAATCGTGTCCCAGAGGTCACTCTCATCCCCATCGCTAAGAACACTCAACAAGATGCAAACATTCCGGCGCTGAATCGAAAGTCCTCCGCTGGAGACACGCCCATCATGCCATCTGGTCCGGCCGATGTTCCCTGTGCCGGCCTCGGGATCGATGCAATGTTGGAGGAGATCGATGACAGTGCGATACATAGTGTTGCATACAATCATGAGGAAGAACAGGTACGCACTTTTAAGCTTTCCGAGGGTGGTCAGGAATAATGGATTTCCAACAAACCAGGAAAATAGTCTCCCAGAGGACATCCTCTCAGTCGTCGCTGAGAACGGCCAACACGATTCAAGAATCTCGCAGCTGGGGCAACATTCCTACGCTGGCGGCACACCTGTCATACCATCCAGTCTGGCGGATCTTCCCTTTACTGACCTCGATGATGATATATTGTTGGAGGGGTTCAATGATAGTGCAACACCGAGCACATCACACAATTTCGAGGAAGACAGGTACGCGTGTCAAAGCCTGCCGAACAGGATAATGGTCTCCCAGCTGACAAACCAGGCATATCGTTTCCCAGATGGCACACTTTCCGCGTTCACTGAGACCGGCTGCCCAGAATCAAGCATTCCAGTGCTAAAGCAACGGTCCTACACTGGAAATAAGTGTATCATACCATGCGCTCTGGCCAGCGCTTTGTGTGCCGATCTCGGTATTGATGCAGTATTTGAGATGCTCAACGCGATACTCGGCACGTCACACAAGCCGACGACCTCCATCGGCTCAGTCCTCACATTCTACATCGCACGAAATTACGACTTTGGTACGGTCTATGGTCATTTGCGTTGGTATTGGCAGTATTCCTTTGCCTGCATCGATATCCATACACGAGCTGATGAGTGGGCGCTAGAGAAGGAACAGGATCTGCTCGTCAATGGCTAGATCACCATACGTAGTACCGGCTGTCAGCGCGTCTGGGATCTATATGCAAATGGGGTGGTGCCATACTCGGCCACAATCGAGGAACCGTGGGGGATATCACATGCGTGGGTGGATGAAAGGGATCGCGTCAACGTGTGGACACCCATCAACAGATGTGAATGGCCCGTACCGATGCCGAAAAACACCAACCTTGATCTCATCCGGATAGAGATGTTGAACCTTGGAGCAGAGTATGCGTGGTTGGATGCTCTATGCTTGCGGCAGGAGGGTGGGCTTAGAGAAGATCTGCGCGTGCAGGAGTGGAAGCTAGATGTGCCTACGATCGGATGGGTGTATCTTGACGCGAAGGTGGTGTGCTACTTTTGCGGGCTGGGTCGGCCTTTGCGCCTCAAACCAGGATATTTCGAGGATGATCGTTGTTAGTTCAGGCGAGCGTGGACGCTACAGGAGATTAGTGAGGAGATGATTATTGGTGGGGAGACCGGCGATGATGGGACCTTGGCAGAAGACATACAAGTGAGGTTCGATGAACAACTTGCCCGAAGATGCGACGATCTCATTTGGTATTTGATGTTTTGTCAGAAATGACGAAACGAGTGTCAACGAAGCCTTTGGATAAAGTCGCAGGCTTGGGATATATTCTGGACTTGACCTATCTCCCAATATATGATGGTTCACAGTCCGAAGAGGAAGCCTGGGCAGCACTCGTGGATGCGATGTCCGAGTACTCTCGGTGGGATTTGCTTTTCTTCTACCCTGAACCTGGGGATGGAAGTAAATGTTGGCGACCATCGCAAATAATGACAAAAACTCTTCCATTGCATCAGTGGTCTCTGTGGGAGGGGGATATCCTTTGGACAGAGGATGCGGGCGTCAGTACCGACTCTTACCAGGGATATCACATTGACTTAGGCTATGTGCGAGGATTGCTCCACCCATTGTACGATGGGATGCTTCGACAGGGAGAGCTGGTCGTCAAAGATGATACTGGGTCAAAATAATCGCTGATCACACACACCCAATACCTGAAGGCTCATATACATTGCTATTCCAATATGACAGCAACGAGAACTTAGAAGAGCCATTATTATCAGCGCCGACTTTTCTGGGTAGTCGGGCGGCAAAGACCGGATGGGAAATTTGAAAAAATTATCGGTATTCATGATGCTGGACGACGATAATGGAACCTCGATTTGGGACCTCGGAATTCTAAAACGCTCCGAAATGGTTCTTTGTTGATTTAATCATGTGTAAAGTGTGCTTCATGCAACGGCGAGTCGGGATGGAGAATAGTGCTGGGATGTTATTTATACACACCAAAGGACAGGATAGTCTCGTGTTTCTTTGCTATTTCTGTCCCTCATGTTCTCTCACTGGCCTACCATATCGTAGCATCACGGGGCTCCTGCTATGCGCCCTCCCTTTCGTGTCAGTTTAATATTGGTTAGTGTTCCTTACTAAAGCTGTAGTTAAGTATTTGAAACCTGTGCTTGACCATGCCTTTGCTTAAACGAAGTAACAAGTGAGCAACGAACGTATATCGAATGCGACATTCCTAAAGGAATCGTATTCCTCGAAGACTAATCCCGGACTTGGTCGTACATAGGTGGAATAAAACGGATTCTAGTACTCAGGTATTCAACACGTCTTCGTGGCCAGGACTGGGCGAGGTCGAGGATAATGATGATAGTACTAAGTTTGAGGCATGGAGAACTTGATGCCGGCAAGTCTCTCCAGACTATCCTAGGATCTATTCAAACGAGAGTTTGCCATTAAAACCAGAAGGGGAAAACTGTACGGAGGTATCTCATCGTATATAAGACACGTACTGGGGCATTGTGAGTAAGACATCGACAGAGTGATTGACTACACTTCGTTCAATATCTCCGTTCCGGTGGTTCGTCTTGCGCTGCTAGTAGCCTTTGATATTAGAACCGGCTTCCTTATACAAATGGATGCCTGCGGAAGATACGACACTCATATGAGCTATTTTAAGGGAAGGGAAGTAGCACTTACTGTTCATTCATTGTAGTGTTCGCGACTGAATCAATATTTTCTAGTTGAACGGTATCGCGTATAGATGATGACATCGTAGGCAATATTCCATCGAAGTAATCACTAAGTAGATAGATCAGGAAAGCTGAGGTTTATCGATAGCCCATCGTGGAACTCACTGGTATTTTTGCGTTGAGATGGGATAGACAATGGCACATAGCTGAAGGATTTACGGGGAAGCGGAGAGGGTCATGGATGCTCGATATCAATGGCGAAGAGGTAGCAGAAACTAATAGAATTATCACTTGGACGACTAGATAATCGAGCAAAGTATGCAAACCTCAAATATAGCCTGTCGCACTATTCTCCAATTTATATGACGAGGGGCTCGAGGTATTGTGATTCCTGTTCGAGATGCGCTATGTTCATCAAAACGGAGGCTTGATGAGTCGTCGAGAGACAAGGATCCGAGCTCGCAGGAATGGAAGAGGAGAGAAAGAGCAGATCACGTTTGCTGAACGCAATTTGAAGGAGAAGGAAAATGGAAGCGAGTTTCTGACATATCCGATGGGCGTGAAGCTTGGATAACTCAATTTCAACAGTGCGAGGGAATTCCGGATTGCAAAACGACGCACTCTAGGTTGCAAAACGTCGTAGTTGAAATTTGCTAGGTTCTGGCACGGTAGAAGACGGCCCGAGAATCCGGAATCCCAAAATGGACAACGATTCGATATTCGGGCCGTGCCTCTTGAACAACCACCAACACTGACGACGACCGCAACGAGAAGTCCCTGTGAGAAGATGCGGCAGCGACAGAAGGTACATGGAGACAGAATGCGCTGTGCGACGCAGACAGATTGTGGGTGTGGATTTTCTTATTTTTATGCCCCTCTTAATTTTGTATGCAGCCTTGAGACTAGCTATTCAGAACAACAGCGACGCTAGCAACCATTTAGCTTGAACGATTTTAACATCAGACCTTGTTGTGCATTTCCCTACGTTCGTTTCTGCGTTTTTGAACTGTATCTGGCTAGCATCCAATTGCGTCAATGAAATTTCCAGTCTGTGGTCTTCAGATAGCGGTTACGCTAGATTCGCCTGGGTACGTCCATTTTCTCTCTTTTTGGACCCTGTTCCTATCCGTACACATCGGTCTTCCTCGCATAGGCACGGAGGCGTAGGACGCTAGGCTTTACAGAATTCCTTTTACGTTGGGGACCTAGCATGGTTTGTGCTTGTCCCAAATTCTATTCAATGTCCTAAAAATCGTCTAGGTTTGACTCCGTAATCTACCCTCTGCGATTCAATCTCTCGGCTCCGAGGCATTCCACCAAGAAGGTCACCATCGACTCCGCCAACAGGATCGTCCTCTCGGGGTTTCATGGTGCTGTGAGGAGAAGGTTCGTGGTAGCGGCGACCGCCTCTTTCCGTAGTAGACAGGTTGTTCGGTCGTGTTTTTGGTCCAGGATATGTTTTTGATTCTGGTGCGTTCTTTATATGAATGTTGTCTTGACACCGTTGACCTAGATGTAGTACCGAGGACCAAGTCATATGACAGTAGGCAAGAGTTGGTGAGACGACTCACCTGATCCTCGTTGCAAATGCGAACCGTGAGTTGTATGTTACCTCCCTTTCCTCTGTATCTTAACTCTCGTAGTAGGTGCAAGCTGGTGCTGTGATGACGATTTCGATGAAACCGAGTATCAAGTTGTGTAGGAGATGTGAATTTCCTTCGGACCGGGTAGCTACGTCACTTCTTGATTTCTATTTACCATCAGCTTCGGATAGCTACGTATGCGCCGTTTTCAGCCTTTTTTGATCTTTACCTTTGATTTTTACCTTGATGTCGTGTCTCTGACCCATACCTACTCTGGCTAATATACGCCGATCGTGCTCTGTGCTTGGGTTTTAGACCCCCCTAAGGTAGATTTCTTACAGGTTGTCTGTGTGGCACCCTTCCTGGGCGTATGTAGTATTGTCTCCGCTTGTGCAGGTGGTATCCTCTTTTGATGTCGCTAATATGTGTTTAGCGCGTATCTGAAAATCTCTCTTCATGGGAATACCAGACGATGATACTAGTTCAGGTATCCCACATGCCTTTTTTCTTTTCCGAAGACTTTTCTCATACGTGCCACATACTAGACTCCTTCTAATCAAGGCAACGAGGAACAATCGTTCTGATTTACCGGCGTTTACTCCATTTTGGAACGGCTGCCAAGCAATGTTCAAGTGCCACGTAGTGCCCGCCTGCTCAAATATGTACCTTTTTGAATATTTCTTAAATGTCCCGCCACGCTCCTACGCGGCGTCTGCGATTTATCCCGTTTTGAACCTCTATCAGCTATCTCTCTACAGAAACCGACCTCTCTTCGCGCGTAGGTTCCATTGAGGCGCCTCTACGTGCGTTCGAAGGTTGTCCCACCGGAAGGACTTTGGATAACGCTACCTTCGGAGTTCAGATACTCGCATAGGCTTTGGGGTATCTTGGTATGTTTTTTAGGACCAAAATGCTGTGACACTGCTAACCTGGATGTAGACACTACAGTCTCATGATCAGCGTTGAAGCGTTAACGTCGACCTATCAAGCATTCATGCGGCCGGATAGATCTGCTGGTTTCGGAAGTACTTCAACTCTCCTTTGTCCACTGATGCGCTCAGACCAAATTAATCTCCGAATTCCTGCTCGCCGCCGATGAAGACAGCTTTCGACGACGACAACGTTCTGTGAAGTTTTGCGCGTTACGGATCCTCATTTCTATCCTCGTATTGCCAGTCGCAAGTGTTACCATGCAGCGTTTGCAAACCAGGCATGTGTATTTTGCACTCAGTTGGAAGCCTTTCCTAAGCTGTTCTCTTTCTCAGCTTTATGCTTTCGGTACTAGGCTAGTAGCAAGACTTCTACTACCACGGATACATATTGAGGCTTTCAGCGCCTCGCTCGCATAATGGTAAGCCCTTTGCCAACGAGCATATCCCGAAAAGTTGTTCATCAATAATTTATAGGCCCCCAGCATAAAATACAGTCGAAATGGAAGCATATACGCTATCATATTTGGACGTGGTGCGTATCTGAAGCTTTGTATTGATACCAGATTCTCATATCCTAGGCAGCTGAAAGATAGTACTTCAATTAATAAAGACGCAAATACTACCAGGGTTCTTCCTCGCGGGAACCACAACCTGTACTGCTGAATGTAAAGAAAGTCTGGCTTCTTTTGTACCGTCCTAACACGTACTGGATGTCTTCTTTCGGTAATGATGCATCGCCTATCAAGCTCAACATGGCACTGAGAATATATGCCATGATCGTGAGGCCTAGGACTGTTATTTATGTATGAAGTAGATCGGACACGTGCTTAGACTATCTTTCGGGGCGTGTATCCTGCCGCAACGCGGTCGATCACGACATGCTTCAAGACGCTTTCACAGTGCGAGGGCACTGCGTGATCTGCCTTGTTCGCTTTCTACCACGAGGACAACACGACTGAATCCTCTTGCTTATTACCACCACAGCGTAGTAGCTATGGGATTTCGTATGTAATATTGTCTTGCTGTCCATGCTGGAAGTTCATAACATCCTCGTTTTCCTATGATTAGGAAAAGCACTCGTCAAGCGTTGGAAGAGATGGGTTGGAAAAAGAAAAGACGATATTTATGTATGCGAAGGGGAAGAACAGGTACGCACCCCAAAGTCTGCCGAGGAGGATAACGAATAATGAAATTCAGACAAAACACGAATACTGTCGCCCAGCGGACACACTCTCCACTATCGCTGTAAACGACCAACACGATTCAAGCATTCCGTCGCCGAAGCAACATTCCTCCACTTGCGACAGGTCCATCGTGCTATCCGGTCTGGCCGATGTTCCCTGTCCCGACCTCGGTATCGATATCGATGCAATGTTGGAGAAGTTTGATGACAGTGCGACACCTGCTATGTCACATAATCTCGAGAAAGAACAGGTACGCAGTTTTAAGCCTACGGAGGATGGTAATGGATAACGTATTTCAGGCAAACCAAGCAAATCGTGTTCCAGCGGTCACTCTCATCCCCATCGCTAAGAACGCTCAACAAGATTCAAACGTTCCGGCGCTGATTCGACAGTCCTCCGCTGGAGGCATGCCCATCATGACATCCAGTCTGGCAGATCTTCCCTGTGCCGACTTCGATAACGATGCATTGTTGGAGGAGTTCAATGACAGTGCGACACCGGGCATATCAAACAATCTCGAGGAAGAACAGGTACGCGTGTCAAAGCATGTCGAGGAGGATAATGAATGATGTACTTCAGACAAAGGAGGCAAATCGTCTCCCGGATGGCACACTCCGCGTTCATTGAGACCGGCCGCCCAGAATCAAGCATTCCAGTGCTAAACCAACGGTCCTACACTGTCAGTAGGCTTGTCATACCATCCGCTCTGGCCAATGTTTCCTGTGCCGATCTCGGTGTTGATGCAGTGTTTGAGAAGCTCAACGCGATACTCGGCCCCACGTCACACGAGCGGACGTCTGTCAGCTCAGTCCTTAAACGCTACATCGCACGAAATTACGACTTTGGTACGGTCTATGGTTATTTGCGTAGGCATTGGGTGTCCTTCTCCTATCTCGGTTGGGTACGCGATGCTGAAGAGCAGTCACCAGAGAAGGAACGGGATCTGCTCGTCAATGGTCGGCCTTTGCGCCTTAAACCAGGCTATTTCGAGGATGATCGTTGTTGGTTCAATCAACCATGGACAATACAGGAGATTAGTGAGAAAGTGGTTATTGGTGGGGAGACTGGCGATGACGGGACCTTGGAAGAAGACATACGAGTCATGTTCCATGCACAACTGGCATCGTTGCGGAAGATGCGAGATTCTCATTTAGTGTTTGACGTTTTTTCAGAGATGAAGAAACGGGTGTCGACGAAGCCTTTGGATAAAGTTGCAGGCTTGGGATACATTTTGGACTTGAGGTATCTCCCACTATACGATGAGGCACAATCCAAAGAGGATGCCTGGACAGCGCTTGTGAATGCGATGGTGCGGTACTCTCGGGAGAATTTTCTCTTCTTCTACCCTGAACCTGGGAACGGAAGTAGATGTTGGCATCCATCATGGAATCAGATCATGACGAAAAACCTTCCGTCGAATCAGAAGTCTCTGTGGGAAGGGTATAATCGGACAGAGGGTGCATACTTCAGTGCCGACTCCTACCGGGGACGTCGCATTGACTCCGGCTATGTGCGGGGATTGTCCCATCCATCGTACGATGGGATGCCTAGACAGGGAGAGCTGGTCGCAAATGATCATACTGGGTCAACACACACATTCAAAAGCGTCGCTGACCACACATACCCAATACCTGAAGGCTTGTATACATTGCTAGGCAGCAATGACCATAACCTTTCTTTATGTTTCAGCCCCGACGTTCATGATAGGCACCTATTGTTTTGGGTAGTCGGGCGGCAAAGACGGAATGGAAATTTTGAGAATTGATCGGGGTTCAGTATGCTGGATGAAGATGAAAGAAGGAGGATTTGGCATCTCGACATTGGACAATGGTCTGAGACGGCTCTTTGTTTATTTCATCATGTTTAAAGTGTGCTTCTTGCGACGGCGAGTCAGGATAGAGACAAGCAGATGTTTTTTACGTTTCCTAAACGAAACATATTCTTCCAAGACCAATCCCGGACTTGGTCGTACACAGGTGGAATAAAACGGGTTCTCGTACCCGTAAATTCAACACATCTTCGTGCCTAGGACTGGGCGGCGTCGAGGACAATGATGATAGTATCCATCTTTGGTGCCGACTGCCAGTTCTTCGGTTTCCAAATATTCCGAACATTGAGGTTACATCGGGATCTGCAGCTGATGGATTAAGTCTTATAGGTCAGGGTCAAATGAACTCGCTTATGATTTCTCACTGTTCTTGGATTAGCTACATGTATCGAAGTCCTCTTCACGTTGCTTCCTCGCGGTGTAGGCCCCGAGTGAGAAACCATAGATACATAAGGGATTTCCACGATAATATAATTCAAGTTCGGTACCGCTTTAGACTCGAACCAGTCCCACCGCCAGTTGATGACAATCGATCAACTCGGGCAGGCGGATGGGACTGGAACATAATGATCGAGGGCTGGCACGGTCAAATTTTTTCCCACGATTTATTCTCTTACCCCGCCTAGACCCCCAAACTTCATCTCTCCTTTCTCTCTGTAAATATACTCAGCGGTAGTGATATAAAATACGAGGCGCTGTATGTTTTTATTTTTCTTGAATTCGCCCCAGAAGTCCTTTAATTGGCAAAATAGTTCTCCTAATAGCCACAATATGGTATTCAAACGTCGTTCACGCTCTCTGTCCGAAGAGCGAAGCTTCCAAGGCTCCAGTCCACGCAAGGACTTTTCTCCAAAGAAACTGAGGACCCGAGAACCCTCATCAAGTTTCGTCACTATCCCTGCAAGCTCAGATCCGGGATCAAGCCCCTTGCCACATGCCTCCACATCACGGCACTCTGGAGGCGTGTCTGATGTCTCGTCTTCTGAATCTGATGAAGAAGATATAGACTTCATTCCTCTCTCCTCTCCCACACGTCGCGCACAGTCTACCACCCCCCCATCGCGTCCAAGCCACCAGAACATTTTTATCTCACAACCACTATTCCAGCCTACTAGTACCCCAGCTCGTACTCTCCTTCGACAATCGCCTACGCCTTTCTCTTCCCCATTTGCTACATTTATTCCCCCTGTAACTCCCGAACAAATATCACAGCCATCAGTACCATCGTCCTCCTTCACACCATTCCCGCTGCCTTCTTCCTCCCAAGCTCCTCCCTCAGATGTATTTACACATACACCATCCAATGTCAATGTTAACAACCTCTTTGCCACATCTCTATCATCCATGTCTGCAACAACCGTGCATGTCTCCCCTGTACGATCACAATCATTACCTCCGGAGTCTTCGCCCATACGCAGACCAATCGAAGATCTGCCTGTTGAATCAGCAGCCAAGGTAGCTGGTAAACGGGGGCGTCCAAAGGGCTCCAAGTCCAAGGTTTCCCGACGTGGTCAGACCCGAGAAGAAAGAGTCGCCGCAACAGAGGCTGAACGACTCCGCCGCAAGGAAGAACAACGCCTGTTAAACGAGACTCGTACTGCCTTCAAGAAAACGAAAAAGGATCTGGAAGACACTCTTCGCAAGCTGGAGGATACCGACAACGCATGGAAAGCAGTGAAGGAGAACATCTGCACACCCCAGGATCGAGGCGGCGCGGGATTCAAGAATATCGGACACTTTATGGCAAGTCTCATGGGACCTACACTCGACACACAGACAGCGGCAAACCGTACTCGATGGGCACGAGATTATGGCCTGGACTACATGCATTCCATTGCGAGACTCGCACCGCAGGCTGAGGAGGAATTCTTTTCCGATGTTTTGCGCCGTACTTTTGAACGAGAAGGGCAAGCAATCCAGAAAATGATGACTCGCCAGTGGACAACAAAAATACTAGACCTGCTTCAGTCGTTCTCCATGGATGAATTGGCCAATGAGTTTCAAGCAGCTGCCCCTACTATATGGGATGCACTCACATCCGCATCGACGACTGCTGCATATGAGAATGAGCAAGTACAGCGTGACAAATCACTGGTGAGATCTTCGCAAACCTTGATTGATAGATCTCTGAAGTCCGACAAAGGTGTTGACATGCATCTGTGCCATGATTAGTATCCTGCGCTCGCAGAAGGCCAATAATTTCCAGCTGACAATGGGGCTTTTCCTATTCGGATCTGGTGCTGCCAAACGTGAAATTGCAGTTCTTGCACATGCTGGTCTATGTGTCTCATACACGTCGATTCTTGATCACATTAAGAAGATGTCCAATGAGGGTATGAAGGAACAAATGGGTGTCATACAGGAATGTATGTGCAGTATTGTCTGGGATAACCTGAACATCCCATTTCGTGTCGGCGAGCAGCGTTTTGGTTCGAAGGATCATTTTGATAACGGAACCACTGCTACACTCCTCGTTTTATTTGGGGGCACAGAGGAACGTCAACGGCTTCCTCTTGGTACCATTCCTGTCTCTATGAAACCAGAACGGAAGACGACTGACCCTCTTTTTGACTGGGACATTACACATACGGTTCCCGATCGCCAAACCTTAGACGAACTCACAGCTTGTACACTCTGGCAGGTCATGCGCCTTGCTATTGAGCATGTCCCTGAACTTCAGCACCTTCTAGAGACTCTGGAGGCATGCCCCACTGTTCGCCAAATCCTTGTACACATTACAGAACATTATCCCATGCCAGCCATGCACATAGACGAGTCCAGTATTGAGGGCACTATCCGAGTGTATATCACCATTTTAACACAGTACCTCAAGCTCAGTGATGAGGATCTAGTCAAGCATGGACTTCTCTTTACTCATGGAGATTTACTTACCGACTCCTTAATGGATAAGGTACGTGGTATCGACATATGCATCTCCTTTTGTTTAGGTTCTAATTTTGCCTAAGATCGAAGCGGCACGACGAAACTGCGAGGAGATCATTGAGGGAATAAAGGCCTCGACTCGTGTCTGGGGGTTATTCCATGCAAAGATGGCAGGATGTCGGCTAGTCACCAATGAGCACTGGGGCAAGCCTAATGGTAATCTACCCGGTGGTCTATGGTGGGAGAGTAATACTCTGCTCGGGCGTAAACCCATGTCTGCCGGTTGGAAGGGAAATAAGGCAACACCCTGGAGACCGTCTCATGAACTTCTTCATATTTCCCTGCCAGCGCACATCATTGATGGCTTCCGAATCCACTGTGGACAAGCGAGCATGTCAGAATGGGCCAAGAACGCTACATTGGATGAGGTTAGGCAGGTAGCACGACTCGTTGTCGACAAGCTCTTCTCTACTAAAGAGCTCGAACGCCTACGTGGTGAGCCAGATGACAGCCGGGACTTCACACTCGAGAACACCATTCTCTATAACCGTGATGCACTGTTCTACATTGAATTTGTTCATGCAGTTAAACACGGCGACATTGGCCGTGTTCGAAATGTCCTTAATGTCTGGATGGTCATGATGCGTGGTGTGGCAACTATGCCACGATATGCAGACGCTATCTTCGAATTAATAGGCCGTCTCAAAACATATGATCCTATTCTTCGGTAGGTGCAACTGAATCTGTTGATCTGCTCTGACACTGTACTCATCGGTAGGGATACAATTCTTGATAACTGGCTGGTCAACCTGACTGGTCGGTCTGACGGGTTCAAAGAGGTCGATCTCCTTCAGGAACATCAAAATTTCTGGGCCAAGGTGATATATAATGCCAAGGGTACGAATCGGAGTTGGAAGTGGCTGTCCATGATCACTGTCTGTATCTGGACTCTCCGAGATGCCATGCGCACCGTCCACAAGGCGTTTAGCATTCCCGGCTATGGTACTAAACACACCAACCCTGACATCGCTCTCGAGGTGAAGGCCATCAGCGACGCTTTGCAAGCTCAAAACATTCAATCATATGTCCCAAGACGAGCCGGAAACGAGCATATCTCACCTGTACGGGATTTAATTCGAAACGGGGTTCAATATCCCAATGAAAAAAAAGCCTTTCATAAGTTTCGTGCCGATCCCCGACGTGTCCAAAACATAGGCATTGTGGATCCCCCTGATGACTCAGGTGACGAGGATGACGGCGAACAGCAGGAGGAGACAGAAGGTAGCTCCGACTTCATGAATGATGGACCTACGATGGAAGACTTGGCAATGGATAATGAGGAGGATTATAATGCAATCACTACAGTGTTCACTCAAGCTGATATGCTTACTGGGGATGCGATGTAAATTTTGTGCTAGTCATACACAATGATATCCTCTTCGCGTGTCTCTATGGCCATCCGAACATCGTCTGCACCAGGTAAACCTGTATCGGAAAGCCGAGCATGAAGATATACTTCCAAGCTGGACTGCAAGATATCAGCCGATTCAAAAATCACAGAATCAGTCTCATTGTATGCCCGTGCATTGTCAAACAGTCGGCACCAGTCCTGGTAATATGTTTCCACCGACTTGTAATGAGTTCGTCGCTTGACATTTGCACGTATGTTGGCAACAGAAATGACGTCCTCCTCTCGGAACATCTCATAGTATTGAGGATGATGCTGGGAGTGAGTGATAAGTCAGCCTCATCAGCGTTGCAAGATGAGTCTCACCCTTCGACTAGGAGCACGCAAAAACGGCTGTATACACGCGCATTCCTTGCCATTGTCATCGGTCCAGGTCAGTGCATCAACCACAGAGTCACACCCTCGGAATATATCCAGCATCTTGTCACGATTATCGACAGCTAGTGCTCGCTCTTTAGCTCGCTGGTCCTTCTCTTGTCTGAGCCGCTCTTGGGTTGCTGCGGAGTCTTCTGGAAACGTCGACAGAATCTGCTGGATCGCCATAAGGACATCTGATCCGTATTTCTCTGCCCAAGCCCATTTGACATAGTCGCTGATGGACGTAACAGAATTGATCAAGGGAGCTCGCTGCGCAAGAATCTCAATGACAGATTCCTGTAGGATTGACTCCCCAGTAAACCATACTTGATCCGGTCCAAACTGTCGCTCTGCAAGGTGCTCACGCAAGACCAAAAGCGCCGCACGAACTGCATCGTGTATCTCTTCTGAGCTCCTAGCTTTTCGTCCACTCTTTAGTCTGTCGTCTCCCGTAACAAGGATAGTGTCCACTGGAAACTGAGCGGGGTTGCAGTTATCGCAGCATCGAGGATCAGGTGGTGGTCCGGGAATTGTCACTAAATTGATGTCGAGTCAGAGGCAGCATACCACCGAGATAGATGGCAACAAACTTACCCTTGTCATTGTTCTTGAAGAACTTATTCCACGGGATCCGCCGGCACTTGGTGGTGCCTACGAACTGGTACAGAAAATGGCGGTCTCGTACTTCCATTGGAGATAGCTGCTTGACTCCTTTCCGACGTTGTCTTTTTGCAGGAGCCCGTACTATGCTTTGATTCAATCCATCATTCTCAGAATCTGAGTCAGAAACTGGTTCGCCGTTTTCACCATCACCTTCAGCATTGTAGTCCCTCCCGTCCTCGGGCAGATCTTGATCCATGTCCTCGTCGTCATGAAACTCGTCCTGTATAGGGCTCCTGTCGTCACGCTCTCTGTCTTGGTCTGGGTCCTCGTCCTCAACGCCCTCGTTGGCGTCACTATCTTCGTTGTCCTCATCATCTGAGCTCTCAGATCCTTGAAGGTGCTTCGTGTAGTATGCTTCGGTGACATACAAAACTGCCTCTCCAGAACTACCTCGTATGCGGCCGATCTTCTGAATGAGAGAGCACATTGTCCGCGGTGCATGCCAGAGGAAAACCCGTCTAATCAGTGGATAATGAACACCCTGGGACAGATAGACGTGAATAACGGTTATTCACCCAGGAGGTCCGAACTTACCAGACCTAACGCGTCGGTACTAATGACAATACGAATTCTCCCACTAATTAGGCCGGCTTGTATCCGATCCTTGCTCTTCTGGTCAATATGCCGATGATAAAATTCGAAGGATTCCGGTGGAAATTGACTGGCATTGACACGGAAGAAATCTTGAATGCGTTCCGCGACTGCACGCTCGTTGACATATATGATGGTCTGGTCAATGTCATCGGGAGTCGCAGCATTGTGGGGTATGAGTGTGAAGAGGTCGGCATAAGAATCCCCTGCATGCTGAATGAGGCGGACTGAAAGGGCAATGTTGCGTTTTTCATTGGAGATCGCAATTCTTCGACACTCGGACGTGAGCCCAACCTTATGTGTGAGATCTGTAATCACATCTGGCGGCATGGTGGCCGATGCAACAAGGATGGGAAGTCCTCCAGGCAAACGGCCGCGCAAGATCCCAGGAGCAGTCGCGTAATCTGGGCGGAAATCGTCTCCGCCGTATTCACTGACACAGTGTCCTTCGTCAACCACGTACCCAATGATATTGCGCTTGAATCGCTTCTTGCTGAGGACGAGCTCTTGGAATTGTGTCTTCTTGGCAGTTTCGGGTCCAACAAGAACAACGCGATACTTGTTTTGTCCGGCATACTGTCGTACCAATAGCTGTCAGTACGTTCACAGATCCAGAAGGAGAGAATTGCAAGCCTCCATGTCTTGTGCCATGTCTGAAGATTCAGAGGTAATAGCAATGGTAGGTATTCCTCGTGCATTCAGCTGAGCGGCCTGGACAGAACAGGTTTAGGAGGATACAACGAGGCAATTAGGTGCGTACTCACCTGGTCTTTCATAAGACCGATAAGCGGGGACAGGACCAGGATAATCTTGTCTGTCTTTGGGTTTGGAATATCTCCAGGCCTCCAGTGATAGAATAACGCATACATAAATGACAAAGTCTTACCCGCCCCAGTGGGTGCATCTACAATGGTATCCAAGCCTTTTAACATGTTTTGCCCGGCTTCATCCTGAAAAGAGCGGAGTTCAGGCACATTAAACACTTCACAGAGGATTTTTCTGGTTTCGTTGAGCTTCTGGGGGTCAGGCGAGGCGACGGGAACGAAAGACATTGCATTGCATTTAGGAGAATGTCCAGGAACTTGTATACGGAACTATAAGTTAAAAGGGGAGCTCCTCGGCAGGAATAAGCAGTGTAGGGGCTTGTCAATGACATGAGAGAGATAAGGTCGTGTTTGACGCAGCAGAGAGCAACGATGGTCGAGCGACGCGATGGCTTGTGGTAAAGATGTGGCTTCGCTGGCGCTGACCAAAAAGGGTAATCAATAGGGGTTATTTCACTAATCCATTTATTTCGGGAGCTACAGTCCAGCTATCGAGAAAATAAAAACATGACGAGTCTTGTATTTTTAATCCTCACAATTCTATGTACTTGAATCCAAAATCGGTGACCCAAAGTATTCGAAATCCAAAAAAATCGTGGGAAATTTTTTGACCGTGCCAGCCCTCGATCATTATGTTCCAGTCCCTATTCTCTAGTTGATCGACTGTCATCAACCGAGCTGGGGAGTGGTTCGAGTCTAGTACCGCTTCGAGACTAAAGGTAACAGGGAACAAAATTCCAGCATGGCCTGTATAGAGGTTTGACCGATCTGCAAACTGGTGCGTCCAGCCTCTCCGACATTCCATAAACACGTCACATACCTTGAGTGCAGTGTGTTCCACCATTCTCAACCGCGCTTACCGGGCTTGATCAGTGCACAGATTTGAACGGTGGTGCTGTGGGCGAGAGAATAGAACCTGAAAAACTTGAAGAAATATAAAGCGAAGAAATGGGGAGTCGTTCGGCCAGCTAAGTAGGTGAGAAAGATGAAGTTAAATGTTAGCAATAAAGCTACAGAGGCGAACGCATCCATACTCTCGCATCTGTGGAGCAGTAAGGTAAAAGCCGTTGGAAAAAGTGAAGAGATTTACTATATCAACAGCCATCCATGGCCGCGGATTGCTGGTAGCTCAGGGATATAACGGCGAGCGGCGATGGCTACCCAAACAATGTATTGGCTCCCGCAATGTTGATAAAAGCAAACATTGCTTACTTGAGCTATCTGGGGTGCGCCATCGTCGAGAGTAAAGTATGCCGTTGATTGGAGACTTTGATATTGTGATCAGAAGAACCCACGACGACACATGTACCTTTATTGAATGAGATGTAAAATGCACAGAGTCCAGACGACTCGCTTTCTTGCACAAGCATTTTATCTTTGATGGGCCCACATAGAAAATAGCCTTCAATAGGATGGTGATACACACCTCTCAGAAAGCGAGTAGGCAAGAGCCTCACAAAAGCGGTATAGGAAATTATCCTAGGTGCCCATCAGTGAGTTCTGCAGATACCATGGACTCGTCAGATACAAGAAACACTATAACAAACGCCCCACATACCTTGTGTAGGGTTCGCTCTACCGACAGAGCTGCCATGATAAGGCTGTTCGTTGCAGACTCCGAGGCCTATAGTACTCGACTGTGATAAGCGGCGCGCTTGTCCTGCATAATCCAGCTGCAATGGAACATGTTAGGTCGCGAAAGGAATCAACGCTGCACCTGTATCGATTCTTGGTACCGCTGCATGTTCGCAAACCAAACTGGAGCTTTCTGTTAGAAATGAGCGAACTAACAAGCTCAGTAGTTGGTAGAAGCAGTGGATGACCAGTAAGGAAATAGCTCACTGGCAATAAATAGTCGAGAGTCAGGGCGTCTAAGGAGTATTAGATGCTAGCCTCCTGTAGATGTCTTCTTATCCATTCGGTATTCCGGTTCCAGTGAATCGCCTCGTACTCCTAATGTTCTGGCTTTTAATCTTCCTCACAGACATGGGACTATGTAGTAGATCTACTGCTCAAGCGATAGAAGTATACCATAGGGAAGGGAAGCAAAACTTACAGCCCATTTACTGCACTGCTTCCGACTCGATCATTGTTTTCCAGCTGAACAATATTCAGCGTAGTTGATGGTATCGTAAGCAAGGATCGATCTATCGAAACAATCATTAAGTTTATAGAACAGGAAAGATGAGGTGTATCACTAGCCTAACGAGGAACTCACAGATGTTTTTGCGTCGAGAAGGGATAGACGACTGGACGGAGCCGGCAGATTTGCGGCGAAAGAGGAGAGGATCATGGATGCGCGAGCGAAGAAGAAGGGGTAGCAGATACTAATAAAATCGTCACTGGGACGTCTAGATAATCGCCTGTCGTACCGTTCTCTCCTTTCTATGATGAGAGGCCCGAGGGAAGTATTGTGGCTCCTATTTGAGATGGGCTATGATGTTCGGAATGGCGACTTCGGAGATGTCGAGAGACAAGAATAACGACTAAAATAACTCGGCAGCATTTTCAAAAGTAATGTAACGGAAAATCACTTCGACTTACTTGAAACAAATGTCTTTTAATAATATGGTTAACAGAGACTAGGTACCAATGGAAAGGGAAAGCCAGTGCGCACCATCTCAGATGCGCTTTGAAAGAAACTGAATAAGAGATTTCAAAGGTCCGAGGGAGATCCAGATTGCGAGATGAGCCATTCTTGCTGCCTACGATATTCGTACTAGCAACACCAGGCGCGGGAAAAGACGGCCCGAGGACCGGGACTCCTAAAATGGATGCCAATTTGATATTTGAAACGTGCCTCTTGCTCTTGATTATCACACGACGGTCGAGCACGAGCACGACGCGACGACAATAGTCTCTTCAAGAGGGTGCGGTAGTAACAACATAGTGCTTGGCCCATTAGGCTGCTGTTCAGCCTGAAGTTCCCTGCCACGGCTTTCTAGGCATTGAACCTGGTACGCACATTTTTTCCTACCTTTTCACGGACATTTTTGAACTTTATATAGTGTCCCTTCTGTCATCAATTTCTCGCAGTGTGTGTCCGCAGATTTTAATTACGCGAAATTGGCCTAGATGGGACCGCTTGCTCCATTTCCGGCCGCATTCTTATCCTAGGATTTTGCGATGTCTGTTTGGGGACTCCGGAATGATTGAGGTCCAGGAGTACTGACGGTCATGGTGTGTACTTTGCCCTCTGACCTCAATTCTATTCAATGTTCTGAAAATCGTTTAGGCCGGACTCTATGATCTAACGACTCTCCATCTCCGAAACCCGAGACGTCATCCCATGGAAATTTCAAGGTGTTCTGAGGACAAGGGGACCCCGCGCCCCTCTCGCGGCTGAACGAACGTTCAGTGACACTTTCGGATCGCGGTCCAGGATAGGCTTTGGAGTGCCAGTATGTTCTTCAATAGAATGTTGTCTAGACGCTGTTGACCTAGATCTAGTGCCGTGTTCCAAGTCAAAATGACGGAAGGCAAGACTCGGTAAGGTAGGATGATAACTGTTGCAAAAGTGACCATGAGTTGTATTCTACCCCCCCCCCCCTCCCCCCCTTTGCTCTGTATCTTGACTCATATGATAACCGTCAGCCAGTGATCCAGTGCTGTCATGTCTTCCATGTGGCGATCTTTCTGTGCGCATATCAGCAGCATTGGCTCCCACTCAGAACTTCCGAGTACAATGCTCGTCGTTACGGACGTCGATGGTTGGTCGACCACGAAAACCTTGTCTGCGGAGAAGCAGGAGCAAAGACAAACCTCGCGATTTATTACCGTGTTCCTGGTCCTTTTCAACTGACTCATTCTTGCATGGAATCATGATGTATGTCTGCTTTCCATCCTTGGCTCATCGCTTCTTATCTCTGTGACAGATCCGATCTGGCTGCCAGTCACGACGAGCAAAAGTCGCGGGTTACGTAATTCTCAGCTTCACGGTCGAGATTTGCTAGGACGTTCACCGTCTTCTTCTTCTTTCTTCCAAAGCCTGATGTTTCTTCCAGCTTTGACCACAGTAGCTGTTAGTGACGAGAACTCCGCACAGCCTGATATTCGCCAGACTTCGATTGATATCGAGTACGCGGGCGGCGAGCGCATCCTGTCGAGCGCTGCCTCCGTCTCAAATGGCAGCATGTCCGGAGCGTTGGATTCATCCTCAAAGGGATGGATATCGCCTGCAAGCGTGGTATGATATAGTTGGAGCCATCATCCAACCTTCGTGTCTGTCTCTTCTAGCATGCGGATAGACGACGGGTACTGGAGAGTCGACTGCAGAAGCACCCTCTGGTCAACCCTAACTCATGTCGCTATGAACTTCCGTGGCGGACGACTAAGGTTCATTCCTGTCCGACTGTTGGACAGGCACACCCTCGTCGTTCGTCCCTTTATCTGTTTTGGAGTCGCCTCCCACCACCATCTCATTCACTGTAGGAGGGATATCTACTACGTTACCGGTCGAACACCAAATCATCGGACCAGACACGCAGAAGATTATGTTCATTCAAAACGTTACAATGCAACGGGGTATATAACGTTTGCATATCTCGTTGAATGTCGGGACGACTGGGTAGGGAGGGCCGCATTCACACTCGTCGTCTTGAACCACCGGCATGACTCCCAATCTCCGATGCTCCGGCTCAGTACAAGGACGCGCCTACCGGTTCGTCTCGGCACGTTGGACGCGAGAAAACGACGGTAAGCTATAAATGCCCTTTCCCTGTTATCTTCACTCAATCTTCTACAAATGTCTTAGACGTCTACCACCGTTATCACTATCGTGTACTTTTTGAGCCGGTCAATTATTCAGGTTGACTGTGTCTGGGTTGCAGGACTGCGAGAAATCCCGACATGTAGAGACGTGGCACCAGCCGCTACAGGTCGACTTCAGGAATTACATCACTGTGGGCTTCGGGAACCGTTTATATATCGGAACATGGATGTGGCGTCAAAGAATGAGGCGCGCATTCTACCATTCACTACCGTCTAGTCTGTAGACATTGACAGGCCTCCAACTGGAGCGTGAGGCGGATCTTGCCGACTGTACGAGGCGCAGAGACTGTGCTTGCTGGTGGGAACGACGCGAACTGGAGGCGAACTGGGTCACCTGAATTTTCCGGACATCCTGGTTCCCGAATGTCTTTCTCTTTCTCTTTCTCATGATATGGATAGATCCTTCTATATTTTTCATGTAGCTATAGCTCAAATTTATCGTGTTTCCACCTATTCACACATCCGATGAAAGTGATGAAGACGGGCCAAGAGGATTCTGCGTTTGCGTGGGGCGTGGATGAGGTCATTCTAACTCACATTCACCCGTTCACCAAACAATCTTCAGTCTCTACCCGCTAACTCCGCCTCCGTAAGTGCCTGCGCTTCTGGTTGAGATCATTGTTTACTATCATTCTTCAGACGCATTGATTTCTTTCTGCTACATCCTGAGCTGACTACCTCGGCGAGATATGCACAAAGGTCGTGTAATTTCGAGTCGCTCGAGGTCTCCTCTAAAAGAGGTAGTGTTCATCGTTGCTTGCTCGAACAAGGATGGTGATTTGATATTTACATCGTTCCCGAATATTCGATTACAGTACTTCTCGATGATGCACACTTGACGCCGCCCAGAAATACTTGCCTAAGCATATGGGCAGTATCGTATTCCGCTGTCATTGCGGCGTGAGGTAACTCGCGTATGTGTACTTTCCGTGTTTTCGGTCCTCTCATAGTTTCGGTAGACTGTTTCTATATTTCTTCCGGGTCGTTCAGCTGGACGGGTGTGATTGTACTAGGGTCTGGCCGAGATGTGTTTTGTCGTTCAGAGCGGACACATCGAGCGTATTGAAAGAGGGAGACTCGTATCACGAGAACAGTGGCATTGACAGGCGGAGGTGAGCGTAAGGTAGAATAGCGTTGAATTCACAGATGTCCTCAATCTTCTTCTTTCGTAAAGGAGTGAACGGACTGAAAACGAAAGCATGTACATACCATATCTAGTGCGCCTTCGACGGTAGCTTATTTCATACCCCGAGTGAGATCCTGGTTGGACATGAGGCATCCTTCATAGTAGAACGGCGTAGGTGAAATGAGCAAGATTGGCACGGTAAAACACGGCCCGACAGTCCGGAATCCCAAATCGATGACACTTTGATATCCGGGCCGTGCTTCCTGATGATGAACGACCACAACCCACCGACGACGAAGACGACGATATGCCGGATACCGCGGCAGCAGCTGGATGTCTCATGCCCATCTAAACCTTGACTCTCACACGCCGAAATCCTGCGATCTGATAAGAAGGGACCATGGTGCGTGTGCTAGCCTTTTGTCACACCCATGTCCTCACCTTGGATGCAGACACGAGGCTGTGCATTTTGCGTTTAGCTATTGGAACTCTAGAATATCAGGATTCTGAGTCTATGGTATGCTTATTTTGCTGGTGCCGTTTCTTCGGTGCCGTGTATCTTGATCTCAACTGGTATGCAGATTTCCTTACATTTTCTTTTGACGTTGCTGATATGTGTCTAGGGCGTATCTGAAGGTCTCCATTTGCGGGCATGCCAGACAATGATATTGGTTCAGGTACCCCATATATCTTTGCCTTTCTGGAGACTTTTCTCATACACGCCACATACTAGACTCTCCTCCCAATGAACCCAACGAGGCGCAAACGTTCTGATTTCCCAGTGTGTATTCCATTTTAGAACGGCTACCAAGCAATGTTCAACTGCCACGTAGTATCGACTTGCCCAAGTATATACCTGTCCAAAGATTTCTTCAAACCAAATGTCCCGCCACGCTCCCATGCGGCATCTGTGATCTCTCCCGTTTTAACCTATATCAACTATCTCTCTATAAAAAGGGACCATTCTACGCGCGCAGGTTCTATTAAGTCGCCTCTACATGTGTTTGAAGGCCGTCCCGCCAGAAAGGCTTTGTATAATGCCGCCTTCGGAGTTCGGATTCTAGCATAGGCTTTGGGGTGTATTGGTATGCGTTTTTGGGACCAAAAATGCCGTGACGCTGCTAACATGGATGTTAACACGACAGGTTCATAATCAGAGTAGACCTATCAACCCTTCATGTGACCTGGTAAATCTTGCGATCACATATTCGGACGTACTACAGCCATCCCTTGTCCTCTGATACGGCCGGGACGAAATAAACCCCCAGATTTCTGCTCGCTGCCAACGATGAAAACAATGGCTCAACGATAGCAACATTCTATGCGTCTCACATCCTCATTTCTGTCTTCATATTACCATGCTGCGTTCGCGAACCAGGTATGCGCATTTTGCATTCATTCGGAAACTTTTCCTCAGCTGTTCTATCTGTCTCAGCTCTATCCGTTTGGTACTAGCAGGACTTCTGCTACCACTGATAAAAATGGACGCCTTCCACACCTCACCCGCGTAATGGTAAGCCTTCCAACGAGCACACGCCTGAAAGGTGGCTTATCAATAATTTCTAGGCCCCCCAGTATAATGGGACGCATATATGCTATCGTATTTTGGATGTGGTGCGTATCTAAATCTTTGTATCGATACCGGAATCTCATTTTCGTAGCATGACCATACAGCTTTGTTTATATACTGATATCAGATGGATAGAGCATAGTACTCCCATTAATAACGACGTCAATACTACTAGAGTTCTTCATATTCTCACTGCGGAAGCGACGGTCCGTAGCTTGGACCACAGCAATCGTTGTGTCAGTGTACAAGCTCTTTCGATCGTCCTGTTTGGACTGCTCATATTGCCCTTGGGCCACAACTGCAATTCTAGGAGCGTGGAGCACCAAGACGCTTGCTTGATACTCATCTCCCTATTTCATGTATTATGCTCATTTTACGAAAGGTTTCCCACTTTGGCTGTGAAGACCATCCTTCCGTAATAATCCTTCTCGGCGGTCCTGCTCGGTACGTAAATTTACCAGAATTTCTCCTGCTTCTCTGATCTCTGGTTACCATTGTAGTACCTACGTCCTGCAACATCTTTGTTCCGTCACATTCGGTTAGGGTATTTATGTCACCCGGTTCGATGAACTAACTTTGATCGCTCGCCCATGATGACGAAGTTCATGGGTACGACGTCACTGATGTCCAATTTTCGTTGGACCGTTATATCTGCCGAATCTTCTCTTTGAAGGAGAGGCTGCATATCTTGTGGTCTGCTGGGAACGGCATCATTCTCTGCAAACCCTATAATCTCGGCGTGTGTTGAGGCAGACATTGTGAGTTGAAAACTGTAACTATGTATACTGGAGTCGCCTGCGCTGTGCTCCCCTCCCCCCTTGTGTTTGGCTGCGCACAACTCAGAAATAAATGCTAGGTGCTGGACGTTACAGGACAGGTCAATATTTCTCAATTTTCAATGCGGTTTTCGCTGACATCGCCTTTGATTGTAGTTTGTAGTACCTATTAAACCATGTTCGAATATCGGGTTCGTTCCCATGTGAAGAGTATTCTCTCGAATGATGGGATCTGTCGTATACCTGTCCATGATAGTTTCGTGAAGGATGATAGGTAATTGTCCGACGCCAGCTGGACTACCATGTTCAATTGCGGACGAGTTTTGTACGTTTCTTCTCATACGACCTCTTTTATCACTGACCTCAGTCTTAATCGAAGGACAACCAGCTATTTTCCGCAAGATGATCTGAATATAGCCCTCGTATGATCCAAGAAATCATGGTATGTATATGCAATTCATAATCATCCCTGATCAGAAGCTTACGTCTTGTAAGCATGGTTCTAACCTTAGTGGGTGCTCTACTTGGAATTTCTATCGCCTATAGTGGAGAATCAACAGAATGACGCTTCGCTCGTGGTCATAAGGATGGGGTTACAACTTGATATCCTACATCCGAAACTACAGGGTACAGGACGACAATGCAAGTCGACTGTTGTTTGAGGTAGGCATTCCCTTTCATCCTACTCCAGCTTGTTCGTCCATGCGACTAGATAAATTGACAGTTCGTCGATATCACCCAATTGAATGTTCATCTACTACGGCAAAGAAATGTTCCAATGGTGCGAGGACTCCCTCTCCTGTGAAGGGCGTTACCGCGTCTCGCTAGCCGCCGGTCCAATCTCCTTAGTCGACCCCAAAACGTCCAAGAGTCAGTCGACAACTCTATATGAGGCTACTTGGCTAATAGCCGAACACCTGCGGTGCATAATACCAAGAGATCGGAAAAGGGCGAGCAAGGTATATCTCGGGTTTTTGACTATCATTCTCTGCTTAGACTCGCGACACACAGGCATCCCTGCTACCGACTGCCTCAACCGAGATTCCTAGCAGGAGGAAAGTAATGCTGAATCAATACCTGAACATCGGAGTCGACGATATGTCGTCTGCTTATGTATGTTCCAGCCTTTGTCGAATCGCCGCTTTGCTCAACCGCTTATTCTTTTCTAACCTAGTCTCATCTTATATGTCATATAACCTGCGACTTGTAATACTACCATTCATTAAACATTGTTCACTTTGAACAATCCAATAAAGACTGCGAAGTCGTACCCTTCAACTCCGTGTTTTTTTGAGCGTACTCGTACTCTGATTTCGGAGTTTGAACAATATTATCAGCTATAAGACTTTGTATCGACCACAAACTTCGCGAATCGTTGCAAACGGGGAGGTAAGTCTCTCTCGAGTTTTAGTCGTATTCAATTCTTATTCTCTTCTAGAATATCGTAAGTCCTGGACCCTGCTCCACATTAACGACCTACCGAGGGATCATGGAAAGACAGACCTTGCGGCTTTTGTCTCCGATGGTCCAGATGTTTTATTATATCTGGATTCAAGGATTTCTCGAGCCCGTACTGTGCTCGAGGACCGCATTGGTGAACGACAACATGTTGAACAATGTCCTGCACCAACGAATATTGAATGCCTCTAATCTTAAGAAGATGGTTTTCTCCGGACGTTCGTTGCGTGAGCTAAAATAGATTGGACACGTGCTTATACTACCTCTCGGCGTCTATTCTGCCGCAATGCGGCTGATGGTGGCAAGCCTCAACGGTGCGAGGGGCATTCTGTGATGTGCCTTGTTCGCTTTCCATCACGAGGACAACACAGTTCAATCTTCTTGATTAGTGCAACCACAGCTTAGTACCCACGTCAGCTATGGGCCTTGGTGTGTAACTTTGTCTTGCTTTCCATGTTTCATGGCATCCTCATTTCACTATGATTAGGGAAAGTATTCGTCAAGTGTTGGACGAGATGGTTTGGCAAGAACAAACACGATATGTATGTGTGCGCTGAGGAAAAACATGTACGCACTTTTAAACTTGCCGAGGAGGATAAGGAATAATCGATTTCAGACACGACAGGATTTCCATCGCTCAGAGGTCATTCTCTCGGCCATCGCTGAGAACGGCCAACAAGATTCAAGCATTCCGGCGCTAGAGCAACAGTCCTCCACTGGCGGCACACCCGTCGTGCCATTCGGTCTGGCCGATGTTCCCTGTGCCGATCTCAATATCGATGCAGTGTTGGAGGAGCTCGATGAAATGGTGGAGGAGCTCGATTCCAGTGCGACATCTGACATGTCTCACAATCTCGACGAAGAACAGGTACGTACTTTCAAGTCTGGCGAGGGTGATAAATGAACAATGAATTGCAGACAAATCAGGTGTATCGTCTCCCAGCCTATGGCACACTGTCCGCCTTCGCCGAGACCGGCCAGCCGGAATCCAGCATTCCAGTGCTGAATCAACGCTCCTACACTGGCAGTAACTGTGTCATACTGTCCGCTCTGGCCAACCTTCCCTGTGCCGACCTTGGTGTTGATGCAGTGTTTGAGATGCTCAACGCTATACTCGGCACACCACACAACCCGACGTCCCACAAGTCGATTCTCAGACACTATATCACATGGAATGAAGACTTTGGTACGGTCTATGCTCATTTGCGTTACTTTTGGCACGAAGAAAATATCGAATTTTATTTAAGCCAAGATGAACAGGAGGCACAAGAGAAGGAAAGGAATCTGCTCGTCAATGACAGGATCAAGACCATATATACCGACTGTCGGCGAGTCTGGGATCTATATGCTAATCGGGTGGTGCCAAAGTCCACATGGCTCAACTGGAAACCGTGGGGGATATCACATGCGTGGGTGGATGAAAGGGATCGTGTCGACATGTGGACACTCATCAACAGATGTGAATGGCCCGTACCGATGCCGAAGGATGCAAACCTTGATCTTATCCGGATTGAGATGTTGAACCTTGGAGCAGAGTATGCGTGGTTGGATGTTCTGTGCTTGAGGCAGGAGGGTGGACCTAGGGAGGATCTGCGCGTGGAAGAGTGGAAGATAGATGTGCCTACGATCGGATGGGTGTATCTTGACGCGAAGGTGGTGTGCTACTTTTGCGGGCTGGGTCAGCCTTTGCGCCTCAAACCAGGATATTTCGAGGATGACCGCTCTTGGTTCAAGCGAGCGTGGACACTACAGGAGATCAGTGAGGAGACAAGTATTGGTGGGGAGACCAGCAATGATGGGACCTTCGAAGAAGACATACAAGTGAGGTTCCGTGAACAACTGGCATCGTTGCGGAAGATGCGACGATCTCATTTCATGTTTGATGTTTTCGCAGAAATGAAGAATCGGGTATCAACAAAGACTTTGGATAAAGTCGCAGGCTTGGGATACATTCTGGATTTGGTCTATCTCCCAATATATGATGGAAGACAGTCCGAAGAGGATGCCTGGGCAGCACTCGTGGATGCGATGTTCAAGTACTCCCGATGGGATTTGCTCTTCTTCTACCCTGAACCTGGGGATGGAAGTAAATGTTGGCGACCATCATGGAATCAGATCATGACAAAAATCCTTCCGTCGCAGCAAATGTCTCTGTGGGATGGGGTGTTCAAGCTGAGAGAACACCCAGATGACAGGGCCGACTTCTACCAGGGATATCACATTGACTCAGGCTATGTACGAGGATTGTCCCATCCATCATGCAATGGGATGCCTCGACAGGGAGAGATGGTCGTACAAGATGAGACTGGGTCAACCCACACATTCAAAATTGTCGCTGACCACACATACCAAATACCCGAAGGCTCGTATACATTGCTAGGCAGCAATGACCATTACGTTTCTTTACGTTTCAGGTCCAACCTTCATGATAGGCGCCTACTTTTCTGGCTAGTCGGGTGGCAAAGACGGGATGGGAAATTTGAGAAGTTATCGGTGTTCAGTATGCTGGATGAAGATGAAAGAAGGAGGATTTGGGACCTCGGAATTGGAAAATACACTTACACGGTTCTTTGTTGATTTAATCTTGTTTAACGTGTGCTTTCTTGCCATGGCGAATCAGGACTGAGAACAGCGCTGGGATGTTATTTTTACTCACCAAAGGACCAGATAGACTATAGTTTTGTGTTTCTTTCCTATTCGCGTTCCCTCATGTTCTCTCACTGGCCTACCGTATCATAGTGTCATGAGGCTTCTGGCGCGCTCCCTCCCTTTGGTGTCAATTTAATATTAGTTAGCTTTCAGTACTAAAGCTGTAGTTATTTGAAAACTTGTGCTCGAACATGCCTTTGATTAAACGAAGTAACAAGTGAACAACAAAGGTATATTATTACATGCGACATTCCTAACGGAATCATATTTCTCCAAGACTAATCCCGGACTTTGTCATACATAGTACCCACAGATTCATCACGTCTTCGTGCCCAGGATTGGGCGAGGTCGAGACTAATGATGATAGTAATAAGGTTGAGGCACGGAGAGCTTCACACCGTCGCAACAATCAAAGATCTGATAGGAGATACACAAGGATATCGATTAGAGAGTACAACGTGTTAGCCTGCTGAGGGAAATATCTTGAGAAAGAAACACGTTAGCAAGAGGCTCAGAACAACCCAACACACTTACCTTCATTGCATGGAATGCGCCGTATAGATTTGAGAAGCATCATATGCATGCACTAGCATTCCATCTTTGATGGGCATATCATACATCTCGTGGAAAACACTTGTTAATCTGTCTCCGATAGAATCGAGTAAGTAGGCAAGAGCTTCGCAAAAAATGTACCGGATATTGTCCTAGCATCACCGAATTCTGCAAATATCAGGGACGCATCAGCTATAAGACGCCCAATAGCAAACGGCCCACATAATTTGCGTAGGGTCAGATCTACCGAAAGAGCTGCCGACTGAGTTCAAAAGTACTCAGCTATAGTTAATGTCGCACGGTCCTGGAAATTCCGTTGGCATGGAATGCTACTTTGATCTTTGAGATTGAGAAAAATAATCACTGCCGCACCTGTGTCGATTCCGCAGATCTATGAACGGGTCACAGAGATAAACTTGTGATCAGAATCGAGCGGCGGCATATTCCGGTAATCGATACCGCGAGGGCAATACTTTGGCTACGACAAATATTACAGGTTCGCCAACGAATAAAGGACGACGTATCTGAAATACTATGTAGCGCCGTTACACAGTTTCAAAGCCTATTAAAAAAGAAGAGAACGTTAGACTTGCGAGAAGGGTACGAAGCATCAATTTCGTACCTACTATAATCAAACAGGAGCTTGCCGTAAGAATTGGAACGAACTAACAAGGTCCCGGTCAGTAGTCAGCAGAAGCAGAGGACAAATGCTAATGTGATAGCTCACCGGAGATAAGTGGATGGGAGGCAAGGCGACAGAGTAGTAGATACCAGCCTCCCGTAGGTCATGTGTTATCCTTTTGTTTCCGGTGAATCGCCTCGTATTCCAAATATTCCTACTCTTAATAGTAGAACTGATTTCCTCACACGAATGGGAGTATGTCGTAGATCTAATAGTCAGGTGAGAAAAGTATACTACAGGGAAGAGAAGCAACACTTACCGCTCATTTACCGTAGTGCTTGCGCTTGCGACTCAATCATTATTTCTATCTGAACGGTATCCCGTGTAGTTGATGACATCGTAGGCAGGGGTCTATCAAAAAGATCATTAAATTGATAGAGGAAGAAAGCTGAGGCGTATCGCTAGTCTTTTGGGTAACTCACAGGTGTTTTTGCGTTCAGAAGAGATAGACGACTAGACAGAGATAGCGGATTTGCGGCGAAAGAGGAGAGGGTCATGGACGTACGAGCGAAGGAGTAGAGTTAGCAAGGACTAACATAATTATCACTGGGCGTCTAGATAGTCGCCTGTCGTACCGTTCTCTCACTTCTATGATGAGAGGCCCGAGGTAAGTATTACGGCTCCTGTTTGAGATGGGCTATGGCGTTCAGAATGATGACTTTGGAGACGTCGAGTGACGAGGATAACAGCCGAAAGGACCCGGCAGAATTGACCAAAGGAGTGTAACGGAGAATCACGTTGAATTGGTTAGGCCGAATGCCTTTTAAGGATTTCATGATTAACGGAGACTAAGTACCAATGGAAAGGAAAAAGGAGTGCATACCATCAGAAACTGGATAAGAGGTTTCGAAGGTCCTAAGGAGATCCGGACTGCGAAACCAACCACTCTTGCTAGTAGAACATCATCATGGACAGCAAGTTGACAGCAAGATCGATGACTTCGGGAAATAAGTAAGTAGGGCCGGCAGGCGGCAAAACCTGCTACCTTGACGCCAAGCGGATAATTCCGAGCGCATCTCGAAGCTCAGTGACTCGGATGTGTTGCCCTTGCGAAATACCACGCACTGGTCAAGAATTGTAATGGCATTCGTCTTACACAATGTGCATCTACTAATTTCCACTTAAGCCCAGCAAGAATCCCATCAAGCCGGTCTGAACCACGCTGTGCTCACTGCTCAGAGACATCATTGGACATCACTGAATCGAAGGTACCCTATGACCGCTGTCTCCCAACCCGTAGTTTGTTGTTCCTGGAAAATATTGATCATCCCTCGACAATCCATAGCACACTTACGCCTACTCCCGCAAAAAGACCATCTCGCTCGGCATAGGCCTCGTGCTCCGTGAAGATGATGTGGACAAAATCGGACATGGCCTCTAAAACTCGTGCTGTAGAAACCATCTTCCTGAGAAAAGGACAACATTTTCCTCCTTCTGCCCTCAATAGTTTTCGTTCCCGGGTGAATATACAAGTAGAATCTTTCTCAAAATATCGGATCCTGTTGGCCGAGCTGATGTATAGAAATAGCCCCAGCACTTGGCGGGCTATTTCTCTCTTTCAAAACACTCCAGTCAGTACAGCTAATCCCCCAAAAGTACTACATCTCTCGTGAACTGCAGACTCGACGGAGAAGATGTTGACGCAGCGGACCGTTGCTCCTATCGCTCTTGTCATCTAAATCTAATGGAGGGCTACACAATCCTGAGACACAAGGAGCTAAGTTCAAAGCAGTCCATCGAAAGGCTACTGCACTACAATGAAGGAGGATGGTCAAAGGACTTTCCCTCTAGACAACTCTCATATCCACTGAGTCCGTCGACAGGCTACCGCAGTACAACGAAGCGAAAGCAATCAAAAAGCAATTCATGAGTCATAGGATATTAATGAGGAAGTAGTATGATAAAACTCTTGAATACTTAAAGAGCAGAAGACTGAGCAATAAACGACACCGACAGGTGTATATGTATAGGCAAGTTTTATCAGCAATGAGGGTACGAGTAGAATTTTCAACAGGATCAGCAATATGAGCGGCATTATCAGCAGTACGAGCGGCTTGGCATTATCAGCGGTATCAGCAGTTCAGCAGTTCAGCAGTATCAGCGGTTCAGCGGTTCAGCAATTCAGCAATTCAGCGGTATGCACAGGACAACCAGCAGTGTCATGGCCGTCAAGCAGCAAGCCCATCCATGGAATCTACGACGGTAATGTTACCTCTACGGCAGTGACACTGATGCATCAATAAGTAGCAGCTTAAAAACAGAAAGGTACAACTTACTGGAAATTTCGCAGAGCTACCAGATTAGAAAGACCATCGAAGCACCGGTCCATGCGGGACTAGCTTGAAAAAGTGGTGTACTAGAGGCAAGCAGGCCAGGCCATGGACACGAAAATACAGGCATTGAAGCTGAATTCAGGAAGTGACGATACAAAGGAAGGGGGATGCAGGAGTGCGAGGGGACTGGTTTTATACTCCAAAAGTGAAACATGTTTGAGAAGTGATCGGGCTGACGCTCGAACGAGTCAGAATTAGCAGTAGTACGGAACCTAGCGGAACTCCGATTCACAGCCATCGGCGTCTAAACCGGTTATCTTGCAATTTCACGCCAAAACTTCAAACAGGAGCGAACGACCCATAACCCACTACCAAGGTAGCGGGAATGACGGCCCGAGGACCCGGAATCCCAAAATGGATGCAAATTTGATATTCGAGGCGTTCTTACACAACCACGACCACGACCGCGACGCGACGACGACAGTTCCCACAAGAGGGTGCGGCAACAACAACAACAACAACAACAACAACAATAGCATAGTGCTTATCCAATTAAGGCTCTTTTCAGCCTGAAGCTGAAGCTCCCTGCCACAGGTTCGTAGGCATCGAAACTGGTACGCACATTTTCCTACCTTTTCACTGACATTTTTGAACTTTATATAGAGTCTGTCGTGTCGTAAAATTCTTTTTTTTGGTGTCCGCAGATTGTCATGACGTAAGGTGGGTGCGCTTGCTCTATTTCTGGGCACATTCTTATCTATGTACAAATCATATCTTTCTCGCGTAGGCACGGAGACGCCGAACCTAGGTTTTTGCGATGACTATCTGGGAACCCCAGGATGATTGAGGCCGCAGGTCGTAGTATGTACTTTTCCCTCAATTCTGTCCAATTTTCTGACAATCGTCTAGGTCGGACTGTACAATCTACCCTTGACGGCTCTCCATCTCCCGGCTCCCAGACATCGTCGTATGGAAATTTCAAGGTTACCCCGGTGACGACGACGGCCTCCCTCAAGGTGGGAAGAACGTTCAGTGACAACTTCAGGTTGGCGGTCCACGATAGGCTTTGGAGTGCCGGTATGTTCTGCGATATAGTGTTCTTTGGACGCCGGTAACCGAAATGTAGTACTGTGTTCCAAGTGAAAGTGGCGGAAGGTAAGACTAGACGAGGTACGATCATAGTTGTTGCAAAAAGTGACCGTGAGTTGTATTCTACCCCCTTTGCTCTTTATCTTGAGTCTCATCATAGCCGTCAGCCAGTGCTCCGGTGCTGTTTTCAGCGAATCATGGCATGCGGTAGTCCATGCGGCGTTCTTCCAGGGTGCATAGCAACATCGGCCCCCACTAGTATCGCCAGCACTCCCGACTCAGATGCTCGTCTTCGCGGACGTCGATGGCGGAGGCCTTGTCTGCGGAAAAGCAGGAGCAAAGAAATTGCGATTCATTAGCGTCTTGGTGGTCCTTTTCGACCGACAGAGTCTTGCATGGAATCATGATGTACGTCTGCTTTCCATCCTTAGCTCGTCGCCTCTGACGGCTCTGTGACAGATCTGATCTGGCAGATGGTACACCCCACGATGAGCAAAAGTTGCGGGTTTCATAATTCTCAGGTTCAAGATCGAGATTTACTAGTACGTTCACCTTCCTCTTCTTTTTTTCAAAAGCCTGATGTTTCTTCCAGGATTTGACCGCAGCAGCTACTAGGGACAAGAACTCCGCGCAGCCCGATATCCACCAGACTTGGATTGATATCGAGTACGCGGGCGGTGAGCACATCCTGTCGAGCGCTGCTCTGTATCAAATGGCAGCGTGGTGAACACTGTCCATAGCGTCGGATTCGTCCTCTCAGAGTGAATATCTCCCGAAACCGTGGTATGATGTGATTGGAGTCATCGTCCAGCCTTCACGTCCGTCTCTTTTGCCTTATGGATGTACGTCGAGTACCGGAGAGTCGACTGCAGAAGCGCCGTCTGTGATGACGCAACCGCAAGCTGATTCCCTTCTCACGTCGGTATGAATGTCCATGGCGGACGACTTGGGTTCATTCGTGCCCGACTATTGGAGAGGCAAACTCTTGTCGTTCCTTCCATCACCTCCTCTCTTGCAGTCTCCCTTCTTGACTCTCCCTACCACCATCCTGTTCACAGTAGGGAGGATATCCTCTACGTTCATGGTCGAGCACCAAAGCATCGTCCCAGATGCATAGAAAATTAAGTTCCTTCAAGACCAACTCACGACCGTTCTATGTGACAGGATATATATTCGTCCCCGTTTGGACCTGGACGTCTTTCCAACGTAACATAAAGCCCGCCTGTTCGGTATCCCATCACAGAGTCGGCACCTGTCCTTCAGTTCGACGACCGCTCTCCAGCAATGGCCAATCTCAAAATTGTTGTACTTCAAAACTCAACCATCCGCATCTTTACTTGGAAATCCTCTCGCAGGTTGGATATCATCCCTGGCCAAGCCATCATCTTCGACTTCTCTGCATTTATAGGTCACCCAGAGTATCGGTGTATGCGCCCCATAACCCAACCGTCCCAGCCGTATTCGCATGTGGACTGCATCTTCCTCCCATCCAGTGTCCACTCGCACTTTCCCGCCGACTATGCATGAGAAATCTGGTAGTGCAACTGCTCGCCCTCGCTCAGAGGTTCAATCCGTGCTGCTGGGAGATACATCCCTGTTATCGCTGACCATCACTATCATCAGTTTGACAAGGGACGTTACCCTCCCGCGAAGTACTCCCACTTTTCGCTCGCGTGATTGGTGCGACAGTATTTTTGAGTATGATGGATGGTGTCATCAGGGATGGGTGGGATGTAGTGCACATTTTGCTGACGGACATGGTTAGTGAGAAGGAGAGCGTGAAGGTATCTGCTTGTAGTGGTGGAGCTGTCCCGGAATCTGACAATATTGCGGTTTATCAAGTGCGTGTAGCGCCTAGGAGTCTCATTCGTCGTCGGAGGGACTGAGTAGGAAGGAATGTGTTTGTGTACAGGCTCGCGCCATATCGATTATGCTGTTGAAGGACTGGCGTTACCCGAAGTTGTAAAGGATCGGATAAGAGTTGAGATCTGAGAGTTGAGTGCTAGCATCGGTACTTTGAAAGCGTGTCAAACGCTGATGATTATCCCTTACCAGATATGGATACATCATCGTCTACCGTAAATCGGCGTACCGCCTGATGTCCCTTGTCCCTAATAGAGAAAGGTAGAACTTAGTTCGTGCTTCCTGTTAGCATGCGTATCCGAGTCTCGTTGCTGGCAAAAATTTAAAGGAGGGTCATGCACGGCGGAGACGTTTCTTCCAGGTGTGACGGTACAAAACGTCCCGGAAGGGTATGAAAATCGCGAGTAAGACGACCTCAATTCCTTTCAAGACCATGCGCCGGCGACAGCGAATCATCTGTAGATGGCATGTTTCATACTTCTGCCCCGTACTTTTCTACGGGAACGGACTGTATGTGCGTTTTTCCCCATTTCCGTGCCTTTCTCTTACTTTTGTATGCAGCCGTGAAACCATTGAATGCACAACTGCAGACACTTCCCGTAAGAACGTTAACAGCGACGCTGGCTACAATGTAACAGCTGTTTTGGGGCATTTCTAAAGTGGTGGAAGTCCTGATGTACGTGGTAGTAAGCGATTCTGGTAAGGAAGGACAAGAACCACGTCTCTGCTCTATGAGTCATTAATTCTAATGGAGCAATAGATACAAAGAACCTCGCAGGTGTAATCAGATCCTCTTCCGATAAGTATTCCGCTCTTCCATCGTACCCATTATAATCTCATAGCAGTGTCCATTTTGATTTCGTATGGCGTCGACGGTCGATCCTTCAGAATCCTTGTTCGGTACCGCCCACTCCAACATCTCCAGATCAAAATCCACAATCCGGCACCGGGCGATGTTCTCAGATTGCTATTGAGCAGCGCTGGGAATTTATCAATCTGATGGATTTGTCTATCGAAGAAGTGCTGTTAAATGAGGCGCCACTAGTCCTTTGAAGCAATACGCACAATTTCATGCGACGGTTCTTTCGAGGTGCCAGAATTGGAAGTATTGTGGTTATTCTTGAGGTCATATTGTTTCAAAGAGAGTTTCGTCCCTCCCCAGAATTTATTCTACGAGTAGTCCTTTGTCTGTTCTTCAAAGCGCACTTAGAATATGACCAAGTAGTGACAGGGAAGCTCGAACACGGGGTGAATCCTGGCCCGGGGATCTTCTATCCAAAACCGGATACGAATTTGATATTCCTGTCGCGTCTCTTGATGGCGAACCAACACCACGGACGACGACAATAACTTGGCTACGGCAGCAGTACCTCAATCTCCAAAGCCCGGCTAATTCTCTACTTCTACTGTGCCATAGACTTGGTGACCTGAGGATCATGGACTATGGTACGTACCCTGGCCCTATTTTCATGACTTTGTCCTCATTTTGTATGAGAAAAGAGGCGGAGACATTGGCTATTCGCACTCAACAATATCAAGGCTCGGAGAATTGGACTGTTATCTTTCTGGCACGGTCCATTGGGCTCAATGTACCTCGATTTCAACTGGTATGCGCGTTTCCTCCAATTTTCTTTTGACGGTGCTGATATGTCGAGAGCGCATCTGAATACTGAAATCTATGGGTATGACAGGTGCACTCTTTGTGCAGGTGCAAGCATTTTCTCGTCTTTCCTGGGCCTGTTCTTATACATATACTAGAATATCTCTTCGCACATCACGGCAATGAAGCACTGACGGCTCCCGACCGTGACGTTTGCTCAATGTTGGAAGGAGGTCTTGGCATTGTTTAAGTGTCAGGTGGTACCGACCTTCCTTAATTCCAAATTTGTGCCTTGAGATGTCCCGACGCGCGCGTGTACTGCTTCTATGACATCAAACCGTCCTGAACTTCTATCTCGACTGAAGGCGACCAATCTATACGCGTATGCTTCTCTGACTGGCCTACCCACTTCGAAGGTCGTCCCTTGGAAATTGCGACATTACAGGGGGTGCATCCAACATGGCCGCTATTTTTTTCAAGCAGTTCGGATTCTAGGATATGCGTTTGGGTACATCGGTATGTTCTTTCAGCGAATGATGTCGTCACGCCGCTGAACTGGTTGTAGATAGTCTGATTCTCATATCAACCCTTCGTACAACCGAGGTAAAGGCGACGGTCTATCAGACATTCTGAAGTACTGTCTGCCATTCATGAAAGCAACAGCTCGATGACAGACTCAATTCTACTATCACCGATCAATATGGATGCCTTCAAGACTTGGTAGACCAATATCTCGCATAATGGTAACCCTTTCGCCGATGCGCACACGCCCGAAAAGTCATTTATCATTATCTTCTAGGGCCCCGGCGTAAATTGCGGTCAAATAGATGCATATATGCTATGTTATTTGAAAATGGTACGAATCTGAGGCGTTGTATCGATACCGGATTCTCATTTTCGTACCATGACCATACAGTCTTGTTCATTTACTCATCTCGGGCGGCTGGAAGATAGTACTTCCATTAAGAAAGGCTCGAAGACTACAAGGGTTCTTCATATTCTCCTTGCGGGAGCCACGATCCGCAGCTTGGACCACGATAACTATTAGAGATCCCCAGCAGGAGGAACATAACACTGGATCACTACCTGAACATCGGGGACGACGACATTTTGGCTCCTCCAGTACATTCTAGTCTCTTCGTCGAATCGCCACTTTGCTCAGCCTTTTCTTCTTCTCTAGTCTAGTCTCATATTCTATGGCTCGTAAATATTACCATTTGTTAAACACTGTTTCCTGTGAATGATGGAGTAAACGCTGCGAAGCTTCCTTTGTACCCTTCAATTCTTCGTTTTCCGGAACATGTCGCGACCACAGGTTGCGAATCGTTTCCTTGCGGGAGGTAAGTCTCTCTCGAGTTTGGTCGCATTCGATTCTTATTCTCCTCTAGAACGTCGTAGTCACCGCAGTCCTTCCTAAACAATGGTGAATCTCTGTCCCGATTGCAGACTTTGAGATTTCCAGAAGGCCACTTCGGACTACCTGTGTCTTGAAACAAGAGTCCTGGATCTCATATACACTGACGACTTAGCGAGGGGTCATGAAAAAGATGGACTTCGCGACCGTCCTCTCCGATGGTCCAGATATCTTATCTGATCTGGATTCAAGGATTGATTGAGCGTCTACCGTGCTCGAGGACCTTAGTCGTGAATGAGAACACATCGATGTCCACTTCTAGGATGTAAAGATTCCCCTCCATCCAATCTGTCGCCTTCCAGACGATATCATATGTCACATCTTTAGGGCATGCATAGATCCTCAGACCATCGTCTACACAGAGAATGTCGGCGATACTCTGGACGTACTGAACCGACCGCAGTGCATGCTACGGGAAATTGTGGAGCTCCGTAGAACTGTTCTTCAACACGTATCGCACGTATCACCAGATAAAATTGCAGTACCTATGCTCAAAATGTCGCGCGGTCATGATATTGTCGTGGCGATATATAGTGAGGGGGATATCTTGTCCGGGGGGCTTGCCGTCGTTCTTGCAGGAATATCACAATCTACGGAATCGACTTTGTTTATTCCTTACGCGTCCCTGCATGCCTTTTCTAGTTGCACTCCCTGTCGCAGCCCCAGCGTGTCTCTCTTAAATTCACTCATGAACACCCTCTTTAACGTTTCCGGGTTCATAGGCCATCCGAGGTACCGAAATATAGCGCTGGATAACCCAACGTCCGTTAATGACGGCGGTATTCACCCCTGGACGGTATTATCTTCCGAACGGATTGTGTGCGTGCCTGTTCCCATTTTGATGTACTTCTCTTATTTATTTTTGTACGTAGGCTGTAACTAAGAAGAAAATACAGCGGCAGAAACTCATATGAATATCAATGCGCAGCTCATTAAGCGCATATTCAGTTTCACATTTCATGTCATGATTGCCTAGAAATCGCACATAGTCAACATGGTAGGCACATTTTCGTACTGTCGTTTCGACATGCTGAACTGTATGCAGTTAGTATCTGTCGCAATGTCTCTGAGTACGAGACTTTGGCCTGGATACATGCGCTCTGTCTCTATCTAGGTCATGTGTTTATCGATGCACATATTAGAGCATCGAAGCATGCTTTTCTCCCGCAGGCACGGAAGTGCAGAACGCTAGGATTTTGCGCGGTTCACTTGACTTCAGTGGGACCTCCGGATGATTGAGGCGACAGGTAGTAATAAACGGCCCTAGTGTGCACTCTACGTCATTTGTAGGACGCGTTTGAAGTATATTGAAATGTTAATAGCAGACGGGGATTCCAGTTCAGTATACTATCGATGGCTGGATGATCAACCAGGCTTTGAAAGGCAGAGTCAGACTGGGACCTGTTCGAGTTCAGGACACCAAGGCGTAACGGGGATCTGTACTACAACAGTAACGGCGACGAGGGCTTACCCAGGGATTAGGTATGTATGGCTCTCATGCTGCACATATATTCAGATTTTAGCCGCAACTCTGAGTAAAGTCAACTGTTGGCGGAACTTCCTGGAGCGGTAGGTGAAAGTACCAGATAAACTCGCCAGTCCAACGCCAATCGTCATTTATCTGCAGCGATGGAGGTACTAGTAGATGACAATGGCGATGTTATCACAATGAGCTCGTGTCTCTTCTTTTTGAAGTCTCTTGACCTGCTCAATGACCCGCATATAGCCACTCTCGGGGATCAAGATATCGACCAGAAGCCAAGCATTATGGAATCGTAGCAGACCGTTGCCACGCACAGTACTGGACCGGAAGGAACTAGTGGATGTCATACCATGTGGCACCGAGCCGGCTATCAGATATCAGAACCGGTATCAATTCACATCCGATCACAACAATACACCACCTCTTCGAGCTTCAAAATCAAGCTCTCCCTGTATATCATCAAAGTTTTATACGTTATTCAACTGCATTCCGCGTTTTTGCCTGATACAACATAGCCGCTCACCCAACGCTCACCAGGAATGTATCAGACCCTCTGGAGTGCCTGTCCCGCCGCAACATGACCGATCGCGGAACGTTTTAACAGCAAGGGAACTCCGTGATCTGCCTTGTTCGCTGTCTACCACGACTACAACACGACTGTATCGTGACTGAATCCTCTTGCTCAATCCAACTGCACCTTCTTACCCGTGCCAGCTATGGGCCTTCGTATGTTGTTTGTTTTCCATAGTGCTTATAGCATCCTCATTCTACGATGATTAGGAAAAGCACTTGTCCAGCGTCGGAAGAGATGGTTTGGCAAAAACAAAGACAATATTTATGTATGCGAACAGGTACGCACATTTAAGCCTTCGGAGGAAGATAATAAATAATGCATTTTAGACAAACCAGGAAATTGGTCGCCCAGAGGTCGCACTCTCCGCCTTCGCTGAGACCGATCAACCAAAATCAAGCATCTTGTCACCGAACCAACAGTCCTGCGCTGGCGGTACGCTTGTCGTGCCATTCGCTTTGGCAGAGATTTTTTTTGCCCGCCTCAATATCTATGAACTGTTGGAGAAGTTCGATGACAGTGCGACACTTGGCTTTTCACACAATCTCGAGGAAGAACAGGTACGCACTTTGAAACATGTGGAGGAGGGTAATGAATAATGTATTTCGGACCAAACAGGCAGATCGTCTCCAAGAGGTCACACTCTCCGCCTTCATTGAGACCGGTCAACCAGAATCAAGCATTCCAGTGCTGAAACAGCGGTCCTACACTGGCAGTAAACTTCTCATACCATCTGCTCTGGCCAACATTTCATGTGCCGACCTTGGTATCGATGGAGTGTTGGAGAAGCTCAACGCAATACTCGGCACATCACACGAGCTGACGGTGTCCCTCAAGTCAGTTCTCGAATCGTACATCACACGGAATGACGACTTCGGTACGGTCTATGCTCATTTGCGCCAGTATTGGAATTATGACTTTGCCCGCATCGAATATTTTTTACGCCACGAGGAAAAGTGGATACAACAGAAGGAACGGAGCGCGCTCGTCGATGGCAGGATCAAGAGCACACATATCCGCTGTCGGCGTGTCTGGGACTTGTATGCTAATCGGGTGGTACCATCGTGGGCCACAAAAAAGACTCCGTTAGGGATATCACATGCGTGGATGGACAAACAGGATCGTGTCGACGTGTGGACACCCATCAACAGACGTGAATGGCCTGTCCCCATACCGAAGGATGCCAACCTTGATCTCATCCGGATCGAGATGTTGAACCTTGGAGCAGAGTATGCGTGGTTGGACGTTCTGTGTTTGAGGCAGGAACATGGACTTAGGGAGAATCTACGCGCGGCGGAGTGGAAGATAGATGTTCCTACGATCGGATGGGTATATCGTAACAAGGAGGTGGTGTGCTATTTTTGCGGGCTCGGTCGGCCTTTGCGCCTGGAGCCTGGATACTTTGGGAGCGATCGTTGTTGGTTCAAGCGAGCGTGGACGCTGCAGGAGATTAGTGACAAGACAAGTATTGGTGGGGTGACCGACATTGATCAGACCTTGGCAGAAGACATACAAGTCAGGTTCTATAAACAATTGTTATCGTTGGGGCAGATGCGACGATCGCATTTGGTGTTTGACGTTTTGTCAGAGATGAGGAGTCGGGTGTCAACGAAGTCTTTGGATATGGTTGCAGGCTTGGGATACATTCTGGACTTGGTCTATCTCCCAATATACGATGAGGGACAGTCCGAAGAGGATGCCTGGGCGGCACTCGTGAATGCGATGCCAAGGTACTCTAAGGAGACTTTGCTCTTCTTATACCCTGAACCTGGGAGTGGAAAGGAACGTTGGCGACCATCATGGAAGGAGATCATGACAAAACCCCTTCCGTTGCATCAGAGGTCTCTGCCTGAACGGCAGGTGCACCGGCAATATGACGCACTAGGTTTTGTGGCCAATGCTCACAGTGGATTTTACATCAAATCAGGCTATGTACAGGGATTGTCCCATCCATCACACAATGGGATGTCTCGACAGGGAGAGCTCATCATTAAAGTTGATACTGGGTCAACTCACACATTCAATATCATCGCTGACCACACATACCCAATACCGGAAGGCTTATATACATTGCTAGGCTTCATAGACCGTGACCCTGTGTCTCGTATTCCTCTCAGTGGTACCGACCTACTTTTCTGGGTCATCGGGCGGGAAAGACAGGATGGGAAATTTGAAAAGGTGTCAGTGTTCAGTATGCCGGATAACATAGAAAGAAGGAGGATTCAACGCCCCAAAATTGGAAGATACACTGGGAGCCTTTTTTGTTGATTTCACCAAACTGTTTAAACTGTGTTTCAGGCAATGGCGAGTCAGGTGTAAAAAAGTGCTGGGATGTTGTTTACACTCATTATAGGACCAGATAGTCTCGTATTTCTTTCCTATCTCTGTCGCTTCATATTCTCTCAGTGCTCAGTGCTCATTGCTAGTTTTAAATCTCCGTTCCATGCACTAATCTCCAATTTGAGCATCGTATCCTCTTAAAAAACATGTGTATAGCTTTCAGTTCTACGCTTTGTAAGGATTGCAAGGGCGAGTGCGATATTACCTAAAGTACGTGGACATAAAGGGAGCCGAGCGTCCATTGTGCTTACTTTACCGAGGTCTCAGCCCATGGGCCAAGAGAATTCTGCGTTTGACATCTGCGTGCATACGTTCAACTGCGTTTGTCTGCGTTTGCGTGAGTTCAACTTGCATACGTTTGTGGGCCCATCGATGAATTTAGATGCATCGTATCGTGATAGTCAGTGTCATTTCAATGATACCGGTTAATTCTGTTTTCGGTTAAAAAATGACTTACTTTTCTGAGTTTCCTGAAAATATCTCTGTGACTTACTATGACTTAAGAACGAAAGGGAATCATTTATAAAAGCTATAAATGCATGCATGATAGTCAGTTCTAGTCTCACAACGACTATATTACCATTTTATGTTGAACTACTCGTGATCCCAACGTGATCCCTTCGCTTTTCTCGACTTTGGGTAAATCAAGCACCTCTAGAATCAACGCAAAGACTCACGCATCTCAAAAATAAGTCACGCATGCGTCCAAACATTGAACGCAAGCGTTAAGATAGCGCACGCATGCGTTCGAAATTAAACGCAAGTGTGTGACAGTCGTGTGACAAATCTGCGTTCGGTGCGTTTGATGCGTTCAAGTCCGAGTTGAACTAGTTGACTTATGCATCGCTTCGATTTCTCCCGCCCGTATTTGCTTCTAGTCGCTCCCATTATGCAGATATTCAATTTTTATGATATATTCTAGCCATGCATAGCCAGGTTGCCGTCAAGTCGTCGCTTTGGAGCTAGGATTTGGCTCAGTTCCTTCAGCTTGTTCCTCGACAGAATGGTCATGGTGCCATAGTATTTACTGAAGGTTATCATACATCATGACCTCTAACACCTCTTAAAACCTCCAAGTGCTCTTACATTTAAAATTCTAGCTCGAATATTAATGAATTCAACTGTACAGACTCTACCATGACGAAGAAAGTCAATTATGGCCAGTGTCGATGTCATGCTGCGTATAAATTTCGTAGGCAGTCAGTATTACTTACAGTGTAGCTAATAAAATCATGTTACGGGTGTTTGTAAGCCCAAATGCACAAGACGCACAACAAACGCATCCATGTCACGCTCTCGCAGACGTGACAAACGCATGCGTGAAAACGCAAACGCATGCACGCAAATGCAAACGCAGAATTCTACGTGCTCTCAGCCCATCTAGTAAAGGAAAGTCGGAGATAATATTCGTAGATTGATACTTCCTCCACTATGTTCTACTCATCGTCAGCGTCATAAGGTGACTACTTGTAAGAGACCGACGACCTACATTGATCCCTTCTATCGAATCTCAAGGATCCTCATCAATATGTCTCAGCTTCTTGCTTGTAATCTTCGCGACTCCTTCTCCAGAAATTTCTTTAGCCGCAAAAATCCTCCGTCTCCTTCCATTGTTCCTGTCCAAGTCAAGTCCAGGCTTGAGATTCCCATCAACCAACGGTGACGGCAGGAGCTCCGTGTCGGATGAGAGCATTTACTGCATTCATCATTTACTTACCCCCTCTAGTTCGTGAATGAAGCAGTCGAACCTTCAAGCAAAGATCGGAAGCTATGAGCCCGAAGATAGGTTGGTGATAGGTACCCGACGGACCTATACGCCTCGTTATTCCTGGATCGTCCTTGACGGGAATCTCCAAAACCTCGACAGTGAATCCGCATTGCAGTGTTCTTTTTTTTAATATACATATCCACGGCTCCCAGTGGCCGCCTGAGGCCTCTCGCCGCCCCATCCTTCCGGTATCCCTGTTCTCGCGAATTGTCCCGCACCGTGCTGTTATTAGTTAATAGGATTCCTCCCACAAATCAACGTATGCGGGAGATCTGATACTCAGATGAGATATCTCACACGCAAGGAGATGACGACGACTTACTGATCATTTACTGACTCGTATTGTAGCCGTACCATACCCCGCATAGTTGACGACATCGCTGGCAAGTTTCGATTGAAGAAATTCATAATGTCGATAAAGAAGGAAACCTGAGGTGTAATTGCCTTTAAAGAGGTGCCGGATTCTCCGGCAAAGAGGAAAGGGTCGGTGGATGCAAGAATGAGGGAGAAGAGATGGGATCGCCTGACAGAGTTACCATTAGGACGTCTGTTCAATCGAGCAAAACGTATATACCCTCAGTACATGGTCAGTAGGGTGGCACCGAAGGGCTCGGAAGAACACGGGCAGAAGTTGTCAACCTCTGAAGGGAACTGAGAAAGAAAGAAAGGGCCCCTTGAGTGTTTTATGCGATTGGAAGGCGGAGTCGTCTTGGATACAAATTGGTTTAAGATCTTAAACAGATAAGTTATGCCCACTTACAGCACCTAACTCACTTTCCAATACTCTTGTGGGATTTCACCCACTAGATGACTCGGCAGTTCAACGTTGCAACCACCGACTGAGACGAGCCCATACGAGTATCTAGTGGACTGCAGAAAATCATCTACCAATCGCCTATCGTGCCGTTCACTTATTTCTATGATGAGAGGCCCGAGGTAAATATTGTAGCGAGACGTCGATAGACAAGGATAACAGTCCAAAAATCGGGCGGAAAGGAGTGTAACTGAGAATCACATTCAATTAGTTAGAGCAAATGTCTTTTAATAATTTCATAGCTAACAGAGACTACCAACGACATATTACTCGGACAATTCAGCCGCTCTCCAGCTTGAAGTTCCCTGCCACAGATTCCTAGGCATCGAACCTGGTACGCACATTTTCCTACTTTTTCACGGACATTTTTGAAATTTGTATAGTGTCTGTCGTGTCATCGTATCATCAATTTCTCACTTTGGGAGCCCCCGGATTGTCGTGATGCAAGGTGGGCGCGCTTGCTCTATTTCTGGGAATATGTACAAATCAGATCTTTCTCGCGTAGGCACGTAAACGTCAGACCTAGGATTCTGCGTTGTCTATTTGTGTGCCGCAGGATGATTGAGGTTCCAGGAGTACCGACGGTCATAGTGTGTACTTTGTCCTCAATTTTATCCATTGTTCTGACAATCGACTAAGTCATGATCTACCCTTGACGACTCTGCATCTCCCAACTCCGAGACATCATCGCACGGAAATGTCAAGGTGTTGTGACGACATGGATCGCGGTAGCTACGACCGCCTTTTTCGCGGTAGAATGAACGTCCAGTGACAATTTCGGGTTCGCGGTCCAGGATAGGCTTTTGGGTGCCAGTATGTTCTTCGCATGAATGTTCTCTAGACGCAGTTGACCTGGATGTAGTACCGTGTTCCAAGCCAAAGTGACGGAAGGCAAGACTCGGTGAGGTAGGATGATAGCTGTTGCAAAACGTGACCGTGAGTTGTATTCTACCCCCCTTTGCTCTGTGTCTTGACTCTCATGATAACCGTTAGCCAGTGATCCAGTGCTGTCACGTCGTCTATGTGGCGTTCTTCCTGTGCGCATATCAGCAGCATTGGCCCCCACTCAGAACTTCCGAGTACAATGCTCGTCGTCACGGACGTCGATGGTTGGTCGACCGCGAAAACCTTGTCTGCGGAAAAGCAGGAGCAAAGACAAACCTCGCGAGTTATTACCGTGTTCCTGGTCCTTTTCAACCGACGGATTCTTGCATGGAATCATGATGTACGTCGGCTTTCCATCTTTGGCTCATCGTTTCTTATCTCTGTGACAGATCCGATCTGGTGGCTAGTACACCACACGACGAGCAAAAGTCGCGGGTTACGTAATTCTCTGCTTCACGGTCGAGATTTTCTAGTACGTTCACTCTCCTCTTCTTTCTTTCAAAGCCTGATGTTTCTTCCAGGATTGGACCACAGTGGCTGCTAGTGATGAGAACTCCGCACAACCTGATATCCGCCAGCCTTGGATTGATATTGAGTACGCGGGTGGCGAGCGCATCCAGTCGAACGCTACTCCGTCTCAAATGGCAGCATGTCCGGAGCTTTGGATTTGTCCTCAAAGGGATGAATATCGCCTGCAAGCGTGGTATGATGTGGTTAAAGCCATCGTCCAACCTTCACGTCTTTCTCTCCTAGCAGAAGGATGGACGACGACTACCGAAGAGTCGACTGCAGTCTGTGCAGAAGCGCCCTCTGCAATGACGCAAGCCAAATCTCCTCTCACATTGGTACGAACTTCCACGGTGGACGACTTGGGTGCGTTGGAGAGGCACGCCCTCGTCGTTTCATCCTTTACCTGTCTTGGAGCCACCTCTCCCACCCTCATCTCTTTCACTGTAGGGGGGATATCCTCTACGTTACCGGTCGAGCACAAAATCGTCGGACCAGATGCGCAGTCAATCATGTTCCCTGAAGATTGATTGAGGACTATTCTATGCGACAGGATGCATTTCCGTCGCCGTTTGGACCTGGACGGTCTGTACAATGTGACATACAACCCGCCTGCGCGGTATCCCATCGAAGAGTTGGAACTCGTCCTCCGGTTCGACGACCACTCTCCAGCAGCGGCCGCTCTCAAAAGTGTTGCCCTTCAAAGCCCGACCGTCGGCGCCTTTTCCCTGGGAATCCTCTCGCGAGTTGGACATCATTGATCATCCTCAACCAAGCCATCATCTTCGACTTCTCTGGATTCATAGGTCATCAAGGGTATCGGCATATGGCGCCGCGCAACCGAACGTCCATCAACATCCCAGCCATATTCGCATGTAGACCGTATTCTCCTCCTATCCAGCGCCCACCCTCAGTTTTTCACTGACGATGCATGAGAACACTGGTGGCGGAGCTGCTTGCGCTCGCTCGGAGGTTCAGTCAGTGTTACTAGGAGATATATCCCCTTTATCGTTGACCATCACTATCGTCGATTTGACGAGACGTTACCCTCCCGCGAGGTACTTCCACGAAGCGGTTGGCGCGACGGTGCTTTTTGAGTATGACGGATCGGATGGCGTTGTCACGGATGCGTGGGACGGTAGCCTACAGGATCGCGCGAAATTTGGTTATTATACACAATGTCACTAGACTTGGGTCAAGCGCAATCAAACAAGTCAAAGAAGAAAAGTTTCAGTTCTCTTGTAGACGCGAAGCCTGTCAGCGTCTCGACCATCCGCCATCCTGATCACCGACACTTTCCTAAACTTCTCCTCAGGCTCCTCCGTTCTCCCAACCACCCAGATATTTACCGTACAAGAGGTAGCAAAGTGGTCTTGTGCGCTTATGAGTGTATACTGGCCATCATCTATAGGCTAAACATGGTCAGCGGCAATTTTGAAGGTATACTCCACCCGGTCATTCTTGATGTTCAGCTCTCCGTGACGGGGGTTCTCTGATGCGTCGGCCAATCCCCGCACCGTGCATCCGTCAATACGGGGGGCCATAATATGAGTCGCCATCTTTCTCCGTCCGACAAACTCGAGGTGGGAGAGACGCGAAAGGGCGCTGCAGGTTGGGAAGTGTCTCCTCCATTACCTGCCGCCACGATTGTCGCCAATATCTGTTTCTGTTCCCTGGTTTAGGGTAAAGGAAGAACAAATGTGCCCGAATCCAATCGGGCGCGACATTCACGAGTTCCATCCAGGCATCCTCTTCGGACTGGCTCGCGTCGTATATTAGGATGTTCTTCGAGTCGAACAGGCATACCAGCCCGGTCACTCTATCCACGGGTTGGTTGATTTTCGCTTTTGCATTTGCGACAAGATGACAAATATGGAGGCTTCTGTGAATGGCGTCAACCCTCGGTCCTGATGCAATGACGCGAGTTGGTGATCCATCCTCTGTTGCATGTCCTCTGTCATGAACCGTTCGTCGAACACGTTATCGTCGTCGCAGGTCTTCCCGGCAATGACCATATCATCGCTGATCTCTTGTAATGTCCACGCGCGATTGAACCAACACCGATCATCCTCAAAGTCGTGGGCCGTTTTGAAACTCAGGGGCAGACCGAGCCCGCTAAAGTAACAGACGACATGAGTGGAGAGGGGATACACGCATCCGAGCGTTGGCACGTCGACTTTCCACTCCTCCTTGCGGAGAGCTTCCCTCCGGTCCCACTCCCCTTGACTGGTAGAAAAACGTGGATCCTGGCCCTGACCCTCCTGCCGCAAACACAGAACGTCCAACCAGATGTACTCCGCGCAGAGGTTAAGCATTTCGATCCTGATGAGATCGAGGTCGGCATCCTTGGGTATTGGCACGGGCCATTCATATCCATTTATGGATGACATCACCCTCTTGAGATCAGTATCGTCCACCCACGCATGCGACATCGCCCATGGGAATCTGATGGCGACCCAGTATGGCACGACCCGATTAGCATACAGGTCCCACACGCACCGAGGGGGGGAATTTTTGATCTTTCTATGCTCGACCAAATCTTGTCGTCGCTTCTCATCGGATTTGCGTGCCGTGACATGCCTGTCAATATTGAAATTGTACGGATAGCGGCGCAACTGAGCGTAGGCAGTGCCGAGGTCATAATCTTGAGCGACGAAGTACTTGCACGCCCTGTATAGGAGACTGCCCGGAGCGCGGACTGGGGAGTTGAGTCTTTCTGACATTCCATCAACACCTAGCACAGCGCAGGGAATGTCGGCGATAGCGGATGGTAATACTCTTCCAGTGAAGGATCGTTACTTCAGCATCGGAATGCTTGATTCCATATCGCTGGTTCCGTCCGAGGCGGAGAGTGTGATCTCGGGGAGATCTTCGTAATGCTTGATGTTATATATCTACCATATTTTATTGCTTGTATTTCTGAGCATGCCATAACGTGCTTACCTGTAGCTCTTCCTCGTCCGTATAATCTTCTCCTTCTTCCTGTTCCAGCATTTCTCGCAGGATCTTACTTGCTGGTTAGGTATCTGCCATGATAGGATGAAGATATGAACCATCAAATTTAACGCGACGAGACACTACCAGGCACCCAAATTGCGGTGACAGCCGACGTACATTCTCAATAAGTCTCAATCGTGCCGTCGACGTGCTAAGAAGCGAAGCATATCCAGAAGTGGACGCTGGAACGATAGTTGATGTTAAGTAGGTGAGGATTAAGCTAGGATCGTATCGCGGGATCGTGCTTCCACGTGCTAGTGGCACGGCCCGAAATCCGGAATCCGAATATGGGTGATATTCGCGTCGCGCCCCTTGACGATGAACCACCACTACCACCAGCATCGACGATGTTTCCAGCCACGAGAATACAGCGGCGACAGCGAACCGTTTGTATGTGGCCTGCGCTGTGCTTCTGCACTGACCGGATCGTATGTGTGTTTGCCCATTTTTATTCCCTTCTCTGACTATTGTATGCAGAAGCCGCTCCCCGTATAGGCGTCGCGCCCGAGTTTTTCCGGCTCGAGGCTCCCTGATAAATCTAATTTGCATGTATCCTTGTTCGCTCGGAAATTTTGGACTCTATCTATCTAGCTAGCGTTGGTCACGTCATCAGTTTCTCACTTTGGGTGGCTGCAGAGTGTGATTACGCGAGATTAGACCAAGTACATGCGCTTACTCTATCTCCAGGCGCTATTCTTACCTATGCACACTTTATATCATTTCCTATCTTTCTCATTTGGGCATGGAGGCACTGACTGATATACGTCTCCGACGTTTACTCGAGTTTCGACTGTTGAGGTATCAGATAGTACCGACCAACATTGCATGTACTTATCTTCACTTGTCTATTGGATGTTCTGAAAGACATCTAGGCCGGACCGCGATCTAAACTCTCGATCTCATGGGTGCACCACGTTCTCTGAGAAGATGACCATAAACTCAACCGCCTCAGGCTCGGGTCCATCCCACCGACATGCTACCTCGTTACCAGGACAAAGATCGCGGTAGGACGAGCGCCATATTTATCATATTAAGAAAGACGTTCGAGAATACCACGATACAGGATAAGCCTTATAATGCCGGTATGTTCTTTAGTGGAATATTACTTTGAGGCCGTTGACCCAGATTTAGTACCGAGTTCCCCAGTCAAAGCGACGTGGATGGCAAGAGTCGGTTTGGTAGGACAATGACCGTTCTTAATAGTTACACGTGAGTTTTAGTCTGTCACCTCTGAAATGTACCTTGACTCTCATCGTAGCTGTCAGCGAGTGCTGCGATTCCCTTTCAACGTAGTGCTATTGTCTCCACTCGGGCACCTTATACCAACAGCACTTGCGAGTCCGGTACTCGTATCGATGGTGAAGACAATATCCGCACAGAAGTAGGAGCACAGGCAGACATTGCAATTCATTACTGTTTTGTCAATCCCGACAGACTTGCATGGAATCCATAGGTATGTCGTTCAGACGTCATCTTGTCGTGTATGATAATAGACTTTTCATTGTCGCTAGCAGCAGTCAGGGTTGCGGTCAACATTCAATTTTTATAAGGGTTTAGGACGCCATTCTTGTACATTGTATCGTTGTATCTTATTTGCATTGTCCCTTTTCAAAGAGTTGACTCCCATCCAGACTGTGGTACGTTCTGAGCGCAGTTCTCGTTACGAATCCGGGTAATTTTCTCATCCTTCGAGGTCGGTTTCTTTCTCATATGTTTTGTAAAACCCGATAGGCCAAAACCTTTCTTCAAGTGCGAGTTTTATTAATGGCCACGTTCATGGGATGTATTCCCAATAGTATGACGTTTCATGTAGGATACAGCCGCAGTGGTATCACTCGGTCTGTGATGGACCCTGTGATTTTTACCTGCGACACATTTGGGATGGTCACTGGTGTTCTGCTGGGCACCATCGCAACGTGACAAGATAGGAACTCTTTTGCGACAGAATCGATGGTCGTCAGCGAGTTCCGAGCAGCAGGTTGTTGTATTATCGTGTGTACCGCCGCCTATCGTCAGTTGGAGAGACGACTAACCCCCGAAAGGTCACTTATTATTATTATCTAGGAGACCAGCCTAACGCACATCGCGATAGATGCATACATGTTATAGTATTTGGATTTGGTGCATATCCGACGCTTTCTGTTGAACCGGATTCTTATTTTCGTGCCATGACATCGGGTAACCCGTAACGGCTTCCTGTGTCGACGTGCACGAACCTCACTACTTCTCCCAGGAGGCTCGAAGATAGTGATAGGAATAATGCTAACGGCTTAACCACAGAGTCCCTAGGGTATCTTTCAAAGACTGGAAAGAAGTAACGACCATTACGCGAACCACTGATAACTTTTTGAACTATACCGCTATATCAATGTACGTTTTGGCTTCGATAAATTGTTCGTGTACTCAACCTTATGTCCTTCGCCACTGCGGTGTTATGACAGAACTCATCATTGGAGATAAAGAATGACTGCCCCGCAACCGAAGATGATAAATGACGAGCGAGTTGTATATATCCTAGCCAGCCTTATGGTTGCGCTATCTGGTTGTCGTGAGTTTTCGACCACCATTTTCAAGCACAGGCCTCATATTCTACATAGTTTATTGCTACCCTCGCATTTGATGGAGCTGAATATTGGAGCCGCCCGGCACTTTTCGTGGCTGAGCGCCGTAGCAAGACTGATACGGCCCCAGAGACCGGAATCCAAAATGGACGCCAATTTGATATTCAAGTCATACTTCCTGATGATGTCGACGATGAACCACCACCGATGACAGACGACGATATTCCGAGTAGCACGGCAGTAGCTAGATCTCACGCCCGTCCAAATCTTGACTCTCACACACTGACATACTGCGATCTGATAAGAAAGGACCATGGTGCGTACGCTAGCCATTGTTTATAGCCATGTCCTCACCTTGGATGCAGAAACGGGGCCGTGGATTCAGCTATTCGAATTTCAAGCACCACGTAATACCGACTTGCCCAAGTATATACCTGTCCAACTATTTCTTCAATGTCTCGCTGTGTTCCTACGTGACGTCTGTGATATCGCCCGTTATGAACCTTTATCAACTATCTCTACTGGAAGCGACATCTCTACGCGCGAAGGCTCATATGAGTCGCCTCTACCTGCGTTCAACGTTCAACGTTCAAAGGTAGTCCCGCCAGAATGGTTTTAGATAATGCCGCCTTCGGAGTTCAGGTTCTAGTCTAGGCTTTGGATATATTGGTACGTTTTTAGGACAAAATACCGTGACGCTGCTAACCTAGATGTAAACACGACAGTTTCCTGGTTGACCTATCAACCCTTCATGCGATCAGATCAGTCTGGCCATCACATATTCGGAAGTACTGCTGCCATCCTTTGTCCGCTGATGCGTCTAGGACAACATCACTCTCCGGAATTCTGCTGCTCGCTGCCGCCGATGAAGACAATGGTTCAACGATAACAATATTTTGTGGAGTCTCGCGCGTCGCTCGTCCTCATTTCTATCCTCGTATTATCAGTGGCAAGTGCTACCATGCAGCGCTTGCGAACAAGGTGTTTGTATTTCCCATTCGTTTGGCGTATTAGGCTCGTTTTATGACAGGTTTCCCCTCTAGGTTGCGAAGATGTTCGCTCCGCAATAACATTTCTTGGCAGTTCTGCTCGGTACGTATATTTACCTGAGTTTCTCCTAATTCTCTGATCTCTGCGTGCCGTTTCAGTACTTACGTCCCTGCGACGTCTTTGTTAGACAGAATTTGACCAAGGCTTCTACAATACCCGATTCGGGTAGGCAAACTTTGATCGCTCGCCCACGCCGAGGTCGTACGGCGTGACGTTGCTGATGTCAAAAGTTCGCTGGACCGTTATATGACCCGACCTGGGGAGTGAGAGGATGTGACGGTCTGTGAGAATGACGTCTTTTAGGCGGAAGCTTTCCAGCTATTGTCAGCTGCAGACGGTAAGTAAGAGTATACAATGAAGACGCCTTCGCTATACTTCCCTCTCGTGATTAGCTCCTCAGGGCGAGCAATATGTGCTTTCTTAAACGCTATCATGTCCGTAAATACATCAAAGAAGAAAGGTTTCAGTGTTCCTGTAGATATCAAGTATCTTCAGCTTGTGTGCTTCCGAATGATCCATCATTCTGAACACCGACACTTTTCTAAAATTTCCGTCATGCTCCTCTATTTTCCCGACGACCCAGAAAATTACTGGTCTGATCTTAAAGCTCGTTGGCTGAAGGGCACCTATGAGCGTATACTCGCCATCATGTATTGAGCATGCATGGTCAGCGGCAATTTTGAAGCTATGCTCTACTCCGGAGCCATTTTTGACGTCCAACTCTCCGTGTCGGGGATTATCTGATGCATCGGCCAATCCGCGCACTCCACATGCGTCAATACGGGGTCCAAAATATAAGTCGCCATGTTCCTCTGTCCAACGAACATCTGGAAGATTCCTGAAAGCCTGCGGTGCCTTGGGAAGTGTCTCCTCCATTACCTGCTGCCATGATGGTCGCCAGAATTTGATTCCGTTCCCAGGATTAGGATACAAGAAGAAGAACTCTGCGCGAAACCAACCGGACATGACATTCATGAGCTCTGTCCAGGCGTCCTCTTCTGACTGGCCTGCATCGTATATTGGGATACGCTGCGAGTGGAAGAGGTATACCAGCGCGGCAACTTTGTCCACAGGTTTAGTTGATTTCCGTGTCTGCATTTGCGACAGAACCTTGAAGAGAGAGGGTTCTCCTCGCATCATCTGCCCTAAAGACTCTAGTTGTTCATTGAACCTCCGTTGCATCTCTTCTACCATGAATCTTTCGTCGATCATGCCATCATGGCGGGTTTCCCCCGCAATAAGTGGGTTGCGAGGGGTCTCCTGTAGTGTCCATGCTCGATTAAACCAACATCGATCATCCTCGAAGTCGCGTGGAGCCTTGAAACTCAGCGGCAGACCCAGCCCACTGAAGTAGCAAACGACGTGGTTAGTCCATGTATACAGCCACCCGATTGCAGGTACATCGAGTTTCCACTCTTCCTTGCGCAGAGCTTCCCTCCGGTCCCAATCCTCCTGGCTCGGGTTACCACGAGGGTCCACGCCCTGGCCCTCCTGTCGCAAGCACAGAACATCCAACCAGACATACTCCGCACCGAGGTTCAGCATCTCGATCCTGATGAGGTCAAGGTCGGCATCTTTCGGTATTGGCACAGGCCATTCGTATCCATTGATCGGCGTCATCTCTCTCTTAAGATCCTTATCAGCCACCCACGCATGCGATATCGGCAACGGGAGTTCGTTAGAAACCCAGTATGGCATGACTCGATTAGCATGCAGATCCCAGACCCGCCGAGGGGGCGCATCCACGCCGATCTCGCTCTGCTCGACCAAATCTTGTCGCATCTTTTTATCGGATTGGTGCGCTTTCGTGATATCTCTGTCAATATCGAAATTATGAGGATGGGGGCGTAAATAAGCGTAGGCAGTGCCTAGGTCGGAAATTTCAGCGACGAAGTACTCGCACGCCCTGTATAGAGGGCTATCCGAAGGGCGGACGGCGTTGAGCATCTCCAACATTCCATCGACACCTAGCGTAGCGCAGGGAATGTCGGCGGTAGTGGATGCCAAGACTCTACCAGTGTAAGATCGTTGCTTTAGCACCGGAATGCTTGATTCCGCATGGCCGGTCTTGTCCGAGGCGGAGAGTGTGACCTCGCAGAGACGACTGTATTTCTACCATGTGTTATTGCTTATCCTTCAGGGCAGAATGTTACATGCATACCTGGTTCATTTCTCTGCCTTCGTTCCCAAACTTTCTTTGCTAGTTAGGCGTGATAGAATGAGGATACCAACTGTCAAAAGTAACGCGACCAGAGCCGATGTATGTTGGGTTGCGCCAATAGGTCTTGATCTTGCTGTCGTCGTTGTAAACCTCAAACGATGCAAACAATTGACACTCAGCCCGGCGTGTCCCTATCAGCCGCGCTGCCGAGAGATAGACGCCCAAACAATGATCCCCAAATGGACGCAAAGGCGTGGTTCGCGTGAACCTGTAATCCTGAGTACACTGCGGTCTTCATGAGGATGGGTTGCAGTAGGGGAGAAAAGTGTCCCTTCAAACTTCTTCTTGTTTTCGTAGCTCGGAGGACCCCTTTGTAGACTGATAATAGAACCAGCTTCCTCTCACAAATCAACGTAGATACTCAGACGAGATCAGACGAGAGATACAGTAGGGAAGAGAAGTATGAGTTACTGTTCATCTACGATCCTGTCTTAATGCGAGGTCCTCAACAAGCTAGCGATACGTCTTGGGCCTCCTTCTTTATCACACAAGGAGACATAGGCGACACAACGGCAGCAGGCCGCGAAAATATCTTGGTGAGCGCGAGGAGACACCTAGCCACTACACCAGGATTAGCGACTCGTGAAGACAGAAAGAAATAGTAACTAACGACTCACTGTGATTGTACCACAAACACAAATCGTCGAACACATCGTCTCCCAGGATGAGACAGATTTGATATTAAAAGCGATGCTAATTAATATTTGGCTAACGCTAGTTCAATGCCAGAGAGGGAGAGAGAGCGTAGAGAAAATATAAAGACGCATGAGCACCAATCCATGAGTCAACCATGAGTACCTCACTTAATCCGCTCTCCGCCTCCATCAAACACTAGTATCGACAAGGAGTGCACGGCGACCATCGATTCTGAGAGTAGTAGATGAGCCCGAAGCAAACTTCTTATAATTTATAAAAATGACGTAGGTGAGATGGTGGACAGAGGGAAAGGCGAGTTTCCCAAAACGGAAGCCAAACGCGTACCACGTGATTGAGTTGTCGACGCGTGTTGAACGCGTCGAGTTGTCAACTTCAAGCTTGTAGTGATCATTAGCGCTGAGCTCAATAGATGAAAGAGACTGTATGTTACCGCCACCCATGCCATACTGACAAGGCTTAAGTGCCGGTTCCCAACCCCGGTGCCGTGAACAGGGAAGAGTGAAAGGCCATTGCTACACAATTAAGTACTTCCGTTGTCTTCAACAGGAAGTGGTAGCTCTCTCTGGTAACATGAAAGCTCCAAGATAAACTGAACACGAATATGAAAAGCAGAGCATGCATCGCAATAGGAGAAACCCATCACAGAAGGGTAATTTTTTTAATCGTGTCGTCCACTGAAGCCTCGGCTAAAAGGGAATGGCGAGAAGCTGGATGGTGGCAGTCGAGCCGTAACCTGGGCAGATATTAATCCTTGCAGCAAAACCGGAACATGAAAATGAAATGAAAGGGTCATTCAATGTCAGAGCATGGATCTCTATGCTGAAAGTAATGGTCGTAGAAGCATACACGGAGTAGCTGAAGAAAGATCTCGTTGAAGGAACATAAAATAAGGGACGCGGACGACGACGCATCCCTACAGAGACCATCGCACGTTATGTCCCAGAAAGCCAAAGAAAACCAAGAGATACGCGCCTTATAGCTAAAATCCTATCACACTGTATTGCACCTTGACTCGTTCGACTAGACAACTCAATGGAAATAAACCCTGGCCGTCGCCGAAACGAAGATCAGCAAGTGTTATACCTCGGAGGTGATAATTTTCTCACCGACTTGTCCGGATCGATAGTACAATTTGCTGGCTTCTTGAACTCTATTCCCCGAGTTGTGGTCGTTTTGTCCTTGCACCGCTGTACAGCAGAGCAGAGTGTTTGCGGGTGCTGTAGGGGAGGCATCGATTTGATGGTATGACTTCGATCCTCAGAAAGCCGTCATGGATGAGCATGTGCATCGACCTTGCACAGAGGTAAAGTGTGAGAGACGAGAGCGAGGATGGAAAACAAAAGTACGGTTCGAAGGTCTTACCCAAGTTACAATTAGGTATTGTAGGATAAAAAAGTATTGAGACGCACCAAGCTGATGTTGATTGCTAAGCGAGTGCGTATTTGGAGACTGTTCAGATTGTTGAGGGAAAATCATTGACTCACTCTGAAATTTCACTTGGAGCTATGAAACCGACGGAATTGCCGTAGAACAAGGTAATGGAAGGAATGTGCGAGGAAGAAAGAACAGTATTGGAACAGTAATCTACCGGTATGGGGAGGACTGCTCTCGTTGACTCCACGCTCGATGTCTTCACTGTGGGGAGGCGGAGGAGCTAAATAAGAGCTAGAAGATACCAGGTTTGACCTTCGCGAGGGTCGGGGTGAACTGCCGTCTGTCATGATAATGGGCGGAGGCAAAGGTGATTTGTGAATTTCGGACATTCGGCCCACGCTTCCGGTCACCGCAAGGTAGGTTACCGGCCGGTCAATTTCACGATTCAGACCGCCACCATCAAAAATGCATCATTTCCTTCTTCTCCCATCTGCTTAGCTACAGCAGCTGCAATATCTCGGTGCTGCAAGAATCAGAATCACTTTCAAATTATCCCGTCTATCGTTCTTTCTCCCATCCACATTTTATAGAAATGCTTGTCTCACGATGATCCAAACATACTGGTGACTAGAAAGAAGCACACCTTTTGTTCACGAAAATTTCAGCTCCGATGTCTACTTTGATTTGCTCGCATGCGGATCTGATGACACTAGTAAGTCAGCTATGAAATCACTATTTCTATTTATGTCAGTTAACAGCGGAGTCATTAGCGTTGCAACGAAGGATCCTCCCTGTATTTTCTCTTAACGACGCTCATTCATTGTTGAATACACAAATCCGAGGGCAATGGTCCTTATCTGACCGAGAACTATCGCATTAAACGCTTCAAAGTAGTAGGGACGTATGGAAGCCGATCTTTCCAGCTGTGACGGTACGGCAGTGGACCTCGATTGTACTATTTTACTCATACGGATCAACAGCTGGACGTTTCGACCTCTGATCTCGTCCACGCCGGCCGCAACATCGATATAATTTTGACGAAAATTATATCGATGACGACGCAGACATAAGTACGGAGGACTTGACTTTCAGGGCATTTATTGGAATACGACACGTGTCTCTCTTGTCTGCAGCACTCATTGCTTACTTAGGAGAACAGATCGCGACGAGGACGCCCATACAGTTAAGTCGTATCGATGTTCTTAGCTTGTGGGAGTGGTGCTTTGCCAGGTTTTGAAGTCCTTTCGCCGGTACGTGTATCCAACTTGCTCTGTCGCATTCTTGAAATCTGATACTTGAGGAAACGTATAGATCAGGAAGAAGCCAAGTCAGTTACGTCGTGGTTTTGCTATGCAACATTACCTTCGCTACGCAATACACCACTGTTTACGCTGATGACCGTAGAACAGAGCGGGAAGATCAGAAACGCCCATGGAAGGGTGTTATCTTCGACCTTCCACGACCTTCACACAACCGCCTCGCTGACATGACGAAGAGGATGGGTTCTCCAAGCCGATTCTTCCTTTTTTCGTAAAGATTATTTCCAGAGCTCGCCACTTATGCGCTTCTGCATTGAACTGGTCGGGCGACTGCCCCGAGATATGTTCTAAGATCATAGTCAGTCCCCGCCTGCTATACCCGTCATCAAAGGTACGTCTTTCTTCCATGTGGTCATGGTCGATAATGGTAATGCATGCAATAGATACCCAAGAAACCGTGTCCTAGACCTTCCCTACGCTACGCTTCTCTAAGTCTTGTAGCATGACGCGGATTTCCCTCGCCAGAAGATCGAGCAGTGAAGATGGCCTTTCCGGATACGAATCCCTTCCTTGAAAGGTTGGTTGGCGGTCGTCCGTGCCGTAAATTCAAACAACTAGTATGGATTGCCTATATGTGCGTTCCTCCTTTCTTCCCGCGCATCTGTCCTGACGGAGTCACCAGATAAATGAGTTTTCTTGACCTACCTTGAGTCCCATCCCTGAAGACCTTTCCCTTACGAAATCCGCCATTCACCACCTTTTCATGATAACATCACTGATCCTACCACGGATCTTCGTCACATTGGCTATGTCAAATACCATTTTGACTTGTATAGATCACCTTCCAGTGTATTATAGACTGAGACCATGTAAGTATTCTGGTTTCCATCACAACAATGACGACAAGCCTAAGGAAGACCTCTTCCTCCCTTGGACCTTAAACTCGACGTTCGTTCCTCACATCGAGTTTGAGCGGGGCCAAGCTAGTGGTGCAGTAGTGGCGCAGTATTTGCATACATTTTGTACGCTCCATAGTTTGCGGACTTTGCATAGATTCTCCATCGATATTTTCGATCTCTCCTTGTTCTGCAGCTCTCGGATTTCGCGTCCCACCCACCTGCACCCTTGCTAGCCATAGCTGTTTGGGTTAGTTCGTCTGCCGCATCGCGTCTCCAGCTGTCGGTCAGTCATCAACTTCCCGAACACCTGGGTTCCCTGTCCATCGGTTGGTGACATTTCAGTCACCCTTCCGGCTTCCCTCTCATCAGGCTCTCTCTTCCCTCAGCCAAAAGTCACCGCCTCGGCAGGTAACTCACCCCCCAAACCCCAAGATACTGAGTATCTTGGTTGCTCACCTTGCTTGATCCATCCGCCACGTCTAGTGGTCTCCACCTAGCTTGGAGTACGTCAGAGATTATAGATTAATTCACCCGTAAAGGAATTTCTTGTAACACTATCCCGGACGGTCTTGACGCATTGCGGAACAACAAGCAGATCCATTCCAAATTTGGAATATGCCGGCCAGGGTCTTTTTACCATATTTTCAATGCCATCTTCATCCCGTTGTACTTCCGCCTTGTTTCTCATTTGGTATCCGTTGTTTCGGGCTGGCCTCATAAGCCTTTCGATAGTGCCCTGAACATCGACATCCCCCCACTAGAGCCATATGTAAGACGTCTCGTATCTTCCCCTACCGTGGTCCATCCAAACTGACGGCTTTGCAGTCTTAGCATGACGTCAATGAACCAGTCTACTTGCGCCTTCCTCCGTGACTTGCTGTCCAGATACGATTGGGTATCGACGTCCAGTCATTCTCTTGAGCTCATTGCGTTAGTAACCACCAATGCCGTACCAACCGCTTTCCAAGCCACTCAGTTGAAGGCTTCTATCGAGGTCCTCGACGATCCCATCACCGAGATACAAAGCGAGATTGACCTACTTCGAAACGCGGCTGCGACTCTGGAGACGAAGGTCGCACGGCTCAAAGACATTAGGCATGATTACCGTGCAGCGTTATCCCCCATCCGTCGCTTACCCATTGAAATCCTCGTCGAGATCCTGCGCTGGACGCCCAAAGACAATATTGAACTCAATGCCAAGGACGATTATCGCTCCTACCATGTCTTTGGATTCAACGTGTTCAAGATCAGCCAAGGGCCGTGGTATCTCGGTCAGGTATGCAGCTCATGGAGAGATGCAGTTCGGTTTCTCTGTCCTGAGATCTGGTCGAAACTGAAGATCAGTTGTCCGCTTAAGCGCTCGGAGAAGGAGAGTCCAATGATTCCTGCTCCAAAGAAGGACATGGTGGCTCTTCTCAATCGTGCGCTGGAGCGTAGCCACAACCACCGTCTCGATGTTTTCTTCATATGTTGGGGGTTCGGAATGGACGACCCTGGCGATCAGATTGAGGAACCTGAAGAGATGATCCAGTGCTTTGATCTTCTCCTAACGCACTCGAAGCGTTGGGGAGCCGTGGAACTTTCGATTGTACCATCTTTCCTATCTCGTCTCTCCCTCGTTCGGGGAAGACTCGACCGACTTGAGGATGTATACTTGACGTGTATACCGAACGCCATGCCTGGAACCATGAACGCGTTCGAAATCGCTCCCAAGTTACAAACCTTCGAATTGATAGGCATGCATGCAGAAGCCGACATTCCGTTCCCTAGGGAGAGTCTGTTCTTTTTTTCAGATGCTAGGCCCCTTCCGGATCACGACACGGTACCAAAGTACTTGGATATCATCGCATCGGCGCCTGATCTTTTCGATTTTTCGTACCATCACTACAGCAGTACCATCCCTGAGTTACCTGGTCCATACCATCCTCAGATTGTACACCAATCACTTCAGACGCTCTCAACGTCGCTGGGACCATTGATTGATAGTCTAGTGGTACCAGGTTTGTTAGAGATGACTTCAGCATCACACCCGAGAGTCGGCATGCCCATCATGAGCCCCAGAGACACACTCTCCCACATTTATAGCTTGGTCGTTCGCTCTCACTGTTCCCTGACTATTCTCAACTTTGTCGATACAATAATGGACGATAACCTGCTTCCCATACTCCGATTATCCCCCCAGCTCATCTCGCTCTGCTTTGAGTGCAACCAGCCGTCAAGCGAATCGGATGAGACTATGAAGTCTCTTTTTCTCGACATGTCAGAGACTATTCGTGTTGAAGATGCTCTCCATCACACACTGCTTCCCCGTTTGGAGTACCTGGAGTTCAAGCTGCACAACGTCGAATTTGACGCTGTGAATTATCTGCATGTTGACTTTGTGGAGATGATTGTTTCGCGGCGTGTTCCGCTCGGTTCACAGATGCTTGAGGTCCTCCGGATCGAAGTCAAAGGGAGAGATTTTTGCTTGCCATTCACAGGCAATGGTGGTTTTGAGAAGCTGCAGCGTTTGAGGGATGATGGATTGGAGCTTCACCTGGACCTGCATGATTGGGAAGAGCGTGTATTGCGGGCAAGCATGTGTCTCTCCGATTCTGAAGATGATTGAATGGATTTTAGCTTTCCTTAGTTCGTCGTAATCGATCTTAACACTATTTTTAAATCATCGAATTGTCACTATATAGTATTTTTCCCGCAACATACAGGCGAAATTCCTTGTCTTTCAAGGATTACATGGATGCTGAGTACCGTTATCAATGCAAAATGGGACAGTCACATTCACGACCAGGATTCGCATGGGAGTTCCGGTTGTGCTCTCACTTTCACAAGAGACGTAGGGACTAATGTAGATGCTCCTTCTACAACCCGCCGTCTCAAAGTTCGACTCCGTGTCATGGCATACCGGAGTTTAGGATGAGGGTTCTATTTTTTCGCACGTGTATTTGTTTGAACTTGTTCGGCTCGACGCAGGAGCATCTCTATAAATAAGACGATCAGAAATCGGGCAGTCGCATGGAAGAAATACTTACATTGCGTCCCTTGGGCAGCAAACCTTCGGTTTTCTTGCGCATACCGATCCACAAAAACCCAGCCAACAGTGTACGGAGAATTTTCAGCAAAGGCTATGGCCGAATCGTCTACCTCTTGACTTTTCCTCTATCTTGTCCTCACTGAACATGACAAGTATTCGTCTAAGGCTCGAGCAAGGAGGGTAAGCCAAAAGTCTAATAAAAGGGAAAATGCGGGCCTACCTGTTGGACCTTATTCTCAATGAAACACTTCGCGACCTTGGCATTTGTTTGGATCTGGATAAAGCTGATACGCCTTGCTGCATGTCGAAATTGAATTCTCGGTCCTGGCAACCTCACAGGGGGTTTGAGAAGCAAGCCTCAAGCTGTACAGAGCGGAGAATGAGGGTAGTCTTCCTCTGTCAATAAAGTGAATTTTAACATTTGCTAAGGCCAAGAAACGATTAAGTAACGGAGATAGGCCGCGCACCTGCATCCTGTCTGCGTTCCTCCTGTCTAAGAAGACTCTCCATCCATCCTTGGAGTGGGTTTGTCTGTTGCGCCATACGAATCTAGAACAAAAGTAAGTCATAAAAACAGGATAAGCACGAGGACAGCCTACGGGTACCTTGGGTGCTCCCTAGATCAAGAAACGACGTCGATAACATCGGAGTTCGTAGATCCATTGAGCGTAGCGATTTCGTTGGAGGTGTTATGGATATCGTGCCTTTTTCGGCTAGTGTACGAGTCAACATATGCCTCATCTCGGCCTTCTCGGCCTTGACCTCGGCTTACTAGTACTTTCTCTTACCTTCTCCTTTCTTCTTCCAAACACTAGAATATAACGGTACATTGTAGAATATTAATGACTCAAAACCCTAGTATATAAACATTGTCTGTACTACTTAGATCTTAATCTAATTTCACACCTCTTCGAAGTCCACTTTACTGTGCGATTTAAGCATCTCTGATCGGTTACGCCTAGCGCTTGCTGACGCCCCGTTGACTACGCCTAGCGCTTGTTAACACCCATATCGGATCCCTCTTGGTGGTTTGGAACTTAGCTTACGGACATCCTCGCTCACATCTTGGGTTTTACTCGATTATTCGTTACCTCGTGTATTACTCAAATTAGTCCGATTCTTAACAGGAGGAGTTTAGTGAGTTCGTTAGGTTTCTTCGATAAAGAAAATCAGTGGCCAGATCCCAGATCATGGTGAAACAAGAAAGGGAGGGACGGTGTAACAGTCATTGACACGTCCAAAACACGTCCACGCTGTCCAGTGTCAGTTTCCGATAGTATCCCCCTGCCGAACTTATTCTGGGCTGTGACGTGCTTGCTTCGTTCACTCGGGACCACATCAGGAACCTGAATCGTGAAGAAAGCCTCGACGCGCGCGATGAATTACCTAAGGAAAAGAGTACGTTATTTAGGTTTGGCCGCGGTGTCCAGAGGCGTGGGAAGACCAACATATATTTGGACACTTTGCTGGATCGCTGCCGAGCATTCTTAACATCTTGCCACTCAACGTTTAACAGTCACCGTGTCCGTAAAATCAGAATCAGAATTGGGTAGGTGTTACTGCATATTTATTCCAGTATACCGTGTTGAATTCATGATAGACTTCAGGCCGTGTTTAGCGTGCACCTCCAAAATACGACCAAAATATCTTCGCAATTTTGGCACAGACATGGTCGGTGTTGATTCCTGTTCGACGTTCTATCTTTTAACAAACACCCATCGTCCAGGATACCTGTTCTAAATGCGAATTCAACGCTATATTCCCTTACATTCCCTCCGTCAATGCCACTGAGCTCCTGCGATCCGGATTCTCATCGCTTGACGTGTGCAGAGTCTCCATCGAGAACGACATCTCCAACTTTGAACAGGAGCTACAGACAATAGATTCGGTCCTCCTCAGACTCCGAAACCGACGCCCACAACTCATGAAAGACCTTGATGGCTGCAAGGGCCTCTTGGCGCCGATTCGGCGTTTGCCTCGAGAGACATTGCTCCACATATTTTTCCTCGCATCTTCTGACAGTACCGATCCTTTCGATTCCCCGTGGATACTCGGTCATGTTTGTTTTACCTGGCGGAGTATTTCCCGTTCTTGTCCCTCTCTGGACAAGAATCCACATTTCGGTCGACAACAGCGAGTGGAATCAGTTCCTTGAGGAGTACATCTCTCTCTCTCGCAATCTACCTATCCATTTGTCTGTCCAAGACAGTGAATGCAGTAAAGCCATGCCAGATGCTCTCAAAGGTCTAATGTTGCGTCCGGATCGCTGGTCAACCCTGGAGCTGATCATGAAGACGGATCGTGTATCCGAGATACTATCCTTCGCCTCATCGCCAGCCATCAATTTGAAGAAGCTTCGCCTCGGCCTATCTTCTGACTGTCGAACGGTTTTGAGCGATATACCATTGCACGACCTCTTCTCTTCATCGCCTATGCGAGAAGCTAATCTTCAACGTAAGACCTACTTGCTTATGCCTATAAATATGGCGGAGCTACGCAAATTCTCTACATACTCATACGAACCGGGCCGAATGCTGTTCATACTACAGCAGGCGCAGAATCTGACTGAATTCATCATTACACCAGCTCAACTCTCTGTTCATGTCTTTAAACCCTTTGCATATGCCCGCATCACCCACACCTCTCTCCAGCGACTGTCACTTCGTATCACAAGCTCTAATTGTTCCAAGGGCGTGGTCAAAGTCCCAGTCACCTTTGACTATGTCACTCTCCCTGCACTCCGCCAGTTCGATATTTTAGGGGAGGAATTCATGGGGGATGGTTTTGAACCGGACGAGTACTCCCACCTCGTTGATCTCTTTCATCGGTCCAAGTGCAATTTCACCATCATCACCTTGTCATTACCTGTCTTTGTCAATGCGCTCCTTGTCCCCCTCCTGGAGTAATCTCCTGCTCTCGAAAAGCTCCACGTTGCCGTCAATGCATCCGTAGCAAGGGACGTCTTCAATGTGTTGACGCTTGAGCGAGGGATGGCCCGGTGTTTAAAAGAACTGTGCATTCGAGAGACTCCGTTCCACACAGTCAAATGCGGTATTCTGGAGTGCGTCAACGAACTTCATGAAATGATCCTTTCAAGATTGGTTGGTGATAGTCGTCTAGAGACTCTGTGTCCTGCACTAAATACACCGTGGGACAATCATCCGCTTCCGCTTCCCCTACCAATCGCTCAAGACTCGCCCTTGCGAGACTTGTTCAAAATGAAAGATAAAGGGCTGGGAGTGAAGATTTTGCTAGACGGAAAAGATTTTCGCATGAACGAGAAAGCTCGTGTTGGCTTCTTTGGTTGATCCAGGATCCGCGCCTATTCATAGTACTACTAACTTACAAATTCTGTTTGATACCGAATCCCTGTTAAAAAAAGCTACCAGTACGTCTAGGTCCATCCTCATGAATTGCTTGGTTGGATAATAAAAGCTCCGCATTATAGGACCCGTTCCTGTAGCAGTTCTGCCCTTCATATGACGTCGCAAGTCGATGCTGATTTAACTGTATGAAATAATGGATACACTGAGAAAAATAGAGAATAAAAGGAATCTTAGCATCGCACCACCTTCCGAGAGCAAGAAAAAAGGAATTTGCAGCAACACCATCGGGTTTGTCGGTCACTTTCCGTAACAGCGTGCGAGCCGCCGCCAGATGGACTAACAATCCTGCCTGTGTACGAATAAAATAGCGTTGTTAATGAAAGTTGAGCCAATGTTGGTAGCAAACAACTGAGGAAGCGTGGGGATCATGTCTACCTCGTGAAAATGATTAACAGGTATGAGATGATGATCAAACTAATTTGAGATCGAAGTTTTCTGTTTCTGGGAACGATCTTTGAACCTGAGGATCGACGCCGACTCTTCTACCACAGACGAGATAGCGTACAGTACATCAGATTGTTTATACTGATGTCGACTAGAGCAGGTAATGGCCTGTAAATAATGTGGTTTCAGGGGAGGGAATAACGAGAAAAGTGATAGAACGTACAACGGCAGGTAGTGTTAGAGACGACGCAACGAAAAGGGAAGAGTTAAACCACGGCCCGAGTCCCGGAGAACCTCTCCGACTCTGGCCTCGTCATTAAGTTACCAAGTCTGACGCGCAATGCAATTGCATTTGAACGACGTTTTCTTTGGGTTCTTCGGTGGCTGTTGGTTTCGCTGCTATTGCAAGTAGGCTTCGGTTCACCTACGGTCCTGATATGTAGTTCTATTGATAGTTCGTGTTGTTTTTTTCGACACATACGATGGAGTCAAACTTTCATATACATATCATAATCCACGAAAATCATACAAAAGTGTTTTTTACCAGATACGTGGTTGTGGGTGTGGATTTAGGACGAACCAAAGAAGGTGGCACGAGCATCCCCGTCAACAAGACAATCCTGTCCCTCGAGTAAAAACTTGACGTCCACTCCTTGATCCTTGATCCTGAACAAATCGCGGAACGGGGAATCTTGGGCCACTGGAACGGGTATCTCCCTCTCAATCCAGAAGGTGTTCAATGACAGATGAAGCGTCTTTAGATGCTTGTCGCTACCCGATCGCGAAAGGATCATTCTATGAAAGGCATCCAATTCTTCGAACAGGCTGCTTTTGTCTTGGGGAAATGGAGCTTCTTTGATGGACAGTTCTTTTAAACGCGGGACCAACCCCCGCTCAGAAACCAGTACTTCAAAGACATCCCTTGCGACTGACGTATTGACAAAGACGTGAAGCTTTTGGAGAGCGGGGGATTGAGTGAGGATGGGGAGAAGGAACGTCTCGACGGCCATTGGTACCTCCAAGGTGATAGTGGTCAAATTACACTGAGACCGATGTAAGAAATCAACCATGCCGGAATGATCGAGCGTTCCAATTTCTTCCAGTAGACTCCTGATTAGATTATGGTACCCTCGCGTGTAATCCTCCCGATAATCACGAAGATCCAACAAAATTTGAAATTGCCGGAGTGCAGGGAGAGTGACATGGCCGAAAGGGAACGCGATATTCTCGATGCTCTCCTGAATCTGCCCGGAAATGAAGAATGATAATTTCCGGACAGCGGTGTGGGATATATCGGAGTATGAAGTCGGAAGAGTCAAACGACGAAGGCCTTGACCCGTCACGGTGAGTTCAGTTAGATGTTGTGTATGTTGCAGCATGGAGTAGATTTCCGCGGGGGAAAAGGAACAGATATGGAACTTGCGCAGCTCAGTCAAGTTGATTGGCATGCGCGAATAGAGAATCTTTGCGAGATAGGCATATTGGATAGGCGATGCAGAGAAGAGGTTGCTCAACACATCTCGCCTGAATTTTGGGAGACGGGAATCGAAACGTGGGCTGATATGAAATTTCGTCAACTGAACAGCAGGCGACGATGCTAGGTTCAGTAACTCAAATATATGTTTTCCGTCCAAATCTATCTCCAATGTCGACCAGCGTTCCGAATGCATCATTAAGCCCTCGAGAATAGCCATTACGTCTTCGTCATAAGGCCGTTCGTATACGATTAGATCGATGGGAAGATCCCGGGACAACGAGATATACTCTTTGAGAAATTCTGGGCTGGGGTAATCGGCGGCAATGTAGATTCTTGTCCATAGGGAGGGACATGAGCGGGAAAGGCTCCGCCAGAAGGAACACACATGGCCAAGAATCCACGGAGCCTCGAGAGGATCATTATCAGAAGAGGCGAGTTTGAATATGTGAAGTAGCGTCTCTGGAGGTAACGTATGGACCGGCGCGAGGAAGGCCTTGCAGCTACTAAGGTCCTTGAGAAGCTTGCTGCGTCGGTCTCTGATTTGCATGAACAGTGGCTCGATATCTCGTAGCTCCCGCTCCAGGTTGGCAACATCATTCAATAGAGAGGCGTGGTAGATGTGGAGTGAGGAGACTCCGGAGCGTAACAATTCATTCGCATCGACCGAAGGAGTGTACGGGCGTATAGCACCGAATTCGCATTTGGGGCAGGTATCCTAGTAGAAAAATGGAATTTTAAAGCCCGAAGGGATGATGATACGGGAGGTGCATACCATGCTTGTCCTCGTAGAAGAAAGATAACAGAGAGATTTGGAATGCGAGCCCGGTTAAAGAAAATAACTGTAAAACGGGGCTTGAAGTAGTTCTGGAGTCGCTGGTCATTCATCATGTATATAAGTGAGTTAATTATGACCGTACTGTAGTCTTTGGAGCCGGATTGAAGACAACGATGGATGTCAAGTGAGAGTCAAGAACAGAGCTGCACGTCGGCCAAAGCCGAGGAATATTCCAACAGCACGTGACGAGCCATCTTGTCGTGTCGCGGCTTGGTCGCGGCCAACCACTATGTTATGGCCAAGTCTCTCGCCCTCACAAGAGCCAACTTGTGCTACTGCCCCAAGCCTCAAACAGAAGGCTATAACAATTCCGCCCGCAAGGCCCCAGAGGCATCCTTCCGCTTCTACATGAATGTACCTATTGCCGTGCATAGAAACACCTTAGTCCGACTGTTGACATCATCGCATACTCTCGCCGTGGACGTCCTATAATGGCTTTGTTGTGCTGTGACAGGATCACAATCCTTGGAAGATTTACGATCTGATTTCTTTTAATTCTTTCTCCTACTTGCCACCGGTCCTTTTGCGAATCTATATATTGCAATCGGCTTGCCTCTCGTTTTTGAAGTCATGGAGCAGATGATATGAAATTTGTAGGAGCCCTCGCTAAATAGGTCTTCTGCATTTTTAGTATTGTACTGTTATATTATTCATAAATGACTCCCTTTCTTCTGCGCCCCATGAAGAGTCTCTACTCCGTGCGACACACTCAACAGCGTGATCACAACGGTATGAGCCTTCGTGGCCACAGCACATGGTTCGCAATGTCAGGGCTGTGGGCCCGGCCGTTCCTTATTGGGACCTTGTGCCGGTAACAACACCAACACCAACACCACTGCACGAAATGAAATGCACGACAACTATGGCAAACAGGCATTGATTTTTGCGGAGATATATAAAGGGAGAGGATGGTAACATTACTGGTTATACTAACCAATGCCGTTCCCTGGCCCTCCGTAGAACGTCTCTACTGAGGAAGATTTAGAGGCGACGCGACGGAAAGGTGCAAAGCACGGCTTGGTCCCCGATCCCAAATCGGTTCAAGTACGAACTCTGCTGGCGGCCGCATGCATAGTCAACTTTTTGGGATATTTGGTGAAGCCCTCTGATCTGGTATCTTCCGGTAGCGTGTTTGTGAGTCTTTTAGCAGCAGAACCCGAATACGGACAAAGGTAGGAATTATGAACTGTCACGATCTACTGCTTTGAATAGTAGATACGGTCCATCGCGCTGCTAGGCAACGAGCGAGCTAATTGTGAAAGCCACGATATAACGAGATGGCTTAGGCAGCAGCGATCCGCTTGAAATCCAAGGTTAGACTAAAAAGTACTGTAACTCCGTATGTCGAGGCAAGGAATCCAGTATGCGGCAGGGATATCCTGGGGGCCACAGCGTAGAACACTGGTCAAGACATCCACGGTTGAGGAGCCGGCCGGTAGAGTTCGCTATCATTGACTGGCAGAAGCCGGTCCTGTTCGGAGAGGCTTGGAGGTGGACATGGGTTAGAATCATATGAACGACGAGCAGCTACAAGGAATATACAAGACCAGCTTGTCGAAAATGCACGGTGTAGATTCATCCGAGCTTCTCTTTGCATGCTGCATCAGATGTGATGCCGCACGCGCATCTGTCAAACTCATAACTGGCCAAGGAAATGCATTGCTAGAGATCGACAAACCGTGTACAAGTTGGACTCTACGTTGTAGCAATACAGACGAATGTCTTTCCCCGAGAACTATGAATGGTTCGTTCCGTATGGATCATCTGGCAGAGTCGGCGTAAGACGAGGGCCAATTTCTCGATATGTTGAGAGTTGCGCGTTGACAAGGTTTGATGATGAACAGGAGAGACATACCCTTCATGTATTTGCTCCGATCGTTTGGCCATAGGACCTGGATTTGTACCTATGACGTGTGCGTGGCTTGAAGTACATTTTATAAACCAGATTGCGCTAGTTTGAAATTGAAGAAGGAATACTTAGTCGTTATATGTTTCATAGCAGAGGGGAATCTGAGGTTTCGATGTTGGTATTTTTACTTTGTATTATCATAGATCGACCGCTCACGCAGTACCACTGGACGCGACAGAGAGTACGAGAACTTGACGCATGGAAGCGTCGCATGCTGATACATCGAATCCACATACCGATCGTCCATGGATTCTTGTCAAGATGAGTGCTTGATTACCGATCTTTTTCTCGAAATGGCTACATGTACCGAGATGCTCTTGCCTTTAATTTGCTTCCCCGCAAGCCAAGAGCGAATTGGCACGTGCTTAGCTTTGTGGGGTACGAAAAGCTTCTGATCTAGGATAACTCGGGCGAGGCCCGTGTTGTTATAGAAAACAATGGGAGGAATCTAGCTTTGGAATAGCGATAAGTCCGGTTTGATATTGCGCCTGCGGCAGCGAGAATCAGTATCTGACTTGAAGACCCCAACGCTATCAGTAGTGGCCGGTTTCCCTCACGTTAACGACAGTCTCGACATTTTGAAATTGCCAGAGAAAACGATGCTGACCTCCAGTGAGACAGTTGAAGACAATGCAAGGGTCTCGACCATCACGAGCAAGCAGTCATAGTAAGAAGGCGGAATTACTTAACACGTAGAATCGCGCCCCTAATCACGTTTCCGAGTGCGACCGGCATGAGCCGATTGGCTTCTTGCTCCTGAGACCTGTACCACCACCATCTCTTCTCTGCTTTACCGCAACGAACCGCCGTGTGCCCTCCAATTCCCTAAGAAATCCTTGCTTCTGTTCTCAATACCTGCCTGGACCATGCCGTAAACACGGGAGACCCTTAGGCTTGGCACCAAGACTTCACGTTGAGACACGCTGAAGGTGAGTATATGCGCTCTTTTACGGTGTGTTCTGAAGGAACGCCCTATGAAAAGGTGTGGAACAGACCAGAGAGTGGAGCAATGTCAGAGCGAAGAAACGACGGTGTGCCTGTTTTGGTGCTCTCGTTCGGTGTCTAAAGTCTAGGACAGCAATACGGCGGACTGAGCTCCCTTCGAGATCTTCTCAGGGACTCGTATACACAGTCGACATTCATGAGGCTATGCGCCAAGTCATTTTTGACGCTTTCGAGATGCATATATGTTATTTGTGGTGCATACATCCTCAGTTTTCGACGCCTCTTCCATTGATGAAAGCAATGAAGCGATATCGCAAGAATGAAAGCTATCCGTCGTCGTCTTTGGAACAAGAGGTATGTTGACCACGCCCTTCATGATTCTTCATTCACTGAATACGTTCTTCACAGCGTTTGTCGAACTATACCAATCATTACGATATGTATCAGTTAGTGTTTTGACATTTCTTCATTATGTACAGTACAATCAGTTGATCCTTATGTTCATCATAGTACAGCCTGTTAACTACGGATAGTCATAGTACGAATACATCGTCAAATATTCAACGACTCCTTTGGCCGAACCGTAGCCTTTATGCTCGCGGAATCTCGTGTCAGCGGTGGACCTGCATGTATGTGGCCATCGTCGTCATCCACCACGGCGTTGCTGTCTCCATTACCCTCCTGGAACCCCGTTTTGTGCTTCTCGAAGTGTCGCCCGTGCTTTTCCGGCCCAATATCGTCGCCATGATCAAGGACGCCGCGACACCTCTGATGAGAATTCCCTGCACCTTCGCATGATCGACAACATTCTCCGTCTTGCCGTCCGCGTGTGTGATGGTCTTCCGCTGGTGTTTCCTCCGGTAGCCTCTATCTGAGCCCTTGACATGAAAGAATCAGCAATCAGTCTCGGCTATTTTGGACCGAAGTTCGCGCCTCTGGTCATCACCTCGCTGGTATCTATTGTTTTTTCCGAATTCCAACTAGAAGACACAGTAAAACGTTATATCTGATGCTTCATCATTTATCAGATGCACCGCCAAGTCTGTTCTACATATCCATGGTATACAATCAGCTAACCCCTTCACTTGAACCAAACTTGAAATCACGTTGACATCTCCTAGATCATCCTCACTCGCTTCCTGGGATGGGAAAATGAGCCTTTCATAGCACGAAATCAACGTCCAGTCGAGTGGTCCCACAAAACTGGGAGCTTCCTACATAGACGACGTTGTAGAGCCAAGCAAGACATTGTGTCATTGTTTCGGTGATTGGGCAAGCATTTTTTCCTCGTTCACTGCGTCTCTCCTCGACGCTTCTACCACCAACTATTGTCCTCCCTTCTACCTTGATATTCCGGCCAACGCGATGTGGCCTTCGATCCCTATTCTTTTGTCTTTCATCGCCTGAAAGGATAGCGACTGCCATCCCCCTTTAGCGAGTCCCAACACCTAGGCAACACCCTCTGAAGTCGCTTTCCGGAGTACAGTAAAGCCTCACCGGCTCCTGCACCCATACCCATATATGTTCCCTTGCGTCAGACCTCAGAGTTCTCTGTTTCGAGTGAATGAAGCTCGGGCGCAGCTGCGGAGTCGAAGCCGAGCTACTATCGAGGGTAACGTATAACTCACCTCAAGCATTGCTTGCAAAGTACGTTTCAAATGTCCATCGACGGGTTTTACACAAGCTAGAAGTCTTTCGGGTCCACTGGATGCTCCCAATTGACTCAGTTGACCAACATGCCATCCCAACCGACACGTCTTCGTTCTATGTGATTGTGGCGAGCATCCGTCAGCTTCCCCTGCAAGCATGCGCATTTACTTTTTATTTATATTGATGCTGTATCTGAACATTTCTTGCATTTGCCGATTCGATTCCTACAGCGTCACGGATAGACCGCCCAGCCGCGCTACCAGAGTACTGAAGAGTGTGAGCTTGTAGCTGCTTGCGTTCACGTTCATAGTTGATTTTTGTTTTCCTTATAATGTTCGCAGCTGCTTCGCGGATCAAACATTCTCACGCAACCCATGCATTCCATCAAAATCTCAGATGAAGGAACCTGAGAAACAGAGGTACGTCACTCGACGATATCCAGTTAAATTCCTCGTCCTGATTTAGCCAGCCGATCCATTCACTCTGAAAGGTTCTGCCGGAAAGGCAGATATGACCAGATAGTCGCTAGGCACTACTGTCGTAATTGAACAGAAGTAGATTCCCTGTACGCGCTATTTTCCATTGTCTCAGCCTGCGTTGAAGAGAGTGTAGAATAAGTTCGCGTTTCTGCAATGGTACACCACGATAGTAGCGAAAGGCTTCGTTGGCCTTCACAAAAAGAGACCGGGTCTTCGCGCACCGAAACCATGGCATACCTTGGGTCCTGGTTTAACAAGCGAGCGGGCATTTCGGGGCCTTTCACGAAGACTACACAACCTATTGCTTCTGTGAAACTTGGTCTATTTTATTACCTACGAAAACCAAACCAGTTAGCAGTCGCCGAAGGGGACATTTGAATATCTCCTGCTCCCGAGTCCAACGATATTTGTGTACGGATGAGCGTTACCCCGGTTTGTCCTTCCAGTATTGATGCAGGCTTGTAGCTGCGTATCTCATAGGTGTACTTTCGTTTGTGGTTGGTAGGTCTGTTTCCGAAACAAACAATGGCATCGAAGTTTGACATATCATTTTATAAGCACCGAAAGTCATACAAAAGCGTCATTTACCAGGTCAACGAGCACGTATGCGTACATACTGGGGTGCATTTAGGATGAACCAAAGAAGCTCGCACGAGCCTCCTCATCAACGAGACAATCCTTCCTGTCCAAGACAAACTCGACGTTCATTCCTTCATCCTTGATCCTGAACAAATCGTGGAATGGTGAATCTTGAGGCACTGGAAGGACTAGCGGCTGATAAGACCAATGTGTCTTCAATGATAGATGTAGTGTATCTAGGCGACTATCGCCACCCAATCTCGAAAGGATCATCGCATGACATCCGCCCGCGTCTTCCAAAAGACCACTATTTTCCATGCGGATTGGAGCGTCTGTGATGTACAGCTGCTCTAAACATGGCACTTTGCCCTGCTCAAGAGCTAGTGCCTTGAAAGCATCCCTTGCTATTGATGCATTGACGAAGATGTCGAGTTTTTGGAGAGCGGGAGATTGCGAGAGGACAGGAATAAGGAAAGCCTCAACGGACATGGGTACAGAGATGGTAAGAACGGTCAAACTGCACTGAGACCGATGAAAGAGACCAATGAGACGGGTGTACTCGATAGCTTGAAAAGGCCATGATAGGATATAGGCACGGGGTTCGGTTGCTAGAATGTCGAACTGCCGAAGAGCTGGGAGGGTGACGTAGTCGATGGTGACAGGCACATTGGTTCTGCGACGAGGATTGACCCTTGTCATATCAAATGACAGCCGCTGGAGAGAGGCGTGGATCATAGGGGGGTAAGAAATCGATGCTGTATTAATGAGACCATCGTGAGGTGAAGCGAGCTCTACGAAGAATTCAACTAGACGTTCTGAGCGCTGTAACGTGGAATAGAGTTTCGCGGGATCATAGGAATACATGTGGAGCTTGAGCAAATGGGTCGTATTGATTGGCATAGACGAATAAGGAATACGTCGAAGACAGACTTCTGTGATGGGTGATGAAGAGAAAAGGCAGTTCACCGCCGCGTGGTTGATCTCCGGCTGGTCAACGCCAACCCTGAGGAGAGAAAGTTTTGTCAAGTGGATAGCTGGGGAAGAGGCGAGGGATAGTAGGTGAGATAATCCTTGTCCAGTCATGGTGAGCTCTAACACTGACCAGCGCTCCAAATGCAACGCCAGGCAACGAAGGATATCCGTGTCTTTGTGATTCAACTGCCTCTCAACAGACATGTGTATGGGTAGGTGGACGGAAAGAGAAATATATGTCTCGAGGAACGTAGAATAGTTTCTTCCGAATGTCGAAATGTGGATTCTTGTCCATAGGGAGGGACAAGAACGGGAAATGCCCCGCCAAGTAGAACAGACTTCACCGAGGATCCACGGTGCATCACGAGGATCGGGAATATCAGAAGATGCCAGTCCAAATATCTGGATCAACGTTTCTCGAGGTAAACGACGGATCGGCGCCAGGAGGGCCTTACAGCCGCGAAGATCCTTGAGGAGCTTCTCACGCCGGTCTCTGATTTGTATGAACAGAGGCTCAATCTCATCTAGCTCCTGCTCAAGGTTGGTGATGTCGTTCAAGATGGAGGCTTGGGAGATGTCGAGCGATGAGAATCCGCGTTGCAAGAGGTCAGTAGCATTGACCGAAGGTGTATAAGGGCGTATAGCGCTGAATGTACATTTGGGGCAGGCGTCCTACAGATAGAATTTTGTCAAATACTCGAAGACTAAAGATACAGAAATCAATACCATGTCCGTGCTCAGAGGAAAGGTCGTGGGCAGAATTGGAACAGGGAAGATGTCGAATACAGAGGGCGAGAACTTGAACGATTTGCAAACTGGGCTTTAAAGCTAAGTTACTGGTCAGCATTTCTCAAACGATGTTCGAAATAAAGCTTGTCCTACGTAGTTTTTGTGGTCAGGTTTGTCGACAGCAGTGGACGTCAAAGTTCGGAACGATTGTGCGATCGGCCCCGAATTGGCAAAGTCCAAATGAAGTTGTATCGTCTCACGCTCCCGGGAACTGTTAGCGGCCCGAGAAATGCCGACTGGAACTCTTCTTATCTTGTATTGCTATCGGTCGTGATGCATTGATGGCGCAAGAACATTGAACTTCGACCTCTTCGTCATAAAGGATATGTGGTTGCGTCGGGCAACAAAGCTCATGCTTATGTTCGGAAAGAGATTGCTTTCGGAGTTCTTCATCAGTACCATTTTTCTGGGTGCTTTTAATTGAATTCGGTACGTGCCTTTCTCTTGACCCGTTGCGATGTCGCTCAATTCTCTTTAGTAGGCCTCACTCCCAACTCACTCCACCAGTATTTTACGATGTTTGTGGTCTCGCATACTCTTCCCGAGAGGAAACCGAGCGGCAGAAGTTCAGACGTGTGGCGGCGTCACCATCAAGGGTTTACTGGAACCCCGAGGCAGTGCTTTTGCCTCACTCCTGTTGCTTTTCGTCTATTCGCACGGCCTTTCTCCGTCGTCCATCAAAAGTAGAAATAAAATTCCTTTGCTGACCTATTCATTGTAGGCATCGCGCTCAGTAGCCTCCCTGTCGAAGAATCTCTGTGCGAAACAATATGCAATATGTTTTAACGATGATCCATCCTTTCACTGATTCATCTTCACGCGCTGCAGCACATTTCGCAATACACATGCGGCAACGACTCTACCACATAAAAGTCAAACACGTCGGATACAGCACGAATTGCTTATACTCCCCGTCGAGGGGAGACAATCCTCACAAAGTTCCGAAAGGACTATACCAACATGCCCTACCTATACTGATGGGATTGGGATACAAACGTTCTTCAACGATGGATAACCTCCACAGCCTAGTCTCGCTCTGCATGGTCTTGTACCTCGGGATATCCGACCAGCGAGTTACTGTCGTACTTCGAGCTACGCAGAACACAATAGATTGCAGGAATAAATGATCGCTCCACGACGTGCAAATGAACCCTACTACACCATGAAAGATTTGAACGGGGATGTTGCTCGGTCCATGGGATGTACTCCCTTCCGAGCAGTTCAGTACAGACGAAGGAGGAAGATGAGGAGAGATCAGAGAAAATAAGGTACGTCTCCGCACGTACTATGAGGACATCGAAGTGGATTTAGATGGTCTAACGACCTGTAGGTCGTTGGGCGTGAGGCCGGTCCTCCGGGATTGTCATTGCTGATGTGATTGACAAATATCTTCAGAATGCTTCTCCGACTAACTGCTATGTTATGCACAAGCCACGGTGCGGTTGCCTGGTAATCGGGGCCAGCAAAATGGAGCATCTTAAAGCCAACATCCAAAGTCTGGATATCAGACTGACGAAGGAGCAGACCCCGTATCTCAACAGTATCGTACCTTTTTATCGCTGTTTTCTATGTAAATGAATAACTCATGCCGTGATCCTAGAATAGCCTAACAACCTAAGCAATTCACCGCGCGTGCGCTGCAAGCAGTACGCGAAGATGAATCTACAACATCACATGAAGTTCTTGGTGTCACCAGAATTTTTTTTTGTAAAGCAAATTTTACCCGCGAAGTACGCATACAGGGTCATAGTTCGTCTCACCCTGCCAGCAGCTTCCTTCACTGGCAGTGTGCGCGGGCACGCCACTCCAGTACTACATCTCTAGAGCCGCATCTGACGGCATTCATGATCATGGCGCTTATCTTTGTTTCCAGCATGTATGTGGACGATCGCATTGAGCAGAATCTAGACCCTTCATCTCAGAATGGTTTCGCTCTTCTATGCTACTCATGCGAAGAGCTCTTAAGAAGGATCTCCGCTATTGATATATATGTAGTCCTAGGTTTGAACATCGCAATTTATTCATATTCCACTCTGCGTCAGGAACCCATCTCGTCTGACATCACTTTTCAGCAAACGTCATCTTGAGCCTTGGATCAAAATAGAACCCGTGGGAAAGTGTCGTTTGCAAACGAAGGGATGTCGACTCATTCTAGACTTTAATTTGATCCCACGGAATGTTCTTATACAACGTGGTGGCCTACCTGCGTCGATTATTGTCCGCACCCATCAAGTATTAGCATTCAAGCAGCCAATCCAATTGAGAGGACATGCTCTATCGTAATTGCGAGCGCCCAGGGACCGCCAGAAGCTTGATGAGGACCGAATCAACCCTCTTTACCGTCCGACTCGGGGTTTGTACGTACTAGAACGTATATACTATTGTTCTTATGGGACGACATTTGGAAATCCAGTGTAAAGTCCGAGACCAAGACTTAAGCATTTTCAAATTCCACCGTCGTGCAACTTGGTGCAAGTCTTTTTTGATGGGGTCTCGAATTAGTGGGTTACCATCAGACCTGGTAGATAACTAGCCGATGGATGTACAAATGATTCACTTCTAGTATAAGTATATATCCCAAAGCTCAGACTTCCACAGTCGCATATGCTAAATTCCAAAGCCTTCCTCTGTCATCCGTCGAATAGATCGCTACCAATCTCATATTTGTCTCGTCAAAGGGTCTTAGGCCCTTATTTTTCTGTGATTCCTCGCTGAAATATCAGGAGGCCCACGTTACTTATGTGCGTACCTTATGAATTACACAACGGATCTTCGCCGAAATGGTCTGCGCTAATCCAAGGTGCGTTAAGAGCCCATGACTGCACTCGAGGGGTATTGTGACGCCTGTGCCGTGATTCTCAAACCCGTTTATCTGGATGCGGATATGAGAGATTAACGCGGTGTCTCACGACGCTTGCAGTATACGTACTATGATATTAACTTTCAAGGCTTGGATATCGCTCCCGAGCGTAGGGTCTTCGATAAAACTGTTAGCATTCACCAGTATATCTTGTTCTTTAGTCAACAAGCGAGCGATGCTAACACCGGGAAGATTTAGCGCGCCGTCCATAGGGTCTGCTGAGATGAAGGGGATAACTGAGTATATCGGCAGAGTCGAGCGTTCATCCTTTGGATTTCGGTGTAGAAATAGCCGGAACGATGGGCCTTTGGCCTTGGTAGACTGTGTGTACGCCTCGTAAAAATTTGCAATTAGTAGTGGATCGTGGTATATGGGTTCTTGGGACATACCAGTGACTGGGAATTAACTAAATTACTGTGAAATGCCGCATCGGGCAAGAGGCAAAGCGCATCGTTGCAAACTCCGGTCGTCGCCGCACCTAAAGTCACAGCCCTTTTTTTCGGGACAATGTAGTTGTTCCCCGGAGGCTGGACAATTATTGTTCAATGGGCCGTTTGATTATTGAGGGAGATGAACCTACGCAACGTTTTAGCACAGAGCCATGAGCCTTTCCTTGAAATATATGTCGCTGGTTCTGGGTCAGTGGACCTTTGATGCATTCGTGTCCGTCTGACTTGATGTTGATCTACAAAATTAATCAGACACTGAGCGTAAGTAGGAAAATTGGGGAAGCGCACGACTGCTGGGGACGCAAGCATCACCCCGATTGAGGCGCAGTCCGGTTGCACGAGTCGCCCTAGCTGTTGCCCAGGAGTTGGGACCAACTGGGACATCGAAAACGTGTGAGGGAAGGGTTTCTCCAGGGCAATTAAATCACAAACGCGTAGCAAGTTCTTAATAGGAGGGAGCGTTGTTTTCTAGGGAGCGAGTAAGTTGGTACATCAAAGGTGTATATAATTCATTCTTACCTCAGAAGACATCGCGACTTGAAGCTCAGGATTAATGCGACGGGAGAACTGCTAATGCTCAGCCAGTTGTAACCCTTATATACATTTTGGCCAGACAATAAAAGCAAAAGTCAAAGGTCATGGATGTAGAGATCTGTCGAGATCTCCAATCTCTCGGAACAGCGGGGAAACTAAAAATACTCGGGTCATAGTTGTAATAAAACGAACGCTACATACGCCACGAGTGCCCGCGGGCCAATGGATAGAACTCAAGGCTGTACATGGCTGTTCTTTCGGTCTGGCTTTAGGCGCAATAATCATGGAGGGTTGTATCGCAGCTTGGTTGACTGCGCCCCCTCGAGCTTATTGACATGTTCATATTTGTGAAATCGAGTGTCTGATTGTTTTATTACCTTGGTATAATTTCCCAGAAGGTCTAATAAACCTAACTCCAGCCTAACGTATCTAGAACATCAGTCTGTACTTCTTACTCGGCTTTATATGTGACAGAGACTTGAGACGATCCACATAGCGGAAAGTAAGGGACTGCAGAAAACTCTAAAATTGCGTAGCTCCAAAGATAACGGTACGGCTTGGGTACGGCATCAGCGAGGTAAAGACTGGAAACGTGATCAGTGCCGTTAGTTGAATCATTTATATACAATACAGGACAACGCCTCCCTCCTAATATTGGTCTAGTTTTTCGACATTCAAGGATAATGCTCATCTTACACTGCAAAGCATGGCCGGTGGAATTTGGAACAAAACAAGTGTATAATACTTCATGCCGTGGAGGTTGGCAACGTCCCGTTATGACACTTCATGCGCTTCTTAACCAACCATGGTGATCAATCATCAGTGTATCAGGCCTCGTTTCTGCCGCTCACTACCCTGTACGCTCCCATGGATGTGGATACCCAATCACGGAGCAGGATTTTCAAAATTTCAAGCGTGCGCGCCTATCAATGATCCATTCAATGTGGCACATGGTCGAATGACTCCGGGATACGGGCGGAAAGGAACAGGACTTGATGGTGACGTTCTTTCGGCGGAGTAACTGCTGCCTAGATGCATCCTGCGTGGCAACGCGAGTCAACACATATTTTGTTTTTGTTGTCGAACTGCTTTCTGGATCCAATCTGGGTCACCACCCCGACGTTTCACGTATTTTCTCCTTCGAATTCGCATTTCTGTGGAGCTAGCATAAGCATAGTAAGGTGGATGCGAAGCTTGCAAGGGTATGCCACGATGGCAGCGATGGAGGCTTCGTTACGCCGATCAGGTTTCACAAAAACAGATTGATTCTTCGCGGACCGTAATCCCGGAACCGCGATGGCGACGCGCTAGTGACAGTGTGTGATGGTAACACTTCCTCTGTTACGACGACCACCATGCAGATAGACGTGTTCATACCAGAAGGTAGAGAGCTTTTTAGATCAAAAATCAATGTTTCTGACTCTTTAATTGAAGAAATAAAGTGTTATGCAAACCTAAATACCGGCTAGGGATTTCTTGTTCTTGGGATGGGCGTGTCAGTGGTTGCATGAGTTTATTTCGTTATTTTCCTGACATGAAGAAATGCAGACACTAGTAGGAAGATTGATAAATCCATGTGAGATGGAGATAGATTACCGATACTTGTTAGGTGGGCAGCTTTATAGCCAGGATATCGCTATCTCTGACGACAAGTAGGCAGCGCTACCTTCGTCGAAGAAGGAGCACATTGACAAATCACCGATGCTTGCAGGAGAAGATTGCATCCACCAATGCCAAGAAAGAAGAGCCGAAGCCGACTGCCTTGGAAAGAAATCGAACGCACTGCCAACTGGGTGGTACGAGGCGAAGGAGACGGGGTCGAGCAACAGCAGGGAGAAGAGGAGCAGACCAGGTAGAACAAGAACAAGAAGGCAATGCGACGACTGAAGGCGCGAGGACACTGCAAACGATCAGAAAAGGGTCGGAGATCCGGCAGGCACAGTTTTCCGCCTTTTCTTTCAGATGCTGTACTCACTGTCTTCCGCTCAAAGGTTCAGAACGATCAAAATTTCTGCTGATCTTCAGTCGCAACAGGATCGCATCCGAATGTGCCTCGATTCAGTAAAAGCTTACCTATGATGAGAGGTTTTGCTGTTGACTCGACCGTTCCGAGTCCTATGAATATAGGTAACTCGGTTATTATGCAGGTTGAGCTCCCCGTGGGAAAGTTCTATTCGATGCATCAAACCTTACCGGGTTTTGCCTTACTTACCCCGGTCCTTCCCTTTGCTTTGCGTTGCTTCCGAATCTCGGCTATCTTGACCGTTCCCCGCTTATTCCCTTCTTGCCACGTCACTTCCGTCGTCCTTGAATGCTCAGAGGGACATTTGGCAAAGGCCTCGTGTTTGGCATGGCCTTGTCCTATGGCCGGATTTCCTTCCACATGCCAATCTCGTTTGCGCATCTCTTTCTACCTCTCTCCCTCTCTGCCTTTCACTCGCGCGCGTACCTTATGCCAAGTAGGTTTTACCGCTACTACTTGCTCGCGTAAACTGATCTTTTGACACGACTAGGACCTCAATATTCAATACTCGGCCTGCTTTTTTCACCAGGATTAGCAAGATTTTCTCAGACAAGTGGGATGGAGGGTCGTCGAGGTCTATGCACTTGAAGTCCCGTTTGGTTTGGATTCAGGAGGATCCGCTTTGATCGAGGTGAGTTCTAGATTCTTAGTCGGTTTCTTGGTGGCTAATGTACTCTAACTAGTTTAATTATGCGACCAGCTTTGAAGACTTGGTGAGCTTTCCTGCCCTTCAATGAGGCAGAAAATGACTCACAAAGTTTAGTTTAGATTCTCGTATTGAATTATATTGAAGGTGCGTGCTGTTTTCGACTAGATTTATGGTGCATAGAGCCCGAACGCGAGATATAGGAACAATCGGCACTCCTCTGGCAAGGCGTGTGAAGCTCCCGAATGGCCGGACGTGTTTCAGAATTATTCTGATGTAGCGTCGCTGGGCATAGTCCGAGTAGCGGTGGTAGCGATGTAACGGCACACAGAGAATGTGAGTAAATTCCGCATTTCAACATGCTCGAATTTTTGATGTCCCTCTTACTCAGGGACGTCTTAAAGCCACGGCCTCGACATTCGGGCGATCACACAGAAACGAGGTCCCCGCGACAACAGTCGACGTCGAAGATTCGAATATCCGGCTTCAAAAGCTGTAACCACGATGTCTCCGTGAATTACAGTGTGTTTGGGAGAGCTATCGATGGCCTAGGATGTCGTACGCATCAAGGGTAGGTTCCATTTTGTTTTTATCCACTCAATGTGCGTCTGACCGGCAGTGTAGGCCACGCAGAAGGATTTTAAGGCTGAGGAGACGGTCCTTTACCATATTTGGGTCGATATTTGCGACCCTGCGAGATTATAATATCCATCAAAAGTGCTATTTCTCGTATTTGTGAGTCTGCCGCTCTTTTTTGAGAAGTTTTTGTTGAATTCTGACATTAATGGAGAGTTTAAATCTTATTTCTTGTTGCACATGAATGAAACGGCGCTCATTGTCTCGCAAACGGGCGTATATGAAGTACAAAGATTCCGGTATTGAATTTGCAAGCTATTCTTCCACTCCGACAGCTCGGACTTTTTTCAAAAGTTTCGTGATTCGGATGAAGCGTCCAATATCCGCGTAATATAAACGCCATTGAAGCGAAGAGACGGCAGGGGCAAAAAAAAACCAAATCCAAGTTTCTGTCCCTTGGACAACGGCTAGGCATTCTGTCATTCGGGAGCGAGCAATGCGGCTAATGTAAGGCCGTAGTCTATAGTTCTGGATACTTGAATTGTTTTATTTTTGCTAGATGGGAATCAGCGCGCGTCCCGATTGCACATAAAAGCCGGGATGAACTTAGCTCAGAGTCCATCCCATCCAGGTCCCATCTCGTCCTCCCCTCCCTACTTCTCCTCCCGCTCTCCTAATTGCTCTCCCTCGTGTCCTCGTCCTCTTCTCGTCGATAGAGATGGGTCCGGTTAACTTGAGGCCGGCCAGTCCCGTGGTTGTGGGGAGCTGTGACTTGCGTGACGTTTCCGTCGGTCGTCTCTCCACCATCAAGCTCAACGACGACTAGGGTAAGAAATTTTCTTTGCACTGATGGTCTCCTTCGTTGCTGACTTTTTTCCCTTCATAGATTCCGTGATCAACGCGTAGCACTCAAGTCCTGGTGAGGTGTGCCATTTCTTTTTCACCCAAGTTTCCGTTCATTGCTGACTACCTCGACACGTCAGACGCTCGCATAGCCCAGCGAGAGGAGTATCAAGAGCGACTTCCGTTGTCTGATGGTAGACTCGTCCCGCGGCAGTCGTTTGTGCGCGTGCTAATGCTTGGCAGGTTTTGTGAGAAGCGCATTGGAGTGGAGGGATGAAGGACAGCACTCGGGCAACGGCGTGGAGGGATAGAAGGGCACGTGGATGAACGAGGATATTATGTCTCAGTCGCGGTAATCGATCAGCAATCAATTGGCTGGTATTGATCATGTTTGCAGGCGTCGCGTAGGTCTTGGCAGGAGAGACGTAGATGGCAAGCTCTCAGGCGAGAAGGAGGGACGGTTTTGTGGTGCTGGGCGAAGATGGAAGGCAGTCGAGCCATGGAGGTCGCATGTGATTGCGCTAGAGTCTATGCGACGGGTGCGGGTTTGGCGAGAGAGAGTCTATGGTCGGCCTTGGTGCGACGACGGGCAAGAGGAAGAAGGTCCTCGACGATGTTGCAGATGATGACCAGGTCCTCCCGCAGCCGGCAGCGAAGCGGAGGAAGAGTCGGGAAAGCGATTCTCCGCCTTCTCCACCGCCGCCTATCGAGAAGCCTCAGCCTATAGTTGTCGACGTTGACATCAATGTAGAGAGGGAGCAACCTGCAGCGTCAACGTCGAAGACGACGCTCGAACCCACTCCCATGTCGACACCTCCACCTCCACTCACCACCTCCACCTCGCCTCCCATCCAATTCATCATCGAGAAACCCTTCGCACGCAGCTACCACACCGCCATCACCTTTGAAAAGAAAGACGACGACGAGATGGAGATCGAAGCTGATGCTGAAGACGACTCCGAGTCGGACGATGATGACGGTGACGAATAGTTTATCCCCCACTCGCCCAAAAAGACAGCTGGATATCTGGCGGTTTGCGTGCAGGTGAAGAGTGGACCATATGTAAGCAGTTGCTGATTCTTATCGTGCTCGCTGTCGCTGACGACGACCAGTACCCACCAATACACACCCAGCATTATCCGGGACCTTGTCACGCAGGATGCTCGACAGCACCACACGCCTCGGGAAGAAAAAGTTGACCTAACAGAGGAGATTTTTGATTCGGAACTCGACTCGGAGTCGGATTCTGAGGACGAACAATTTCTTATCACGTTTGCGCTACCCTCCCCGCCCTGCTCGCCTCTCCATCCTCCCCAGCAACTCCTACCTCTCCCGCCGTCTCGCCTTACATTCATAACACTCCCTGAGCTCGTTGCCCAGTACGGCTTCGCAGAGAGCACACCATCGCCGACACCCTCACCGTGCATGCGGATTGGGAAAGGTACCCCCATCGACCCTGCTCGCCGCGCAGCATGGGGGCAGACGCCAACGCATCCTCAGCCGCACTCGCTTACACTAGAACTGGACCTAAGGATGTGGGATGAGTTGTTGGAGAAAATTAACCGGAACTCATTTGTCGATGGGGGTGTGGAAAGCTTCACGAATATGTGGTTTGGATTTAGGAGGATCCGTTTTGATCGAGGTGAGTTCTAGATTCTTAGTTGGTTTCTTGGTGGCTAATGTACTCTAACTAGGTTCCTCCACCGACTGTCTCCTTGGACCATCCTTTGCCCTGATCCTTGTCCTCCTGTATTCCGCACCGGCCGTCCCTCTGCGAGCACACTGAGGACGGATTTTGCGCCAACGGATCATGGTAGGAAGAGCCAGCAAGGCAAGGTCCTTCCTTGAGGTCGATGCCCCATGGCGAGCGGTGCGATTTTTGAGATGGAGTCGAAAGGTGCGTGTTTGCTTGTTGACATCTGCGCAAAGTTGATCTCTTTCTCCAGATCTCGTTAGCCTCACCTTCAAGCATACCATCAATGTCCCGTCCTTTCAGCCCATTCTGCGGTTCTCTCCACCGTGCAGTCAATGATCGCCAACAGGCGGCATCGATTTTCGGTGAGCAAGGTGGTGAGGGTGTTTGGGGAGGATCAACTTTGGTCACCCAGACATCCCTACTCCAATCTACTTTGCGCGGCGCCTCCGTTTGCCTTCGATTGGGGCCATCCGCCTGCCAACACGACATGACATCGTGCTGCTGCTTTCCGTCGCTTCATCAGATACCCTGCGACCAGGACGTCGTGGAATTGACCCAAGACGACGTATCGCTTTTCGGGGAGTGAGCACCAAGGGGATTAATAGTAGCACCGCTCTCAGGCGGGGAGGATATGGAGGAGTGGGGTCAATAGGGGCACGAACGCGTGAAGGAGGCGATGCATATAGGGAGCATGTTGGTACCGCGTATACTCCTCCCATCATGGACGTTGCAATGGTCAGATCTGTTCCGTTCAATATGGAAGATACAACGGACTTGCGTGCATGGTCTAAGACCATTATAACTCATAAACCCTGACCTCCACCGCGACTGAGGAAGTTTGAGCCTCTCATCCCTGCGATAAACGTTAAACCCATCGGCCACGTGTTCATGCCCATGAAGCCATCGGAGAAGCGGAAAGGTTACAACTAAAAATACAACATAGGACTCGGACCTGCCATGCGGATGCGTTGGCCCTCACTCCACTAGTCTTCAAGCGGCACGCACACTGGTGATGGGGGGACTATCCAGTCGGGTTATGATTACGAATGTCAGAGCGTGAAGGGTCGACAGGATTGGTCGATGTTCTCAAGCTGACGGAGACAGATAGGAAGGTAGGCGTACTGTCCTTCCAACAAGCCGCGACGTTCATTCATTCTTTGTAGGCATAGCGCTGCACGGCCGGCACATTGGAGAACGATCAGTCACGAAAATTTGTGCTTTGATAAGGGTCTCTTCTTTCACCCCCCCGTTGACGGTAATCTACCGCTTGACCATGGTATCTTCTACTCCACTTGATTTCCCTTGTCCCGATTATGGCCTCGGATTCGTTGGGACGCCTGAAGGGTATTGGTGCAGCGCTATTTGTTGGGAAGATCACGAAGACGCGTACAACGATGGATATTAATTCGATGTCTATGTCCATAAACCCGTTAGGTATGATTTCTCGCTGCGTCACAAGATCGAATCTAATTCTTTTACTAGGAATTGTCCCAAGTATATTTCTTTTACAGAACTAGCGTCCTATTAAGGCCAGCCTCCGACGATCTGAGAGAAGCGCCATAACAAAGAAGCTTCCCAAATCAATGATCTTCATTCAGTCCTATGAGGACCTTTTGCTGCTGCTCCAGATGACGCGACCCGATTCCCTCTCATTTTGGTCTGAATATCCGTAGCGGATGAACTGGTTTCATTCGTGTCCGACACTCTAACAAGTCCTCATCATTCTTCTGACTTCCCGTCAACGATTCTGGGCTCCCTTGGAAACGTCGAAGGCGACCCCACTGTCTATCTTTCACTTACCTCCTTCACGACAAGGTATATCCTTTCTGTCATCAGTTAAGCGGAAACCTTGTGGGTCTGATCCTCTGTAAAGATCATCTTCCTTCAAGAAGGACTGGCAACGATTACGTTACAGGATGTACATCCGTACGGGATACTATCCCCGTCCGACAAAGCCCAGGCATTTCTGTCGACATATTCCATGCAGCCCGCCTGTATGATTCCTCGTCGAAGAGCCGGTACCCACTTCCATGTGGATTAGGCCACTTCATCCGGCCTCAAAAGCATCATCCTCTACAGTTTGACTATCACTACCTTCACCTGGGACTCCTCCCGCGAAGTAGACATAATCCTCGGTGAAGACGTCATCGCCGACTTCTTTGTGTTCGTTGCAGGCTACTGACATATGTCGCCCGAGTAGCCTAACGTTGGTATTTAAGCGGCGATCGTATTCCCACGTGGAAGAAGGCATCCTCCACTCATCTAGTGCCAACTCGCACATTCTGGCTTATTCTACGCGAATAACTTGCAGCTGTGGGGGTGCTGTTCGCTCAAACTACTAGAGATTCAGCCATTGCTGTCTTGATATGTTCCCCATATCAGCTGTTGGTGTTATAAGAGTCTCAGGAGACATCGAAGCCTGATGGCCCTTAGCTATGGTGACTCGGCACGCGTGTTCTCGTTTTCACGCAATTATTGTCCCCCCCTTCCCATCCGGCTGCAGATGAGAAAGTAATGAAATGTAAGAAGCATTCCGTGTTGTTCATAAACCCTAATAAAAGATTACCATCTGATGAAGCATGATCCCGTTGCCACCAAATGAACGTGACTGTACCCGCTTCGTGGGGCACCCGTTTAGGGATCCCGGTTCTGGAAAGCATATCCCGGTGGCAGGGGTTCTTTTCGAGTACTCTTACCGGCTCGAATTCAACTCGGCTGCTGCCTATGACTTCTCTGCAGTGCATACCCGCAAGCCCCAGCAACTGCCTCCTGATGTCGCCAGGTCTTTCTGATATCCTCGTTCCGGGTGAGTTGGCCAGCACCGCTAATATTCTTACTTTTAAACACAGAACAGGATGGCTTGCACAAATCGACGTGTGCTGGAGATCTGATTCTTAGACTAGATATCTTCAGGGAAGGGAAGGACCGCTTACTGCTCATTTACTGAGCGCTTGTGACTGAACCAGCTGAACCATATCCCTGTAGTAGTCGCTATTGAATCTGAGCAGGCATAATGTATGCCGTTGTAGGCGCCTTCCTATCGAAAGGATCGGTAACTTGGTAGAGAAGGAAACCTGAGGCGGAAAGCCGGCGGAAGTCCTCGTAGAGGCATGGCTCCCACGTGGAGTGGTAAAGCCGGTCCGGGATTCCGAAGTCCGGAAATTTGATATTCACGTCGCGCCTCATGATGATCAACCACCACCACCACCGGCGACCTCCATGCACTTCAAGAGGATGCAGCGGCGATATCTAAGCCTTTAGAGACGACCTGTTTCACTCTGCTACTCTGCGCCGTGCGACGCGACCGGATTGTATGCGTGCATTTGCTCCTTTTTCACTTTCTTTTCTTACTCTCATATGCAGCCATGACACCGCGGAACCTATAGCAGCAGTATCCGCCAGTACAAGCATCAATTCTCCTCTCATTCAGCTGTTCTTCAGTCTGAAGATTCTTGCCACGAATTCTTACCTATCGAACGTGGTACGTACGTTTTTCTACTTTGCATCAACGTTGTTTGAACTGTATCTAGCTCGTAACTGTCGCCTTTGTCTACCGACTGTGGTTATGCTAGACTGGCCTGAGTACGTGCTGTTAGTCTGTTTTCTGGCACTGTTCTTATCCGCGCATGTCAGGTTTTTGTCTTTCTCGCATAGGTGCGGAAGCGTAAAACGCTAGGCGTATCCGACATTACTCAAATTTGGGAGGCCTAGCACGGTTTGGGCGTCAAGTATTACCTATGCCATGGCGTGTACTTGTCCCGAATTGTATTCGATGTTCTGACCGATGTCTAGGTCGGACTCTGCGATGTGTCCTCGGCAACTCCCTGTCTCCTGTCCGACACGTTCTCCGCAGAAGGTGACCATCGACTCCGCCTTGATCGAAACTTTATGTGGCCGCGAGGAACACATTAGCAATGATCGCCTTTTTCATAGTAGAAAAGGCGTCGTGGAATGCTTTGAGGTTTGCGACGTCGTAGTACCGGTATGTTCTTTAGTACAATGTCGCTTTGACGCCGTTGACACAGATTCAGCACCGTGTTCCAAGTCAAAGTGACGGAATGCAAAAGTCAGTTTCGCAGGGTGATGACTGTTACAAATAGTTACCAGTGAGTTTTATTCTACCTCCCTTGGCACTGGATCTTGACTCTCATCATAGTAGTAAACGACGGCTAGGATGCCTTTTTCAATGCATGAGGACGTCATCTCGTTCGTGTAGCGCTCTTCCTGAGTGCACTCGTGTCCTCACTCAGGTAGCTAGCATCGACAACACTGCGAGTCCGGTATTTGCCTTCACGGGCGTCGATGGCGAAATCAATATCCTCGGGAAAATAGGCGCACAGACAATCATTGTGATTCATTGCCAATTTGTCAATCCTTCCCGGCCGTCAGACTCGCATGGACTCACTGAGTATTTATCACTTCCGTACTCGTCGTTTCGCGTCTGATAACGTAACAGATCTGACTTTTCGTGGTCGCGCTAGCAGCAGTCATGTTCCGGTCAACGTTCAAGTTTTATAAGGGATTAGCTTGTTGTATCTCGCATTCTCGTGCGTTGTATCTTTTCGCATCGTTCCTTATCAAAGAATTTGACTCCTGTCCTAGACTCCGCTGAACTCTGAGCGCGATTCTCATAGTTTGCGAGCGGGGGTGTATGGATGACAACCAAGGAGAGAGAGATCACGCTATATTTAGATATGGCTGCTTTACCCTCGGTTCTCGGTCACGTTCGTAGATGCACGCTCTTCATCATAATAGCAAAACTCAATGTTTTACCCACGAGAACTTCTGGATCAACGCGTCGAAAAGCTCTTGGCGGCAGTTTATGATAAAGACCATCAAGAGTCAATACCACCAAGGCTTGAATCCATATTCACCTGCTCAGGTACTCAACATAAAATTCTTGGACATGATTGTTCTTCCATGCAGGGACATGGTCCTCCAAGCAAGCAAATTGTACATTATCTGAGGAACGGGGCCTGAGGATTGGCATGCGCGGCCCTCAACCCGTTTATATAAATCAGAAGGAGCAGCTCTATCTTCCCCAGTTGGGCTCTACGCAGATACTCGGCTGTACAATGCGCTTCTTCTCCTCCCTCATCGTAACCGTTGCGACCGCCATCGTAGTCCGTGGTGCAGACAGCACCACCGCTGCGGCCTTGAACTGCCACGGACATACAGGCCATGGATGCCCTCAGCGTCCAACTCAACAGAGGCAACTTCTACGGCGCCCCCTTCCCTCCGTGGGTACAGGGTAGCAAACCAGGATGGTATTACGGCGACCATCCCGAACGTGTCCCGCCCTTCTTTCCCGGTCTCCCTTGGCTAAAGGACAGCGTTAGTCTTTCTCACAGTCACTTTCACCGGGATGAACACTGACTCTCAACAGTACCTATGTTGGCTTCTATATTTCCTGTATTGCGGCTTCCACTGTCCCAAGCCTCTTCACCACCCAAAACCTCCGCCCAACGATGGCTACAAAGCCGGTGTTCTCCAACTATACCGGCGCCGTCCAAGCAGCCGACTACCTGACCTTCGGATTGGTTGATACGGTTGCGGGTACGTCCAAACCAACCAACTTCTAAACCAGTGTATCTCATAGTATAACATTTTAGCCTGCAAGGACATGTGCGACAGTGTTGAAGGATGCACATTCATTAACCGTCAGTGGTATTCTTCTCTCGTCCTCATACTTAGCCTGACCCTGCTGATATAGCCTACCACGATGTCAACGGAAAGGTACGCATGCTCAGGTTCTCTATTACATTGGAGAGTGTACTGATCGTTTCAATAGGATGGAAGCCCCCTCTTGCCCTGCTCACTTTTCTCCAAATGCCATACCAAGGCAGATGCCGACAACTTTGGAGGACAGACACAGCCTGATGGCTCCGTCGACTTCATCACAGACTGTGCAGGATTTTGTAAGACAGTAGTGATTGTTTGTCTCGAACGATGCCGCGGGTGATTTGAATGGCTATTATAAGGTTCTTTGTTACCCCACGCCTGAACGAAATACCAAAAAGTGCCAGTGATGATTCGTTCCTGCTTACAATATTGCACTATACGGTGACTGACGAGCGCTAGCAGTGGGAACGAACTAGCTTACATTTAAAATCAACCCAAGCACTTCGCGCACACTTGACATTCAATAAAGCCTCGTTACTCCCCAACTCGAACTTCTTAATCAAAAATGGCTAGAGCTCCTTTTCCCACCGCCTTGATGACCTTCAATGGAGATGCAATGTGTTAGATAAGATGCTGCAACGAAGCTCGAAGGCTAAGGCTGTGGTAGATGCTATCTTCAGATGGTCATGTAAGGTTCCTTTGGTGATCGTCTTTTCTTTCGTACATCTCTGATGGAGAGGGGACAACGCCGCCTCATGTTTATCGACAGGCACACTAGCAGATCGTCCCATGTTTTTTCTTCATCTCCCGAGATAGTTCGCCACCCGGGAGGATCGGACCGAGCCACGTGTGCTTCTTTCGAATACAGCGAGGAGATGGGCGGCCTCATTGGAACGGATGGACGTCGGAGGGCCGGTTCTGCTGCTGGAACCTGCGGAGCTCTACGTGGTGCGGTTTGAAGGAGGCAGCCAAGTGGTACTGTCAGACTTTGGCGGTCCTTAGGAGCACGATAGGAACCAACATACGCTGACCAGGAACCAGAATTATGGCTGATGGCCCATAGGCACACTGACAAATGGGGATGGGTGGAATCAACGGCAAGCCAGACGGCAGCGGAGGCTGGAGTGCTGCTGTCAGTACCGCCCGAGTCTCTCATGATCCCAACAAGTCAGAAGCGTATTCGAGCAGATTTTCCAAAAACGTGTCTTGATGAAGTCTGGCTGTAAACACCGGAAACAGGCGGTGCGTAAGACTTTAGCCTTGAACGGAGGGTTGTCGGGCATCTCTCTCTTGACAGATCCGATTGTCAATGATTTCGTAGCAATATTCTGACCCACTTGTCTCTGCAGATGCTGTATTCGCGGCGTCCTTGTCATATCAAGACGAACATCGATATTGATGCCACTTTCTTTCAAAGGTGTAAGCAAATAAGGTAAAGCAGAATGAAGGTTGACAGCCAACCTGCGAAGATAGTTACGTGATACAGAGCACTCAAATACTCCGTTCACGTTGTTTGACTTCGGGAGGGAGTCCTTAATGACAATCGGTGCCAGTCAAGATAATTCCACAACGGAATGTCCAATGTTGATAGTGCTAATGAAGACAGAGCAGTGTTCCCAGTTCACCCTCCCGAGTTCTGCAACAGACATCTAATCAACGATGAACACAGCCAGCGACATTTTAGGGCAGGAAAGGCATACAGAATGACCATCTTGAACGCATGGTTCCACTCTATCGCATTCTACGTCACACTGGAAGCCGTGGTCAAGTTGTACAAGCCTACGATAGAGACAAAGCGTACCGAACGAATTATTTTCCATGATAAATGACGCGTTGGCGACCCCTGATAGAAAGTTCGAGCCTACTCAGAAGCACGCTGTTAACACAAGATAAAGCAATCACTGCTGGGTCTGCTGGGGCGGTTCCTTTTCAGGGCGGAAAAAGGTATCATAAAAATGTAGCGACATTTCGTTCCCTTTGTATGCCGCAAAAACGGGATATGGACGCGATGAAAAGCTTGCCTATTTTGTGCTCATTTCGTTTACAGAAAACAATTTTTCTCCTGAATGAAAAGTGGTTTCCTTTGTTCTGACCTCGGGGGATGCATTTTTCATTCCGTTTTTCCTGTTCTTTTCCTTCATCTAACAGAGTATGGAGATTATCTCATCTTTCAACACATTTTTGCGGGACGCTGTAGACACCATGAGAGCGAGCCTTGCTGAATTTCTTGGCTAACGCACCAGTGCACCTGGACCAAAGTTGAGAATCTGTCTGCACCATCGTCGATACACATTGTCAGAAGATAACAAGCCACGAGTCGCGTCCATGGTGTCGGTGTGCCGGCACAAGGTCCCAATACGATGGTGGTTGATTGTCAAGTCCTAAAATGGCAAGTGGCGGTATCCGTTCTGTTCCTTTCTCCGCCATCACCAGCATCGTTTTGCGGCCTCTGGCGATTACAGATTCCCTGTATGCGCATTCCCAAGCATTTTTTCGTTGCAATTTGGGCCTTGGTACGTCGTCTTTGTGTTGTCGAGGATGTACGACTGACTTTGGTAAAGTTTTTTTGTCTTGCTATAGAACTACCCCATGTCGTTTACTCTGCTGCTTGGTCTCCTTCAAACATCAAAACATAGGCAATGGTTCATATTCTGTGACCTTGCTACATGAAAACGACGGTGAAGCATCCGGCTAAGACTCGGAAAATCTTTGGGCAGTGCGTTCACTTTGTTTGCTTTTGTCCTTTTTTTCTCAGATGTCAGGTACCGCGAATCGCGATGTTGTTAATGACGTTGACAATTGACCCCGAAGCTGTCCAACTATCGATACTCCACTATTCGCATGGCTCGACCCCTTGATATCAGTGGTTGCATTCAGATGGTCAATTTTACCGCTACCGCAGGTGAAACGATGCTATTCCCGTATATCAAGGACGTGGCAGGTTTCGAACTGGTCTTTAAGGCGATCGAGGTACGTTCATATCAGTTATGTTGTATCCTATTGAATGAGAATTTAGACACTAATAAACAACGATAAGATCGGCAGGCACAATTGCGGCTCGTCGAATAGGCTGCTGACCCACACTGGGACTTGGGCCAGCGTTCCATGTTTTCGTGATGTTTGTTCAAAGTCGGAGATGCGACACTACCATTTCTACTAACTACCTTTCTAGATACGTTCCGCGTTATTCAGGGAACGGAACGCGATGCCGAAACAAGTATTCAAATACCGTACGACTGGTTCAACGAATTATCTGGCGATCATGTTTCGTAGTAAGGGTTATTTTTTTTTACATGTAGTCTTCTGAAGTTCATGACCACGCGTAGGGAAAGCACAGATCTCTCTCGATGACCATAAACGTGACTTGGCTGCAATCGTGCTACGACTATGCCAATATTATTAGATTTGTTTCTCAGCTTGTCATATAGAAACTCGGCAATCGTGAGATCGCTACTGGCCACCGTCAGGTGGCTCAGTAACCTGTAGAAGATATCGACATCCCCTATGGTCGGAGCCCACCTAACGAAAAGAGAGCCAATGCGCCAGTCCGCAACTGAGAATGACGCCACCAGATGTACCTTTGGCAAGCCTATTCTGCTGCTGACGAAGATGTTTGTTCAATAGTTGCACAGCTAGTCTGGTCCTGACCTGGTCGAAGCCCCTGGGCTTCCCGGGCATGCAAGAAGACTTCGTTAAAATGGTTCGAGCTCTGTTTAATAGGCTCCGGTGGTGCAGCCTTCGAACGTTCGCTCGATTCCAAGCCAGCCTAGCCTCGTTTTCAGGCTTAGGCTCTCTTGCCAACTATCCAGGGCTGAACTCTCGAAAGCTGGGCCCACTGGGCCCACGCCCGTTCCGCCAATCACTAGATGATATTTCTCTTGGCTACCCGTGGGGGCCGGCATACGAGACTGTAATATTCAGCAGGTGTGTTTTGTGGTCCGTTCAACGTTGTTGTGCCTTTGCTACCCGGTAGGCTGTCTTTGCTATGGAACATCGACAGGCGTTAGAATCACTCAATTATTCAACGAAATCCTCAGATTTCACTCTCGGTCGACTTCAATCGCCGTTCTCGCGGGTCACTGAAGGAGCTCACCGGTTTTATTTCATCAAAGTTGGGTTATATAGCACGCGTTAAGGGCCACATTTCCAAGGAGGAGCACTCTGTAAGCGACTGTAGCTGTTTGACCCTTGGTTCCCGGTGACTTTCGCGGGTACACGTTCTGCATTATAGAAGAGAAATGGCCGTTTCTTCCCACGGAAGCTTCCTTCAGCGAGAGGGGCGGCCTAGACTGACAAGAGTCTAAGTACGTATTAATTCCTATTCATTTGCTCAGGTACTTGCCTTAAATTCCATGAAGATCCAGGAACTGGCTACGCTTCTGTGCAGGTACTCACAATACCTCGCGTTCCGCGCTCAGGCACTTAATACCCATTCGCGGATCATGCGCAGCCCGAACGCGTCTCTATAAATGGAACGGAAAGCATGGTTTCTTTTCATTAACTTGAGCCTCACCAAAGTCCTTTATCTTTCATCTACTACAATGCTCTCCTTCTCTACTCTCCTCGTAACCGTCGCCACCGCCATCACGGTCCGTGGTGCAGCCAACACTGCAGGCTTGAGCTCCACAGACGCCCAAGCCTTGGCCAGCATCAGCTCCCAGCTCAACGAAAGTAACTCCTTCGGCGCTCCCATTGTTCCTTGGGACAACAACGGAACGCCCGGTTGGTACTATGGTGACTCTCCCGACAACGTCCCCGACGCCTTCTCCGATCTGCCCTGGCTCAAGGACAGCGTCAGTTTTTCTCGCCGCTTCCTCGTGTACAAAATTGCTGATGTTTCATTCCTGACAGTACATTTGCTGGCTCCTCAGCTTACTCGATGCTGGCTTCGTGTGCCCCACACCTCCTTTCCACCAAAGCCCTCCTCCTTCCACCGATGGCTACAGCCAGTTGTTTTACAACTACACCGGTGCAACCCAATCGCCCGACTACATGACCTACGGACTGGTCGACACTGTCGCTGGTATGTCCATTCGGATTATTTGTCTTCTAGCCGACATTTCTCACGATGCGATGTTTTAGCCTGCAAGGACATGTGCGACAGCGTTACCGGATGCATTTTCGTCAACTGTTCGTCTTATTCTTTACCTCGTTTACTTTGTCTGACCTTCTTTGATACAGCATACCATGATGTCAACGGAAAGGTCTGCTTTGTCCAGCCATTGCACGGGTCATAGTACTGATTAGTTTTGATAGAACGGAAGTCCCCTGTTGACCTGTTCGCTCTTCACCCGGTGCCACACTCTCGTTGACGCGGTGAACCGTGGAGGACAGACTCAGGCTGACGGCACTATCGACTTCATCACTAACAGTGACGGATACTGCGCGCAGACCTGTTCATGTGCTTAATTGGCTAAGTACAGCCCTCGTACTTAGTATCAAACGATAGGATTACATTTTCGATATTTTGGACCATTTCGCTCCGTATTTTTGTTCTTCTTGGTGGATCTTTAGAAAGGGCCAAAATGGCAGTTATGATTTGTGACTAAGTACTGATACTATACAATGTGAAATTTATGGAACATACTTTGACTGTACGCGAGACCCGGCCAAATTCATTCGCTGAGCATGAACAAATGAACACATGCGTCTTTTTTTCTCGCCTCTTCATATTTTATTTGGATTCCTTATTAGTGTGATAGTATTCGGGTGACAAACGACGGTTATTTATTGCTAAACCGCATCTCCACGGGTGTTGACAGATTTATCACTGCTGGCTTGTTCTTTCCGTTTGAGAATCTCTCATGTTACGAAGGCTGATGCTCGCTGCTGTTTGAGGATGACAGCTTGATGCTTTAGTCCAGATATCGTGCATCTCCAAGACCTTGTCCTACATCAAGGCTCGCTGACGGCAATCTACGATAAACGCCGTTTTTCAGACCAGGAAGAATTTCCTCTCTCATGTCGGTATGGCAGATGACCTAGTTTCGTTCGGGTCCGACATTTAGACAAATGTACCCCCCTTGTGACCTCCCTCGGGAATGTTGAAGCAACGTCTCTCGCCCTTTCTCAGCCTTATCTCGTTCACAGCAGGAGAAATCCTCTACATCACCGACCGAGCACAACAGACTAGGATCCAACACACAGAAAAGGATGTTCCTTCAAGGACAATCTACGTTACGAGATACAGATTTATGAGCGATGTGCTCCGCATGCGAGAACGCTCAGGGATGAGTGTTTAACGTGTTCCATACCGTCTGCCTGTGCCTTGTCTGGCCGAAGACACGGCGCCTATCTTTGGGTTCAACGAGGATTCTCAAAAGCTCCGACATTCACAGCTCGACCATCACCGCCTTCACCTGATTCTCCCTCGAGCTAGACATCCACGGCCAAACCATCATCTTCAACTTTTCGCTGTTTGCAAGTTATCCGGGATCCAGCATATAGCGCCTCACAACCCAATGTCTGTTAATGACAAATGCATTCGCATGTGAATGCATCTTCCTCCCATCTAGGACCCACTCACACGTTCTCGATTACGATGCTAGAGAACCTTAGTGGCAAGGGGCACTGTTTTCGCTCACGCATAAGTTCCGGAGGTTCGGCCAGAGATGTTTTCCTGTTGTCGTCGACTATCCTTATTGTCGGTATTGCGAGGGATTTTATTCTCCCGAGCTCCTAAGCAGCTGGTGCTGTTCGACAGCGGGGTTGCCCTGACACCGTTTTTTAGTACGCCGGGCGGGATCTCGTGCTAGTCCTTTCTACGAGGGAGCCAGGCGTGCTCCTGCCATTGATTGTGAAGGTGGCTGAGAAGCAGGTGGTACTTGTTTCTAGCGATGAAAAGTGTTATGAAACGTTACAGTGCATCAGGGGCGTGTACCGTTTGCGTATCTCGTTGATTGTCGGGAGAACTGGGTAGGGAGAGACGTGTTTGTATGCGAGCCGGAGTCGTAGATGCGAGTTTTCCTTATCTTCCATTCCCCGAGCATCTCTTCTCAAGTGTATCATTCGCTGAGATCAATGAAGAGGTGGTCATGCACGGCGCTGCTCATCTTGAAATTGAGCCTCTAATCTCTGAGCTCCGTGGTCTGCAAACGGCTGATGAGCTTTCGGAGTCTGTTACCTTGTACGGTGATGACTGCTCTGTGATTCCTGTTACCTGTGAGGTGCAACGCGGAGATTTCATACATGTACTTGCGTTTGTGGCTGGTAGGTCTCTTTCCAAAGCAGATAATGGCATCGAACTCTAACATATTTATTTGATAAGCGCCAAAAGTCACCTGAACAACTCTGCTTGTTTAACAAGCTTCATATAAAATTTCCGCACATGCGACATGACCTTCTGGAATTATCGTCGGGAAGGTGAAGTTTCGTCCGCCTATTCACAGTCTCGTTCTTTGACGACTGCCAGAAACGCAGCCTGGTCAATCTTTACCACAACGTAGTGTATTCGTGACTGGTTACATGCTTTAGATACATCACTCAACAGATCTCCAGACTTGCAGGGAAACGGAGAATCGGTGCAGACGAGCTACTGTCCGACGTCAAATGGAGGTTAAGAACTCTGAATTTAGTTAGGCCCAAAAAAATCAACACGGGCCTCGCTGTCAACGAGACAGTCTTTCCCATCCAACAATAACTCGATGTGTAGCCCTTTCTCCTTCATCCTAAAGAAATCGCGGAACGGTGAATCTTGGGCCACTGGAAAGGCCAGCGGCCAGTCGCCCCACGCTGACGTCAAAGATAAAACGAGTGTTTCTAGACAGCTATCTCCATAAGATCTCGAAGTCACCATCAAATGCAATCCGTCTGCCTCTTTCAAAATACCGCTGATTGCCGTGCGGAGAGGATCCTCTTTAATACGCAACTCTTTTAAATGTTGAGCTATTCCCTGCTCAAGAGTCAACACTTTGAAGATATCTCCTGCTATTGAGGCATTGACAAATATGTCAAGTTTTTGGAGAGCTGGGGATTGAGCGAGGATGGGGACAAGAAACGCCTCAACGGAGACGGGTACACCCAAGGTGACAGTAGTCAAATTGCACTCGGACCGACGAAAGAGATCCACAATATGGGAGTACTCGTGAGGTTCAAAAGTCGCCAACTGGATACCAAATAGTGGCTGGTCTTCCTGCGCAAGAATATCGAACTGCTGGAGTGCAGAGAGAGAGAAGGAATCGAATATCAGCGGGATTTTTCTGCGAGCACGAGTATTCTGTAAGGTAACAACGAATGAGAGCCGTTGCAGGGAAGTGTGGTAGTGTATATGTGCATATATGATTGGAGGTATATTGGGAACGAAACGACAAGGAGCGGGAGCCATTGTTACAACGAATTCAGTTAGATGATGCGCCTGGTGTAACATGGTGAGGAGCTCGGCAGGATCGTAAGAATATACGTGATATTTGCGCAGCTTGGCCGTGTTTATGGGCATCGACGAATAGGGAATACCTTGAAGATAGGCTTCTGTGAGAGGCGATGACGAGAAGATGTTGGTCAGCACTGTTTGGTTGATCTCTGGCTCATCGACGCCGTATAGGCTGATGGAAATTTTCGTTAACCGGAGAGCAGCGGACGAGGCTAGAGACAGTAAGTCGGACAATTCTTCTCTGCTCATGCTCAGATCCAAACTCCTCAAGCGTTCGGAATGAAGAAGTAGGCCACGGAATCTTTTCCCGCAGAGGTAGCGATTAATAGACAAATGCATGGGTAGATCGCGAGAGAGGGACGCATATTTTTCGAGGAATGTAGGACAGTGCTTGTAGGATTTGGAAATGTGGATTCTTGTCCATAGCGAAGGACAAGAACGGGAAACGCTTCGCCAGGTGGAACATACTTTACCAAGGCACCATGGGGCATCGTCACGGCTGGGACTCTCAGAAGATGCAAGGTCAAATATTTGGAGCAGCGTCTCTCGAGGCAAACGCCGTATCGGCGCCAAAAGGCCCTTGCAGCCATCAAGGTCCTTGAGGAGCTTGTCACGTCGGTCTCTGATTTGGAGGAACAAAGGATTTACCCTTTGTAGTTCTCGCTCAAGGTTTTCGATGTCGTTCAATATGGAAGCTTGGCAGACGTCTAGCGATGAGAATCCGGATTGCAGGAGCTCAGTGGCGTTGACGGAAGGAGTGTAAGAGTCTATAGCGTCAAATTCGCATTTGGGGCAATCATCCTGGAAGATTGTTGCTCATTGAAAGACGAAAGAGCCAACAGAGACAAGTGCATACCATCTCTGCGCCGCGAAAGGAAAATTGTGAAGAGATTTTGCGGGTGCAATGGAAATCCAAACCGGAAACAAAGCCTTAGGTCTACGATCAGTTAGCCTTAATACATTGGAATAAATTACTGTAATGCCTACCACAGGTCTAATCCTTCCTTCCTTGAACGCGTGAACGTTGGGGTGAAGGATTGTCTAGGATTGTGCGGTTGGCCCCGAGTTGGCAAAGACCAAATAAAGTTGTACTTTCTCACGCTACCGGAAACCCGATAAACGCCGAACTCTCTACTGGAACTTTCCTTGCCTTGTATTCCGCGGGCACACAATGTTGCAAGCATTGAACCTGGACAGTTCCCAATCGCAAAGGATATTCTCTTATGAAACAGTCTGCGGTATGCTTTTCAAGTACAACTAACGACTGTTATCATTGTTATTGATCATGTCACGATTCACTCCGTGATATCTGCTCGCGTCAGGCAACAAAGATCGTGCTTATATGTGGAAAGAAATTGTTTTCGGATTCCCCGTAGACGCAGAGTGACAGCTGCCACGGCCAGATATCGCAGACGTTTGGAGTTCTCAACAGTCAAGATCATCAGTACCGTACGAGTTCAATTAATATCACCCACAGAAACCAGGTGGTGTCAGAGGCGACGCAATGAGAATGGAAAAGGCCATGGCTCGAGCCCCGAGAGCCTTGATCCAAAAATAGATGCACGCCAGTGATGGCCTATCGTAGCCCAATCGTAGCCTCCTAGAGTCTGTTAGTGACGATATTTTGTGCTTTTTTGTATCACAAGGCTCCTAATAGACTACGGTAGTCGGCAATAAAGGCTTAAATACTGGTTCGGAATGGGTTAATATCAATAAGCCATCACCGTAAGGAGCGGGATTTTATACTATCAAAGTGCAGCAATAGCTCAGCGAGATGAGACTTCCGCCTGAACCTTAAATCCAATCCTGATCTGTACCGTCGTCCACAATATCTACGTCTCGTGCTTGCCAGGTGAATGGCTGAATGGCTGGCCGTGTCTTCTCCCGATGGGGGGTGATTTTGAGAATCAATACGCGTTTGACAAATTTGCTTCGCATGTGGACGTCCTGCGATTCTGACTACCTATGCGTGCGACCAACTTTTAAATCCTGGTCCGGTCGATGGGAGTGGCTTTTTTAAAGTCCGGTGCGACTCACTTCAATACAAAATACCTGCAATAGGCGAGGTGCACTTTGTTCGCTTCTTTCTGTCTTTTGTATGCCCGATTTTCTCAGATTCAAAGTCTATAGCGTTTGTTTCGACACAGACAATGGCGCGAAGCTTTCATATTTATATCACAATCCACGAAAATCATACGGAAGTGTAATTGACCGGATACACGAGTATAAATGAATTTAGAATGAACCAAAGAAGGTGGTACGAGCATTCTCGTCCACGAGACAATCCTTTCCGTTGAATAAAAACTTGACATCGACTCCCTGATCCTTGATCCTAAACAAGTCACGGAATGGTGAATCTTGGGCGACTGGAATGGGTACCTGCCTCCCGATCCGGAAGGTGTTCAATGACAGACGTACTATCTCTAGACGCCTGTCGCTACCCGATCGCGAAAGGATCATTGTATGAAATGCATCTGATTCTTCGAACAGACTGCTTTTGTCTGGGGAGATTGGAAGCTCTTCGATGGACAGGTCTTTTAAATGCTGGACTAACCCCCGCTCAGAAACCAACAGTTCGAAGACATCCCTTGCTACTGACGTATTGACAAAGATATGAAGCTTTCGGAGACCGGGAGATTGAGCGAGGATGGGGAGAAGGAACGTCTCGACGGCTGTGGGTACATCCAAGGTGATGGTGGTCAAATTACACTGTGACCGATGTAAGAAATCGATCATGCCGGAGTGATCGAGTGTTCCTAAATTATCCAGCCGGCTCCTGAAAATTTCACCTAACAGAATATCGAACTGCCGGAGTGCTGGGAGAGTGATATGGCTGAAAGGGAACGGGATATTGTTGATGTTGTCCTGAATCTCCCCCGAAATGGAAAATGATAATTTTCTAACAGCAGTGTGGGACATGTCGGAGTATGTGCTTGGAAGAGTCAAACGATGACTGCCTGGACCCGGTGTCACAGTGAATTTAATTAGATGTTGTGCACGTTGGAGAATAGAGTAGAGTTCGGCGGGAGAGGAGGAATATATATGGAACTTGCGCAGCTCGGTAAGGTTGATTGGGATACGCGAGTAGAAAATCTTTGGAAGAGAGGCGTCTTGGATAGGCGATGAAGAGAAAAGGTTACTCAGCACTTCTTGCCTGAATTTTGGGAGACGGGTACCGAAGCGTAAGCTGAGATGAAATTTCATCAACTGAACAGCAGGGGACGAGGCTAGGTTTAGTAGCCTGTATATCTGTTCTCCCTCCATATTGAGCTCCAACGTCTCCCAGCGTTCCGAATGCATCATTAAGCCCTTGAGAATAGCCCTCACTCGTTTATCATGAGGCTCACCGTCGATAAATAAATGGATGGGAAGATCCTGGGAGAGCGAGATATACTTTTCTTGAAATACAGAAGAGCTGTAGTACTCGTCGGAAAAGCGGATTCTTGTCCATAGGGAAGGACATGAGCGGGAAAGGCTCTGCCAGAGGGAGCACACATGGCCAAGAATCCACGGAGCATGGAGAGGATCATTATGAAAAGAGGCGAGTTTGAATATCTGTAGCAACGTCTCTGGAGGTAATGTACGGATCGGCGCCAGGAAGGCCTTGTAGTCGCGAAGGTCCTTGAGAAGCTTGTTGCGTCGGTCTCTGATTTGTATGTAAAGCGGCTCGATATGACGCAACTCCTCCTGAAGGTGGGCAACATCATTCAACAGAGAGTCGCGGGAGATGTGGAGTGAGGAGACTCCGGATCGCAACAATCCAATGGCATCGATGGAAGGTGTGTACAGACGTAGAGCGCCGAATTCGCATTTGGGGCAGGTATCCTAGAAAAATATGATTTTTATAGGTGGAATGGAAGATGGCACACGATGTGCATACCATGTTTGTCCCCGTAGCAGAAAGATAACCGTGAGATTTTGAAGGCGAACCCGGTAGATAGAAATTGTAAAACCGGGCTTGAAGTGGTTCTGGAAGGGCTAGTTGTTCATCGTGTATACGAGTAAGTTGAATATATCCATACCGTAGTCTTCTGAGACGGAGTCGTCGGCAGCGATAGACGTCAACGGTGAAGTGAGAGTCAAGGACAAAGCTGCACGTGGGTGATAAAGACAGCTCGCCAGGCTAGCCGAAGCCGGGGAATATATCCAGCAACACGTGATGAGCGTTCTCGTAGTGTAGGCTCTGACCAGACCAAATGAAATCTACCACTTACAGGAATTGATTTGTGCTGCAATAGATAAAGAGAAGGATTGTAACGCTACTCCTTAACCTGGCTTTTCGTAGGAAGTCTCCACCCAACATTATTTGTGCCGCAGTGCGGAACGACATGAACATCTTTTGTTCGTCCATAAATTTCCTTACGCGGGGTGCCCCAGAGGAGCCTGCAGAAGGGTTCTCGGTCATGCAGATGCCTCCTCTCGACGGAACCGTCATTCTTCTTCATCAATTCCAGTGAAATCCCCGAGCCTTTCTTCTAGTTGATACGAGGTTTTCCCGGCAGTGGTATCGTGATCACTAGACTTAGATGTGGGAGTGGAAGAAGCTAAAGTAGAGAGTCAGAACTGATATCAGACATTGCGATCACAGTAAAACGAGAAGGTACCATAAGTCCATTGTTCCATAGGGGGGAAAGCTTTTCGTACTGTTTTGCTGTCAGCCTTTCCAAGACTGAGAAAGCCTTCGTGAAATCAAAGCCGTTTACGGCTTCGGTTGTTAGCAGCTAAAACGCGCTGGCTTCTGCTGTGCCTCCTTACCCATCAGTTCGCTGATTTACCTCAAGTATTCATGCTTCAGGTTTCTCAAGGCAGAAACCCTCAGGCAGCCCGCCTGCGTAGCCAAAATTATGCGATAGTTGGTGAAGCCCTCTGTTTTGGTATCTGCCGGTAGGGTGTTTGCGTCTTTTAGCAACAGAATCTGAATACAGACAGGGGTAGGAATTCTGGAAGAGTTAACCCTTCTCTGACATACTGCTTTGAATAATGTATATGGTCCATCGCGCTGAGGTAAAGACCGAGCCAAGGCCCAAGAGTGAAGGCCGCGACACAACTAGATGGCTTGGGCAGCAGCGATCCGCTTGAGATCCAAGGTTAGACTAAAAAACACTTTAACTCCGTATGTCAGCTGCGTCGAGGCAAGGAAGCAACTATGCGGCGAGGATATCCTTGGCGCCACAACCTAGATCACTGGCCAAGATATCCACGGTTGAGGATCCGGACGGTAGAGTTCGCTATCATTGACTGGCAGAAGCTGGTCCTATTCGGACAGGCTTGCAGGTGGACATAGGTTAGAATCATATGAACGACGAGCAGCTAGAAGACCAGCTTGGCGACAAAACGTGTGGATTCACCCGAGCTTCTGTTTGTATTTTACATCAGACGAGACGTCTAGACGGCCGTATGTGTATCTGTCAAATTCCTATCAGGCCAAGGAAATGACTTTTTAAAGATTGACATACCTTATCTTGCCAACACCAGACGCAAGTTGAATTCTATGTTGTATTAATAGAGACGAAGGTCTTGCTCCGAAAACTACGAACGTTTCATTACGTATGAATCATTCTGGCAGAGTTGGCGTAAAGACGTAGGCTTCTCGACATCTTGAATATGGAGTTTTTAGACGCGGAGAGTCGCGTAAAGTCACATTTATTTCTGAACAAAGGGACGGATAAGCTAGATCGCGCTGGTTTGGAATTGAAAAGAGAATTATCGTGGTGTGTTTCAAATGAGAGGTCCCGATATTGGTATGTTGATTCTCTATCATCATAGATCGGCCGCTGATGTGGTAGCACGGGACGCGACAGAGAAGATGAGAATGTGAGTCGTGACGCAGGAACCTTTGAGAAAATTTAGGTCATGCGACTCAGCATGTAAGCGTCGCGTGATGCATCGAATCCAATAAGGACGCACACACCAACTCCCACCATTTCAAACATAGGATCCTCTGACCGGCCGTGCATGGGTTCTCAGCTTTTGATTGCCGATTTTGTTCTTGGCGCACCAAAGTCCTCTTGGCTTTGCTTCCCCGCAAGCCAAGAGTTGATTGCCCCGCGCTTAGCTTTGTGGGGTAGTCGATGCTTCTACATAGAACAGTAGACTGAGGCTTGGCCCGTGTTTTCGTAGAAGAATATGTGAGGAATATCGCTGTGGCTGATAGCGATAAGTCCGGTTTAATATTGTGCGAGAATCAGCATCTGACTTGAAGACCACAGGGACTTTTCTGACCCTGCAAGTTGCACTAAGCCTGAAAAGGTTAACACTCTCTCGTATGCCCGTCAATCACCCTTGTCCGCAACGTTATATTAGTACACGGAGGAGATAGACATTTGAAGGGCTTGGTACTGTGATACACAGCATTCTTGTGAAGAAAGGCCCGGATCCGGATATCAATACCTGTCAAATATACGAGTTTCTGTCATGTTGACGAGAGTTTCGACACTTTGAAACGGCGAGAGACGATGTTCTTGCTGACGCGTCAATAGGACCTCCAGTGGGGTAGTTGCGGGAAACGTAACTTTTGTAAGGGACATGGCTGTAAATCAGTGCTGTCCTCGATGAAGAGAACAAAGGAGAGCGATTGGCGTCATTGTTCTGGTAAGTAGTGCCCAAAAAGGCGGGATTACTTAACATGTAGAATCCCGCCCCTAATCACGTTTCCGAGTCCGACCGGGTTGTGCCGGCCTGCTTCTTGCTTCTGTACCACCATCATCTCTTCTCTGCTTTGCCGCAATGAATTGCCGTGTTCCCTCAAATCCCCTAAGAAAGTCTTGCTTCCGTTCTCAGCACTTGCCTCGGCCATGCCGTACACGCGGAAGGCCCTTAGGCTTGGCCTGCGCTTGGCACCAAGATTTCGCGTTGAGACGCGCTGAAGGTGAGTATATGCGCTCTTTTACGGCGTGTTCTGAAAGAAAATCGCAGTCAAAATGTCTGGAATGGTTCAGAGAGATGAACATTGTCAGAGTGAAGAAATGACGGTATGCCTGTTTTCGTGGTCTCGTTCGCCGGTTTCCAACGTCCACGGCAGCAATACTGCCAACATATGAGACGCAGTTCCCTTTGAGATCCTCTCAGGTAGCCAAGTACGCGGTCGGCATTCCTGAGGCTATGTACCAAGTTATCTTTTGCGCTGCCGCAATGCATGGCTTTGGCGCATATATCCTCGGTTTTGGAGGAAGGCAATTAGGCGAGATCGTAAGGAGTAAAGCTATTCGTCGTTGTCATTGGAATAACAGGTGCGGTGACTATACAATTCACGATTGTTCACTCATTGATTGAATGTGTTGTTAACAGGCGTTCATTTGAACGATGAACGATACCAATCATCACGATATGCACTTGTTGGTATTTTGACATTTCTTCGTTATGTACAGTACAATTCATTGACCCTTGCGTTCGTCAGAATACAACCCGTTAACTACGTGACAGTCATAATATAAATAACATCGTCAAACCGACTCCTTTTGCCGGACAGATGATTTTTCGTTTATGCTCGCCGAATCCCGTATCTGCGATGGACCTGCACGTCTGTGGCCATCATCATCCACCACGGCGTCGTCGTCTCCACCGCCCTCCTCGAACGCTGTTTTGTGTTTCTCAAAGTGCGACCCGTGGTTCTCAGGCCCCAGTATCGTCACCACGATCAAGAACGCCGCGACACATCCAATGAGAATTCCCTGCACCTTCGCGTAATCAGGAACGTTCTCCGTTGTGCCGTCCGCATGTGTGATAGTCGTCCGCTGGTTTTTTCCTCCAGTAGCCTCTATCTGAGCACTGGCAGATGATACCATGTTACCGAGCTGATAGGCGACGCCGGGGAATGTGGCACGGAATGCGGGTGGGGACATCTCGGCAAGTTGGATTGGCACGACGCCCCAAGCACCCTGTACACCGAATTGGATCCAGAAGGCCCCTGCGGCAAGGGCCCCAAAGCTGCTGGGAATGATCCAGAGAGGGATGAAGCAGCCGACGAGGAGGACAAAGACGACGATGGTCAACCGTCGACCAATGTATTGAGAAACGAAGCCAGCCAAGGCGCCTCCGGCGATCGCACCCTTCATGCTCAGTCAGGTTTAGGCAGATCAATAAAGCACGGAATAAACGTACGCAATTCCCTATAATCGTTGCAACGGTAGCGTTGTGCGAACTGATATCTTTGGAATCTTGCAGGTATGTGGGATACAGGTCTTGGGAGCCGTGCGACAGGAAATTAAAGCCTGCTGGCGATATCAGTCAAGCATTTAACGATCTGAAAGGAGAAAATGTACCAGTCATAAAGAGCAGCGCGTAGATGCAAAGCAACCAATGCGTTTTGACCATCCTTCCCGTCTCCTTGATAAACGTCTTCGTCTTCTCTGCACTATTCGTCTGGCCCTGCTCCCTCGCTTTCTGCTTGAGGAAGAACTCCGATTCTGGCAATACGGCCCTGACCGCCGCTGCGAAGAGACTGATACCCGATGCGGTCCAAAATAGCGCTCTCCAACCGGCCGGCACTACGGGGACGAGTTTGAGGTTGATGCAAGCGGCGAGGAGGTACCCAACAGCATAACCCTGCTGCATGACACCACTCCCTAAGCCACGCGCCTCGACGGGTAAATTCTCAAGGGCCGTACTCGCAGCCATCCCCCAAATACCGCCCATACCAATACCGAATAGGGAACGAACAGCGAGGAACTCGCTGTAGGTGTTGACGAAGCCAGCACCGAGCTGCAGAATGGCGACGAGGACGAGATTGAAGACGAGTGGCCATTTCCGCCCGTAACGGTCAGAAAAGATTCCGAAAAGAACGGCGCCCACGACTCGGAGGAGAAGAGTCAACGTTATCGCAGTGGTGATATCCGTCGTTTGCTTGCCGAACTGGGCGGCTAATCGAGAGACGGTGAGGGATACGGAGAAGAAGTCGATCGCATCGCAGGTCCATGCAAGCCAGCTGAAGAAATCGAACGTCGATCAGCCGGTGCCAAGGGCGACTGGGCATCGTCATGAATGATAGACTCACCCTGAGAAAAAGTGTGCCCATTGTATCCAGGAGAGTCCGGCTAGGACGGTGAGGAGCGGTCTTGCCTGTTCGTCAGTTTTCTGGCGTCGTGGAATTAGATTTAATAAAAAGTAGGGAGCCATGGTGGGTGGATGGGCAGGAATGGACTGAATCCCAAAGCGCCAAGTGTTCCCCACATCCGCCTTTTATGGGCTTCTCGAAGCGGCAATCATCACAATATGTGGGGTTATCGAAATTCCCACGGCAGGCTGAACATTCCTCCTTATTTCCGTTCCCCCCCTTCGGCAATTTTATGTTTCGCCTAGTTCCGTTCAATGAAGGCTCGGCTTTTAGCTCACGAGTTGCTCTGCTGGCGCATGTTCGTGTTCATATGTGAGCGCTTGCCTCCTCAATGTATACCGCAGCTGACCAGAAGAGTGGAGATAGGTTGTTCTCCCGGAACTTCCTCCATTCTCAGTATGTCAATCAGTGACTTGCAGCCGTGCCGTACTGCGCCATGCTGTAGGTGGCGTACCTATCAGTGTTCGCACCCTTGATGATCCCTATCGGTGCGATGGTTCGCTTTGTAGGCGGGGTAGTGCCGGGGTCTTCCAAGTTGATGGTTGTTCCTGGACGGCGGCCAATGCGGAGCAGACGAAATCGCAGCTATCGTTCGAGACGCGTTTCACGTCTCTCTGGCTCTTCATTCTCGACTACAACATCAAGCATAACCCCTGCCATTTTGTGTACCGAGACCGATTCACCGTTGGTATTTTAAACGTTCATTTCCCATCACTGTTTGTTTGATGATCCGGTGTTACGGATCCATTTGTGCCGTACTCGCCTGAGTATTAAGAGCCCCATTCCCCAGTTTCATCCCTGCTCGACGTCGTTCTTGGAGCTTCTTCATATCCGTGCCTACGCTCCGCCTGTTTTTCATCCCTATCATTTCCCTCCTCCTCGCTGCGAACAGCACTTTTCTTTCAGATTCTAGAACGTATGGGGCCCCGCGGCACACACTCACATTGACTTTTTGATGAATGATCCCAGCGACAATACCAATCAGCTGGTCTGGCCCTGTTTCCCCTCCCCCACATTGCGGAGCCCCGTCCCAGTCGCTCGGGACGCGCTCTCGACCCACAGAGAAATATCGTCTTTTTCTAGTCTGAGAGCTTGTGCGACACCTCCTCGGTCTTCGGTCTGCATTGCGAGGAGATGCATAGCATGACGCGCTCTTCATCCTTAGCGGCGGCTTTATCACTATTCCGGTTAGGCGGCATTCCAAATGTGGAGATCCTTCCGCCCTTATGCGCCCTTTCGGATATCGCGGCATGGCCCGAAGGTTTTTCCGCGGCTTTGTAAGGGACTGACCTGTTGCCGCGACAGCTGTTGAACTGGAAAAACTGTTACACGCTCGCGACCGCGTACTAATTTCCATTCCCCCGCCTCGGTTCATCTTTGTACTTGTATTTGTATTTGGTGCTCGTGCGACCTTATCGATCATCTCCCCCAAAAATCAAAAGAAAGTGCGCCAGGGCAGAATATACGACGGCGTCCAGATTTCGTGAGTTTTCAACGCCATATATCGTATCCGCGTCTCATACTTGTCTGTAGTGAGAAGCCGAAGAATCAGAACCTTTCGGGATTTATCTGCCGATTCATAAATAGATGGACCCTACTTACCCCTCGTCACTATCAATGGCAATCATAATACAAGGCGGCTGGCATCTCCGTGTACGACGCTCAGCTTGGCGGTAACAGTGGACACTGAGTGACACGTATACGGTGGCCCGTGTGTCGCGCCGCAGAGGAGTTGTTCATTGTTCTTCCCCTCGCCTCGCGTTCCGAAGGATAAGCCCTATATTTTTATTTTCCAGTGCCGTGTTCATCGTGGAGAAACCATGGGTCAAAGACCACCCTATCTCTTCCAACTGTGACTTCTTTGGAAACGCTGACTGAGGGTGTTTAGTACCGGGCCACGATAAGTCGTATTAATAGTCGTGCTCTTTCCAGAAGGCTCTGAGACGTGTGGTACAGAGATTCCTGAAACGATGTACACGGCGGGAGAAGAGTGACTTGGAGCGAGTGTGCGATTCTCAGGACCCGCAGCGCGTTACATGTGCCATAAGGGAAGATAAGGCCTGCGTGGAAGAAACTTTGATGCCACGAAACCCATCAAGGCGTAGTAACGTCTGGCGTACCATTCGATACGATGAAAGGAAGCGGGTCCTTTGATAAGAGAACACGACACATGCGATGACGTCGATCGATCAGAGCTGCTCAAAAATAGCTCCCAGCGAGGGTAGGGATTCGCGAGAAGTCGTGTTATCCATCGATGTGATCATCTTGAGGGATGTATGCCATAATGGTTAACTCCATTCGTTTCCCAAGTCTGGACGACGCCCGTCTGTGGAGATTTCTTACGGGTTCTATGCTGGAGTGATGGTTGACGAAAACAATTTGTGGGTAAAGGGTATCATTGAAGGGCGATGATGAGACCGATGTCATATATACGCTTCAGGACCATTTCATTCTTATTAACCTATGTATTCTCTCCCTCCGGCTCCTGAACTTCGCACCATCTCAGGCATTACACGGGCGATGCTTTGTATGAACGTTCTTTTATGAGTAGGTCGTGCAAAGCTCGGATGCAGAGCTGTCCAAATGGATGTATAGGAACGTAAGATTGAAACATCCAATAGTGTAACTAGATTGAAATTCGAAGGTGAAGCAGAGCGCGATAAAGTCATCGTACGGTACAACTTCAAACATTAAAGGGTAAATAGATAAATGTTCCACTGCCAATGGCTCATCCCGAAAGATTCAAAACGCAAAACGCTGAAATTCCCTTCATATTCATCATCATGGCTCCGGACCGTAAACGACCTTCAATCCTCCGTCGATCAGAGACCGCCACCTTCGAGTGTAGATGGGATCGAGAGTAAGGGGATAACAGAGGTACACGGTCTCTATTTGGTCCATCTCTCCGCTATCCCCTTGCCTGTGAGCTTCGACCATCTCCACGAACTTTTGCATACAATTGATTCCGAACATCCATCCTTGGAGCGTCGATCCGCGGAAGTCGAGGGTCCGGAGATGATGCAGGGGTATGTCTCCTAATAAAAAAACGAACAATGAAGCGTCACATACAAATGGAGCCATTGAGGAAGAGGATATAACAAGGTCGCGGAGGTTGGGAATGGATTCCAGCAGCACCGACAATTCCTTTTGTGAAAATGACATGGTATGATCTCGTATATCCAATTCGATTCTTAGCGCTGTAATCGCGTTCGGTATCGGTATGGAAGGGCAAACGATGAATCCTGGGCTATAGACGAGCCGCAAATGTGTGAGATTGGGGATAGAAATTAAGGAGAATATCGGGTCACTTTCGAGATGCGAAGGGGGCAATGAAGGGGGCAATTGATGTGGCCTATCATACAGATACATGAGGGTCAATGAGGTGAGCGCCGGGAGAGAGATGACTCTATGGCCTGTCGAGACTGGGGGTGTACTCCTGCTATACGTAATATGAAGATTATTTAGATTGTGAAATTGTCGAATATTTTCAACATCTTTCCAATCAATGGTCAGAAGGGTAAGGTGAGTGATCTGAGTCTTCGGGTAGCGGAAAGAAGAATGAAATTCATCCATAGTGATCATTTTCAGCTGAGGGGCGTATTCAAAAGCGTCAATGACACTCTTTATGCTTCCTGATGGCTGCGGCACCCGACTGAGTGGAGCCACGGCCATGAGAGTGAGACGGTAGAGTTGATCTAAACGCCCTCTCCACCATGAGAACGCTGGATAAGAGATGAGGGAAGCCTCGATGCGAAGATTTCTTATTAATGAACTGCGCGTGGAGATGAGCAAGAGCAGTGGGTGGTTGGAAATGTCTGCTTCGGGATATACTGAAATTGATACTGTGAGAGGCAAACATTTCGATCTCTCAAGTCGGAGTCCAGTCATAAACATCTGATGAGCGACTATAATGGGTTTCTCATCATGTTGAATGACCAGTGACATGGATGACCAGACCTCTGGTGCGTTCAGAATGGTTAATCTCCATCTTTGAGAGACCTGCGCCAATGTCCAAGGAGATTCCCTGCTATCCAGGTCATTGGCGCTGGGGAAATTCATAACCTCGTAAGGCGAAGGGATGGTCGCAAGAGCGATATCGCGAAGGACATCGAATGGTAGTCTGCGTATAGGAGAAGAGAGCGTCCTAGCATCGCCGATGTTCGCTTCAAGCACGTTACGCTCTTGAATGAGTGCAGTAAGGTGTTCCTTAGCACGGGTTATCTTCTCGTCAAGGTCTGCAATACGCCCAGGACCGCTCTTGGTGACGTTCTGGAAATCGGAGAGCTCGCTGTCCGAGGGAGGATCGTTGCATCGTAGCAACTCTGAGACCCGAGACGAAGGTGAATGGTCGGAAAACGTTGTTTTGGTGAGGGATCCACATGTAGGACAGGGATTGGGAAGATCAGGCGGTATTGACGACATCGTGCGGGCTTAAGCAAACATTTATTAGCTACAAGGTTGAATACAGTAAAAAGATTGATAGACACTACCTGCGCTGAAGTTATTTAGTGATGAAGAAAGCTTGATGGTGACGGTAATGGAAAGAGATGTGCACGAGGTCGCGACGGTTTGCACGTGTACATTTCTCACGACAGAGAAAAGAAGTACCCTGTCCTACCCCGTCAATTTATCCCGAAGGCCATTTCTTCCGGAGACCAACGATAGAACAAGAAAACAGAAAATTAGATACGCGATCCACTGGAAGTGTATGTGAAGTTGAAGAGCAGATATATATCGTATAGGAGAATATCGGTCGATTGACAGAAAGGTCCAATCCCATCGTTTATATGCCACACCCGGTGTGCCATATACCACAACCATGTGTCATACGGAAAGATAAGGCCTGCGCAGAAGAAACTTTGATGTGACTGATCACCACGAAACCTATCAAGGCGTAGTAACGTCTGGCGTACCATTCGATACGGTGAAAGAAAGAAGCCCTTTGATAAGAGAACGCGACGTATTCGATGACGTCGATCGATCAGCGCTGCTGACAAAAATAGCTCCCAGCGAGGATAGGGATTCGCGAGAAGTCGTGTTATCCATCGATGTGATCATCTTGAGGGATATATGCCATAATGATAAAGAAGGATTAACTCCATCTATTTCCCAAGTCTAGACGGCGCCCGTCTGTGGAGGTTTCTTACGGGTTCTATGTTGGAGTGATGGTTGACGAAAACAATTTGTGGGTAAAGGGTATCATTGAAGGGCGATGATGAGATCAATGTCATATATACGCGTCAGGTCGATTGCCTTCTTATTAACCTATGTATTCTCTCCCTCCGACTCCCGAGCTTTGCACCATCTCAGGCATTACACGGGTGACGCTTTGTATGAACGTTCTTTTATGAGTAGGTCGTGCAAAGCTCGGATGGAGAGCTGTCCAAATGGATGTATAGGAACGTAAGATTGAAGCATGTAACAGTGTAACTAGATGGAAATTTGAAAGCGAAGCAGAGCACGATCAAGCTATCCTACGGTACAACTACAAACATTAAAGGGTAAATAGATAGAAGTTCCATTGCCAATGGCTCATCCCGAAAGATTCAAAATGCAAAACGCTGAAATTCCCTTCATATTCATCATCATGGCTCCGAACGACCGTAAACGACCTCCAATCCTCCGTCAATTAGAAACTGCCACCTTCGAGCGTAGATGGGATCGAGGGTAAGGGGATAACGGAGGTACACAGTCTCTATTTGGGCCCTCTCTCCGTTATTCCCTTCTCTGCGAGCTCTGATCATCTCAATTAACTCGACGTGCATACAACTGGGTCTGAGCGTCGATCCTCGGAGGTCAAGGGTCCGGAGATGACGCAGGGGTATGCGCGATAATATTAAAATGAGCAATGAAACGTCATATAGTGAGCCTGAGGGAGTCGTTGAAGGAGAGGATATAACAAGGTCGCGGAGGTTGGTAACGGATTCGAGCAGTGTCAATAATTTAGAAATCATGTCCTTGTCCTCACTTTCCAGTGAGGGGGCTAGCATATCGGTACCGGCGCTGAATTCGATATCCAGCGCTCTAATTGCGTTGGGCACCGGTATGGTAGGGAAAACGTTGAACCCTTTGCAATAGACGAGCCACAGATGAGTGACATTCGGGATGGAAAGCAAGGAGAATATCGGGTCACTTTGGGGATGCAAAGGAGCCAATGGATCAGTCCTTCTATACTGATATGCCAAGGTCAATGAAGTGAGGGCGGGGAGCGAGATAACTCTACGGCTTTCCGGGATTGGGAGTGAACTCCTGCCATATGCAATCCTGAGGCTCATTATAGTGCTCAATTGTCCAAGAATGTCGGCATCCTTCCAATCAGTGATTGCAAGGTCGAGGTGAGTAATCTGGTTCCGGGGGAAGCGGAAAGATGAATGAAATCCGTTGACGGTCCACAACGAGATCGTTTCAAGCTGAGGGGCGTATTCAAAAGCGTCGATGACGTTCTTTGTGCCTCCTGACGACTGGGTCCTCGAGCCGACTGGTGTCAGATCTACGAGTGTTAGATCGTAGAGCTGATCTAAACGCCCTCTCCACCATGAGAACGCTGGATAAGAGATGAGGGAAGCCTCGATGTGAAGATTTCTTAAAAATGAACTGCGTGTGGAGATGAGCAAGAGCAGTGGGTGGTTGGAAATGTCTGCTTCGGGATGGACTGAAATTGATACTGTGAGAGGCAAACATTTCGATCTCTCAAGTCGGAGTCCAGTCATAAACATCTGATGAGCGAGTGTAGCGGGTTTCTGATCATGTGTAATGACCAGTGACATAGATGACCACAGCTCCGGTGCGTTCAGAATGGTTAATCTCCATCTTTGAGAGACCTGCGCCAATGTCCAAGGAGATTCCCTGCTATCCAGGTCATTGGCGCTGTCCATTCGCAGCACGGGGGAATTCATAACCTCGTAACGCGAAGGGATGGTCGCAAGAGCGATATCGCGAAGGACATCGAATGGTAGTCTGCGTATAGGAGAAGAGAGCGTCCTAGCATCGCCGATGTTCGCTTCAAGCACGTTACGCTCGTGAATGAGTGAGGTAAGGTGTTCCTTAGCACGGGTTATCTTCTCGTCAAGGTCTGCAATACGCCCAGGACCGCTCTTGGTGACGTTCTGGAAATCGGAGAGCTCGCTGTCCGAGGGAGGATCGTTGCATCGTAGCAACTCTGAGACACGGGATGAACATGAATGGTCGGAAAACGTTGTTTTGGTGAGGGATCCACATGTAGGACAGGGATTGGGAAGATCAGGCGGTATTGACGACATCGTGTGGGCTTAAGCAAACATTCATTAGCTACGAGGTTGAATACATTACAAAATTTGATAGACACCACCTGCGCTGAAGTTATTTAGTGATGAAGAAAGCTTGATGGTGACGGTAATGGAAAGAGAGGCGCACGAGGTCGCGACGGTTTGCACGTGTACATTTCTCACGACCAGGAAAAGAAGTACCCTATCCTTCCCCGTCAATTTATCCCAAAGGCCATTTCTTCCGGAGATCAATGATAGAAGAAGAAAACAGAAAATCTGATACGCAATCCACTGGGAGTGTATCTGATGTTGATGAGTGAATATTTGTAGTTAGATAGAAGATCGTATAGGAGAATATCGGTCGATTGATAGAAAGGTCCAATCTCGTCGTTTATATGGCACGCCCAGTGCGCCATATACCATTTCAAAGCAGAACAGATAAACACCTAGCATCGTACGGCTGCCTCCATACCAAACGCACTAATCCAAGGATGAGTAGATAGATTATGCGATGGTTCATCGCCCAAACTCCTTCCGCAGTCAAGACTTCCCATACGTGACCTTCAAGCCTTCGTCACAAAGGGATTGCCATGTGTGTTTACAGACTCCATTGAGTGAAAGAGGGCCATTCAAATGTACGGTCTCCAGTCGATCGATGCCTGGTTTATTTCCCAGCCTGCGAGTAGTGACCATTTCAACGAACTTGCTATGATCGAATTCGAGTGTACAGTCACGAAGGTCGAGTATTTGAAGACGAGATAGAGGGGTGCATGATGGCAATGTCATGAGGGCGGTTATATCTGTCAAGGATAATGCCTTGCAAGATTCTATAACTAAGCGTCGAAGATATGGGACCGATTTCAACAATGAGGGCAATCCAGGAAAAGCGCATATATCTTCATCACCACTGCTAAAGACAACCCAAACTGATCTTGTGATTTTAAGTGTCGTGATCACATTTGGTATTTTTAGCTGAGGAAAAACGGGCTGTCCATTCCAGCTGAGGCTGAGGCTGGTGAGGTTGGGGATGAAAAGTGAAGAAATAATCGCACTCTGATCCCTGAGCGTCAGGAAGGTGAGAAGAGGAAGGGAAACGGCTTCATATCCCTCTGGCATCATAGACCACGTCGGTGGGCCATATATTTCGAGACTGGTGATGTTCTTCGCTTGCCGAAGAAGCTCAAGGTCCTGCATATTATGCACTTGAAGCGTCAACCGGATAAGCTGGACCCAGGGGATCAGAGGTAACTCCTCCCGTTCCGACACGCTCATGTCGACCACCCGCAAATTTGGTGCATACTCGAACATGTCATATATCTCTTGCACATGCCTAATACCGAACGTTGCGATTCTCAGATGATAGAGCATGTTCCAGCTTCCCCGAGAGCGGGTAAGGCCTCGGATTTCAGAAAGAGAACTTGATGAGAAGTAAAGGTTTTCAATAGACGAAGCGCGGCTGGAAATGAGGGAGAGAAAAGGATGATCCATGTCGCTCAGGACACTTCCAATCAATAACGTGAGAGGTGCATTCCTTGACCTTTCGAGATGGAGCCCAAGTAGGAATATTGGCCGACCAATAGAGGACACAGGATCATCGAAACCGCTCCTGATCTCGAGCAATATAGAGGACCACAGCTCAGGCGAGCCGACGATGGTCAATCTCCAGGTCCGGCAGACTTGAGATAATGTCCATGGAGATATGCGGGTATTAAGACTGTCGTGGGCGGGAAAGATTGACATGATCTCAGAAGGGGAAGGGATGGTCTCAAGAGCGATGGAGCGAAGAATATCGGAGGGTAGTCTTCTTACTGGAGAAGAGAGCACTTTGGCATCCGCGATATTGGCTTCTACCAAGTCACGATCGTTGCAAAGAGTGTCGAGGAATGCTTTGGTGCGCGCGATCTTCTGATCAAGATTCGCGATACGCCTAGGTCCCTGCTTGATTATGTCTCGAAAATTGGAGAGCTCGCTATCCGAAGGAACATCATTAGATCGGAGGAGCTCTGAGATGCGAGGCGAGGGCGCATCTCCCGAAAATGTTCCTTGCGTGATGGATCCACAGGCGGCGCAGATATCGGATAAAGTAGCTATCTTCGACGACATCTGGTGGGTCGAGAAAACTTTTGTCAGTTGTAGACAAAGATAATACAGACGATTGGGGAAAGCCGCACCTGAATAGCTATATTCGATGAGGAAGAAAGCCTTGACGTGGCTGTAGTTAAGAGAGGCGCTCGACGTCGCAGTGAGTCACGAATCACATTCTCACGAGATCGGCTCGGAGCTAATAAGATCCGAGGGTCACGGTATACCAAATATTTTGAACGAAAAAAGTGTAAACAACGAATTTCCTACGCTGCCGCACTATGTCTCTAGCCTATGGTGTGTAAATCGTGAAATAATATGAACAAGTTCAAGTTATGAAGAATTATAGGAAACCAGTCATCGAGATGCCACGTTATGTGCACCATACACAACGTTCAACCCTTCGTCGATGAGATTTTGCCAGATATCTGCAGCCTGACCATCTAGTTTGAGGGGAGAAGCCAGGTAGAGGATCTCCAGTTGATCACAGTCTGGGTCATTCTCATTTCTACGAGTCTTCACCATCTCGACGATGTTCGAGTGATCATATTCGAATTTGCAACCACTGAGATCGAGGACTCGGAGATGAGGTAGGGGAATGTATGATGGCAATGAGATACCTCGGAGTTGAGATATATCGTCCGATGATAATGCTTTAGCCGAGTTAAGTGCGAGACAACGGAGATTGGTTACGGCATTCAGCAGATTTGATAAACCAGGAAACGTGTATTTCTCGTTAATTTTAGAAGCGGACGATAGCCGAGTGAGTTCCAGCCTGGTAATCACGTTCGGGTGAATACTGATATGAGGAAGCACTGGCACTGCAGAATAGGTGATGTGTAAATCGACGAGGTTTGGGAGGGATAGCGACGAGAAAATGACGCGGATATCAGGCGATGGAGTAAACATAGGATTCTGAGACGTGAGTGCCAAGGATGTGAGGCGGGGAAGATGGATAGGTGTGTGTCCCTGAGGTACGCGTAATAAAGTTCCACTGCTGCGGATATCTGCGCTTTCGACATTATCTAGTCGCTCAAGAAGTGAGAGATCCTGCTCGTTGTCGATTTGAAGACCACAATGGCTCAACTGGAACCATGGAATCTCCACGCCACGAGGAAGATTATGAATAGGCGCAGTGAATGTACGGAGCTTCGATGCATACCCAAATGTACTGTTGGTCCAGCCTGCGGGTACCCCCACCTCGTTCGATTCAAGTATGAGATGATCCAGGCAATCCAGGAGTCCTCGACATCTAGAAAATGCCCCGAGAGAAATAACAGGAACGTGTATACGAAGATTTTTCAGCGCAGAGGCATGGACAGGAATGAGGGCGAGAAGAGGATGCTGGGAAACGTCACTGGCGCTCCGTAACGACACTGTGAGCGGACGACTCTCAGACCGCTTGATTCGGATTCCAAACAAGAAGATGTTCCAGAAATTTGACTCCGCCGACCGGGTATCTCCTATCACCAACGACGTGGACGACCACAGTTCTGGGGCGCTCACAACCGTCGACCGCCATCTACTGCAGACGTGCGATATTGTCCATGGCGATGACCTGGTATCCAGGCTGTCGCAGAAGCGGAACGTTGGTGACATGATATCGGATGAGGAAGGGATGGTCTCGAGGCATATGGAACGGAGAACGTCCGGCGGGAGCCTTCGTACCGGAGAAGATACGATTTTCATATCTTCTATTTCTGCAGTTAGGGAGCAACGCTCACGCTCGAGCTTGTCAATCAGCTCCCTGGCTCCCTCGATCTTCTCATCAATATCAGCCATGCGCCTGCGTCCTCGATTGGCCGCATCTTGGAATTCGGACAGTTCTGCCTCTGAGGGGATCTCATTGGAGCGCAATAATTCTGAGACTCGGGGTGAGCACGGATACGGTACAGGTAGTTTCACGGCTGGTCGTGCTGGCCATGTTGGCGTGTTGAGTGAACCGCAAGTAGGGCACGTTGTACGGCGGGAAACGATGAGGTTCGATGCCATTTAATACCACTTGCGGGAAGACTTAGGGAGAGCGAATATCAGCTAACGACTATAGGATAACAGGGAATACATACATCTACGACGTTGTTTCGAAGTGACCGTAGTAGAAAGCCAACTTCGTTTCAACACGAGGCCGTTGAGGTCATGGATCACGTGTAATTTTCGCACGTCCCAACGTAAATCAAGAAGGAGAAAATGAACAAATATAGCATCACGAACAGGGTTAGCACGAATTGAATACTATTTTACATTTACTAGAGGAAAAATGAGTATAGCTAAACGCAACAGGTTACAGGAACACGACTCATCCGGGTCATCCCTTGCTTGTCCCTGTCAAAGAGTGTCCTTCCCCATAAATCATCCACAATTCAGGGCTTGAAGGTAGATACCTGTCTGTCTCAGTACACGACATTCAGGCCGTCGTCAACAAGATCCTGCCAAATACCAGCAGCAAAATCGTCTAGCACGAGAGACGAGCCCAAATACACAGTCTCCAATTGGTCCCACTTTGTGTCACTCCCTCCTCTGCGGGTGTTGACCATTCCGACGAAGATGGAATGATCAAAATTGAAGGTACAACTGCGGATATCGAGAGTTTTCAGATGCGGCATTGGTGCATTCGTCGGTGATGGGTTCAGTAGAGATATATTGTCCAATGATAGCACTCTGGCTGACCTTAGAATGAGATGCTGGAGATGGCACACTGAATTCAATAGCTTCGTTAAGCCGGGAAATGTGTAGGTATCGGTACTACCTCCAGTCGTGGTTGAAAGTCGCGTGATTTCGAGGGTCGTGATCGTATTCCGCGCTTTGATATGCGGAAGGACGGGCATTCCAGCATAAATAAGGTGTAGAGTGACGATATTCCGCATGGACAGCAGCGAGAACATAAAGCGGATTTCAGGTGATCCTCCCGACATTTTCGTTGAAGTGAGGGTCAAGGATGTAAGGAAAATCAGAGACACTGGGGTATATCCTTCTCTAGTGGTAGTAGGTTGTGCAAAGCTCGGATGCAGAGCTGTCCAAATGGATGTATAGGAACGTAAGATTGAAACATATAACAGTGTACCAGATTGAAATTTGGAAGCGAAGCATGCCACGATCAAGCCATCCTACGGTACAACTACAAACATTAAAGGGTAAATAGATAGAAGTTCCACTGCCAATGGCTCATCCCGAAAGATTCAAAATGCAAAACGCCCTTCATATTCATCATCATAGCTCCGGACGACCGTAAACGACCTTCAATCCTCCGTCGATCAGCGACTGCCACCTCCGAGCATAGATGGGATCGAGAGTAAGGGGATAACGGAGGTACACGGTCTCCATTTGGTCCATCTCTCCGCTATTCCCTTGCCTATGACCCTCGACCATCCCCACGAATCTTTGCATATGATCGAGTCTGAGCGTCGATCCTCGGATGTCGAGGGTCCGGAGATGATGCAGGTGTATGTGTACTAATGATAAAACGTGAACTGAAACGCCATATACTGCTGGAGACTCGGATATAATAAGATCGCGGAGGTTGGTAACGGATTCGAACAGTGTCGATAATTTCCGGTCTGGGGGATACGGCATGTCATTACCGCCGCTGAATTCGATTCTTAACGCTGTAATCGTGTTCGGCGTCGGTATGGTAGGGAACACAGTGAATCCTTTAGTATAAACAAGCCACAGATGAGTGAGGTTGGGGATGGAAAGCAAGGAGAATGTCGGGTCACTTTCAAAATCAAAAGGCGTCGGGGGACCTCGCCATCTACGATACTGATATGTCAAGGTCAATGAGGTGAGGGCCGGGAGAGAGATGATTCGATGGCCTGACGGGAGTGAACTGCTGCTATACGCAATATGGAGGTTGCTTAGGTTGTGAAATTGTCGAAGAATTTCAACATCGTTCCAATTAATGATCGAAAGGTTAAGGTGAGTAATCTGTGTCCCGGGGAAACGGGTAGCTGAAGGAAAACCTTCCAAAGTGATCATTTTCAGCTGAGGGGCGCATTCAAAAGTGTCAAGGATGCTCTCTGTACCTCCTGCAGACTGCGGCCCCAAGCCGAGTGTATTCGCAACTATTGCGAGATGGTAGAGCCGATCTAAACGTCCTCTCCACCATGAGAACGCTGAATAAGATATGAGGGAAGCCTGGATGCGAAGATTTCTTATTGATGAAATGCGCGTGGAGATGAGGGAGAGTAACGGGTGGTTGGAAATGTCTGCGTAGGAATAGACTGAAAGTGATAAAGTGAGAGGAAAATATTTCGATTGCTCGAGTCGGAGTCCAGTCAGAAACATCTGACGGGCGACTGTAGTGGGGCCTTCATCATTAATGACCAGTGACATGGATGACCACAGCTCCGGTGCGTTCACAATGGTGAACCTCCATCTATGAGAGACCTGCGCCAAAGTCCAAGGCGACTCCCTGCTATCTAGGCTATTGGCGCTGTCCACTCGTAGCGTGATGGGGTTCAGAACCTCGTATGGGGAAGGGATGACCTCCAGCTGAGCGATAGTGCGGAGAACATCGGATGGTAGTCTGCGTATAGGAGAAGAGAGCGCTCTGGCATCATCGATTTCCGCTTGAAGAAGACTCCGCTCGTCGATGAGCGCGGCAAGGTGTTCCCTAGCACGATCTATCTTCTCGTCAAGATCTGCAATACGCCCAGGACCGCTCTTGGTGATGTTCTGGAAATCGGAGAGTTCGCTATCCGAGGGAGGATCATTGCGTTGTAGCAACTCTGAGACACGAGAGGAGCGTGAATGACAAGAAAACGTTGTTTTGGTGATGGATCCACATGTAGAACGGGTATCGGGAGGATTCATCGGTATCGACGACATCGGGTGGGCTTAAGAATACGGTGATTAGCTACAAAGTTGAATACGATACAAATATTAATAGACACTACCTGCACTGAAGTTATTTGGTGATGCGGAAAGCGTTATGGTGATGGTAACGGAAACAGAGGCGCACGAGGTCGCGACGTTTTGCACGTGTACATTTCTCACGGCCGAGAAAAGAAGTACCCTGCCGTCAATTTATCCCGAAGGCCATTTATATCGGAGACCAACGATAGAATAAGAAAACGGAATATCAAATCCGCAATCCACTGGAAGTGTATATGTAGTTGAAGACTCAATATATGTAGCTAGATAGAAGATCGTATAGGAGAATATCGGTCGATTGATAGAAAGGTCCAATCCCGTCATTTATATGCCGCACTCGGTGCGCCATATAGCAATTCAAAGCAAAGGTAAATACTTAGCACCGTACGGCTACCTCCATAGTAAGCGCGCCAACCCAAGGATGCGTAGATAGACGATGCGATGGTTCATCGTCCAACGCCTTCCGCAGTTAAGACTTCGCGTACGTGACCTTCAATCTTTCGTCACAAAGGGATTGCCATGTGTGTTTACAGACTCCATTGAGTGAAAGAGGGCCATTCAAATGTACGGTCTCCAGTCGATCGATGCCTGGTTTATTTCCCAGCCTGCGAGTAGTGACCATTTCAACGAACTTGCTATGATCGAATTCGAGTGTACAGTCACGAAGGTCGAGTATTTGAAGACGAGGTAGAGGGGTGCATGCTGGCAATGGCATGAGGGTGTTTATATCTGTCAATGATAATGGGTTGGAAGATTCAAGAACTAAATGTCGAAGATAAGGGACTGATTCCAGTAATGAAGGCAGGCCAGGGAAAGAGCATATTTCTTCAGGGCCACGGCCAGGAATTCTACGTATGATTTTAAGTGTCGTGATCGTATTTGGTATGGTTAGCCGGGGAAAAACAGGCTTTCCATTGTAGATAAGGTTAAGGACAGTGAGGTTGGGGATAAAAAGTGAAGAAATGATCGTGCTCTGAGTCCTGAGCGTCAAGGAGGCGAGAAAGGGAAGAGAAATGGCTTCGCATTCCTCTGGCATCATGGACCCCGTTCCTTGAACTTCGAGACTCGTGATATTCTTCGCCTGCCGAATAAGCTCAAGGTGCTGCTTATTCTGGACTCGAAGTGTTAAATGGGTCAGCTGGACCCAGGGGACCAGAGGAACGTATTGGGCCTGCGGCACCCCGCAGTCGAACACTTGTAATTTTGGTGCATACTCAAACGCGTCAAATATCTGTCCCATAGGCCACCTAGAATCGATCGCTCTGATTTTCAGATGACGGAGGTTATTCCAACTCCCCCGACTGCGGCAAAGGCCTTGCATTGAACGAAGACATTGGGAGAAAATGAAAAGGTTTTTAATAGACGAAGCGCGGCTGGAAATGAGGGAGAGAAAAGGATGATCCGTGTCGAGCATGTCATTGTGAAGGTATATGCTGAGAGGTGCATTCCGCGACCTTTCCAGACGGAGTCCGAGCATGAACATAGAGTGGCAAATAGATGACAAGGGTTGCTCAAGACTGCCTGTCAAATAGAGTGATATGGACGACCACAGCTCCGGCGAGCTGACAATTGTCGATCTCCAGGTCCGGCAGACTTGAGATAAAGTCCGTGGAGATCTCCGGGTATCCAGACTGTCGGGGAGGAAAAGTGACGACATCATTTCAAAAGGGGAAAGGACGGTCTGAAGAGCGATGGAGCGAAGAATATCATGGGGTAGTCTTCTTACTGGAGAAGAGAGTACTTTGGCATCCTCTATATTGGCTTCTACCAAGTCACGTTTGTTGAGAAGAGCGTCGAGGAATGCTTTGGTACGCGCGATCTTCTGATCAAGATTCGTGATACGCCTAGGTCCCTGCTTGATTATGTCTCGAAAATTGGAGAGCTCGCTATCCGAAGGAACATCATTGGATCGGAGTAGCTCTGAGATGCGAGGCGAGGGTGCATCTCCCGAAAATGTTCCTTCCGTGATAGATCCACAAGCGGAGCAGATATCATATAAAGTAGCTACGTTCGACGACATCTGATGGATCGAGGAAATTTTTGTAAGTTGTAGACAAAGATAATACAGACAATCGGGGAAAGCCGCACCTGAATAGCTGTATTCGATGAGGAAGAAGGCCTTGACGTAACTGTAGTTAAGAGAGGCGCTCGACGTCGCAGTGGGTCACGAATCACATTCTCACGAGATCGGCTCGGAGCTAATAAGATCCGAGGGTCACGGTATACCAAATATTATGAACGAAAAAAGCGTAAACAACGAATTTCCTACGCGGCCGCGCTACGTCTCTAGCCTATGGTGTGTAAATCATGAAATAATATGAACAAGTTCAAGTTATGAAGAATTATAGGAAACCAGTCATCGAGATACCACGTTCTGTGCACCATACACAACGTTCAACCCTTCGTCGAGGAGAGTTTGCCAGATATCTGCAGCCTGACCATCTAGTTCGAGGGGAGAAGCCAGGTAGAGGATCTCCAGCTGGTCGCAGTCTGGGACATTCCCTTGTCTACGAGCCTCGACGATCTCGACGAGACTCGAGTGATCAAAATCGAGTTTGCAACCACTGAGATCGAGGACTCGGAGACGAGGTATGGGAACGTGTGATTGCACTGGTCTAACTCGGAGCCGAGATATATCATCCGATGATAACGCTCTATCCGAGTAAAGAGCGAGATGACGGAGATTGGGAACAGCATGCAGCAGCGTCAGTAAACCAGGGAAGGTGTATTTCTCGTAAACGTGAGCATGGGGTTCCAGCAATAACAGTCTGAGTTCAAGCCTGGTAATCATGTTGGGTTTACTGATATGCGGAAGCACTGGTACTGTGTAATAGGTGAGACATAAATCGACGAGATTTGGGAGGGATAGCGAGGAGAGAATGACGCGAATGTTAGGCATTTGAGTACCTCCATCGTTCTGAGATGTGAGTGTCAATGATTTGAGATGGGGAAGATGGATAGGAGCGTTTCCATGAGGTACTCTTGACAAACGGAATCCGCGGCTTTGTATATCTGCGCTTTTGACATCATGCAGCCGCTCAAGAAATAAGAGATCCTCCTCGTCGTCGATTTGAAGACCACAATGGCTAAGCTGGGGCCATGGAATCTTCACGGTATCAGGAATATAATGCGCAGTGCATGTACGCAGCTTTGGCGCATATTCAAAGACATTAATGGTCGAAGCCTGGGGTAACACCCCGGGACCGTTTGACCGAAGCGTAAGGTTTTCCAGCGAATCCAGACGTCCTCGACATCCATAAAATGCCGTGAGAGATTCAATAGGGATATGGATACGAAGATTCCTCAACGCAGAGGCATGGACAGAAATCTGGGCGAGAAAAGGATGCTGGGAAGCGTCCCTGGCGCTCAGCAACGACACTGTAAGAGGATAACTCTGCGACCGCTGGAGGCGGGTTCCAAACAGGAACGTCCTATGAAAATTTGACTGCGACGACCGGATCTCATCTCTGGTGATTCGCCACGGCGACCCCCTATCTATTACCAACGATGTAGACGACCACAATTCTGGGGAGCCCACAACCGTCGAACGCCATCCACGGCAGACGTGCGACATTGTCCACGGAGATTCCCTAGTGTCAAGGCTGTCGCAGAAGCCGAAGCTTGGCGACATGATATCAGGCGGGGAAGGGATGGCCTCGAGGCATATGGAACGGAGAACATCGGGCGGTAGCCTTCGCACCGGCGAAGACAGTATTTTCGCATCTTCCATTTCCAACGTTAGCAATATACGTTCACGCTGGAGCTCTTCGATGAGCGCTGTGGCTCGTGCGATCCTCTCATCAATATCAGCAATGCGTCCGGGTCCTCGATTGACCTTATCTTGGAATTCGGACAGTTCTGTCTCTGAGGGGATATCGTTGCATCGCAGCAACTCTGAGACTCGATTCGGGGGCGTATGCCTTACAGATGGGCTCCATATTGGCATCTGGACTGAACCACATGTGGGACACGCTGTAGCGGAGTCGAGATGGCTTGATGCCATTTGGCCCGTTACTACAACTTGGGGAGGGAGAATATCAGCTACCGACTACATGATAACAAGGAATACATACATGAGCGACCGTGTTTAGTGTGCTGAAATAGCTTGAAGTGACCGTAGTAGAAAGCCCACTGGCACTTCGCATCAACACGAGGCAGGTCATGGATCACGTGTAAATTTCGCACGTCCCAGCTGCTCGAATGTACTAGAATGTTGCTAGAATGTACTATATAGTTGCTATGTAGGTCAAGAAAGAGAATATGAGCACTAACATTACATAAATGGTCAGCACAGATTTCATGCACCGACTAGAGAAAAAAATGAAGGTAGCTAAACACTGAACGCCAAAACAGAACTTAGGCGATTCGTTCCTTGCTCGTCCCTGTTAAAGAGTGTCCTTCCCCGTAAATTCAGAGTTTGCGCATCCATCCAAGTCATTTAGTCTCCGTACACAACCTTCAAGCCGTCATCAACAAGATCCTGCCAAATACCAGCAGCAAAATCGTCTAGCACGAGAGACGAGCCCAAATACACGGTCTCCAATTGGTCCCACTTTGTGTCACTCCCTCCTCTGCGGGTGTTGACCATTCCGACGAAGATGGAATGATCAAAATTGAAGGTACAACCGCGGACATCGAGAGTTTTTAGATGCGGCAGTGATGCATTCGTCAGTGATGGGTTCAGTAGAGATATATCGTCCGATGATAGCGCTCCGGCTGACCGTAGAATGAGGTGCTGGAGATTACCCACTGAGTTCAATAACTTCAGTAAGCCGGGAAATGTGTACGTCTCGGTACTACCTCCAGTCGTGGTTGAAAGTCGGATGATTTCGAGGGTCGTGATCGTATTCCGCGCTTTGATATGCGGAAGGACGGGCATTCCAGCATAAATAAGGTGTAGATTGACGAGATTCGGCATGGACAGCAGCGAGAACATGAAGCGGATTTCAGATGATCCTCCCGACATTTTCGTTGAAGCGAGGGTCAAGGATGTAAGGAAAGGCAGAGACACTGGGGTATATCCTTCTCCAGTGGTGAAGGATCCCCCGGTACGAATCTCAAGGTTCTGGAGATTCGTTGCTTGCCGAAGAACTTCTAGCTCTCGCATATGATCTATCTGAAGCCCAAAATGTGTAAGTTGGGTCCAAGGAATCAGAGGGATAGGTTGGGGAAGCATGCCATATGCTGAAAACCGCTGTAAATTGGGTGCATATTCAAACGCGTCGATGCTTCGCTGCCCAAAAGCGGAGAACGCCCCGAAAGCCCCGGAGTTGCTGTTAGATGCCTTAATCTTTAGATCATGAAGCAGCTCCAGGTGCCCTCTACCAAATGAAAGGGCTGCGAGCGATTGGTAAGGGCTGTCAATGCGTAGATTCTTGATGGTTGAGATGCGGGTGATGACGAGGGAAAGCAAAGGGTGGGAGGAAATATCGGAGGTACTAAAGCATCCTACGGTGAGTGGAGCATTCTGGGAACGCTCAAACCGAAGTCCCAGCATGAACATCTGGGAAAAAATCGTCGACGAAAAACTATTGGATAGGACAAGCGACATGGATGACCAAAGTTCTGGCGAGCTAACGATGGTGGATCGCCAGCTACGGCAGACCTGCGATAACGTCCAAGGAGGCTTGGTGTGATTTAGGCTTCCATGGCTATCCAACGTCGACATGATTTTGAAGGGGGAGGGAATGATGTCGAGACAGATCGCGCGAAGGATATCGGGTGGTAGCCTTCGGACCGGCGAAGATAGAGCTTTGGCATCCTCCATATCTGCTTCTATCGAAATTCGCTCGAGTGTGAGAACATCGAGGTTCCTTCTAGCATGTGCGATCTTCTCGTCAAGTTCGGCGAGACGCGCGGGTGCAGTCCTGACTGTCTCCTGGAAACCAGACAGCTCTGTATCAGATGGTGCATCATTGCATTGGAGCAACTGTAAGACGCGGGGTGCGCGTGCGCTCTGCGGAAAGGCTTGTCTTTCTACGGGTCCACATAAAGGACATTTATTGAAATCACGATGTGTTGAAAACATATGAAGCCTAGGAACAAAATCATATCAGTCAGTCTTGGAGTAGAAATTTAGCGAAGAGATCATGTTACAGATACAGCACTAACGCTCTCGGATACTTATAACTAGCGGGGACCCGTGAAGCGTTGGATTTCTAGTGTAAAATACACCGAAACACATTTATGTAGGTGTAAGATATTGGTATATGCGAATTTATGCGGTGTGGCACGATCGTGCGGCACCAGTGACTTCGGGTGTCGCTGCAGGGATGACTTACCCTCGCTTTGCTGCCTGCCAGGCTCCTTGCTGTTGTCTGTAATCAAATTATTTCTCCTGTGTTTTCCTTAATGGAAGCTGATGCTGGGGCAGGACTGTCAGTCAGACTCAGAAGTGAACGATGGGAAAGTTCAAACATCACCTTAATACAGAAAATAGGTGGTTCGCACTGATGAAGGTGTACAGTGTGATCCTGTAGATGTAGCACAAGGATTCTGCGACACAACAACACGGTCTAATACAAAGTACCTTCTGAATGCTCTCATTAGGCTCAGGGATAAGGGAGCACGAGGTCATCTTGCTTGACCTTTGAGTTCCAAACGTTGAACTGGTTACAGGGAGCAAACCATCACAATATTTCCTGAAATATGGTTTGAGCAAGACCACATGGAGCATAAGACATACATTAGCTCTCTCTCAAGTTCTCCCGGATCCATACTGATCAGGCTTCATTTCCTAACCGCACTGAATGTCACTGTAGTACTCCTCAAGGGTTTGTTGATGGTATTTACTGCGGTGATTCAGTATCTTAGCTGGAGTTTGTGCTGTTAGGCATGTCGCGTTGTCAGGATGACCCCAATAGTAGCATCGAACGCGGTTTCTTCAGAAAAGATGTCAGCCTCCAATTTGAGAGCAAAACATGAAATGGTAGCTTAAGGGTTCGAAGGGAGATGAGGTCAGCTGGATATTGAATTGATGTCAATTGACGACGACATCTTCCAACTTTTGAGGCATACAAAGAGTGTTGTGTAAATAGTAATAATATGGACCGAGGGAGTACCTACATTTTGTTAGCGCAGACAGCGCGCTTACATAGAATGACCGGAGACTGAGCCATAGAATACCAAGGCGCAAGTAAGGAAACGTAAAACCGCCAACATACTCATTTTCATCAGCTGAAAAGCGACGAAAGCATTCTTTATATGTGTAAAAACAACACGTTTAAGTTCCAGAGCGATGGCAAGAATGAAAGAGATATGAGCGAGGACAAAGCGAGGAACGGCGAGAGCGACGCAAAAAAGGTCATTGGGGAACGTAAAGTTTGCAGTCACGATTGTTTCGCACACTGCAGGGGACTGCGACCTTCAACACGTTAGCTAATTTGACTCGCCGCGCTCGCAACTGAAAAAATCTTGCACCGCGCTACCAGGTCAACATCGATACCAAGCATGCATGCATGCTTCAAAGCAGTCGATGGCCATGATGAATGAGGGAAGAGACCCCAGGGAGGAAGTAGCCTGGCGTCCCTGGCAAGCCGCTAAGTTATAGATACTGGCGGAACTTGTACTACCTGTGGGGAAGATAAGGAGAAGAACGAACACATGACGGAATATCCGGGCTAAAAACAGAAGAACCAATGAAAAGGCCGAGTTGTGTAGCCAATGAGAGCGTGGTTCCAACTTTCACTCGTTGTATAGTAGATGTGGATCAAATCGAAGACAATGCGCACACGTTAACGTGTTACGTTTCCCACGGATTCAGCCGATTACCGAACCGGATTTCCCCACGAAAGTCGCATCACGGTGCAAAATGCGAAATTATAGCGATGCAGGTCTCTCCGTGTTGGGTAACCCTATGCGTTCAACGTTGCGAGGTACATTGGGCGCTGAAACGCTGGTGCTGACGTCGACGGTCGACCGTCTCACGAAGGATGTTATGCGTCATAATGCGGAAACGGGTTTTAAAAAAAAGAAAAACCGAGATGAGAGATGCATTAAGAGGGAATCGAACCCCCGGCGGGTCGATGGCAACGACCCAGGTTACCACTACCCCATTAATGCACATCACGTTTTGAAGATGTTACACTTAACTGGATATCTGAAAAATCTAGCCACCTTTCATTGTCATTATGCTTTCGATATGCTCTTTGACTCCTTCTCTAGTGACCGGATACGCACACCGACGAAGAGTGAAGGTAATTACCATGGCTTACTTTTCGTGACACTATCGTTTCTGATAAGTAATCGTAGATATTTCGCCCTGTAAACACATAGGCTAAGTATTAGTCCTTTCCTTCTGCGAACTAGGCTGTAGTCCCGTCGATAATATCCTCAGTTTGACGCTGATTCTATGCAACATACCATTTATACCTTGCCTGTGAAGGAGAGTACATCAAAAGTTCGACGGCTTCGAAATGAAATCACAACAAATGCCATCCGTCTCAAATTCATTGTCGGCCCTTATTCTACCCGAGCCTGTCCTCTTCAACAATCATAAAGTCGACTCGAATTTACATTCCAAAACATGTAACAAAGCAGATGTACATCATCTAACATAAAAGGTAATTAAAAAGCAAAAGCAAAAAAAACCGCGCGCTCATATCCTACCCATAAGTTTTGTAAGTAATACATTTTTAGCCATCGACCTCGAAAAAAAAGGAAAATGGCAGGAAAAATAAATGGATGATAAATGAGCAGATAAGAAAGATGCCATATATGCGAGTGAAAGAAAAGAAAACATAACGAAAAATGTCAAGAGACCGCCGCCTTACAACGCGACATTCTCCTTCCCCCCAAACGGCTCCCGCTTCACAGGCAGGACCTTCTCCATCTCAAAACTGAAATCGCCCGTCATACTCCACTCCTCCTCGGGGACCTGATCCAGCAGGCTTACGTACTTTTCGCTCTTCCCAGGTGATCCGAGGGGGTCGTTCTCCTTGTCCAATGATCCCAACGACAGGCCGCCCAGCCCCAGCGCGTCTAGCTTAGTCACGAATGCCGTCAGCGCACGGGCTTGGTCCTCCACTTTGATGCGCGCCTGCCAAGACAACGTCAGCTGGTTATAAAAGAAAGAGAACATAAATAACAGTACCTGCTTCTCTTTCTCCAACTGCTTCACCAGCTCGTCCGCCCATCTCTCCTTTTCTTCCCTCTTCTTGATCTCATCATCAACCTTGACCTTCCACTCGCGCTCAACGTCCTCTCTAACAGCTCTGAGCGGTTCTCCGAGGTTACTCTCGTACCCTTTCACTACCATCTCCAGCTCCTTGATCGTCTTCACCTGGTCCGCGATCACCTTGTCCTTCTTGTTCTCGGGCGGTATGAGCGGACGCGCTTCCAGAGCGGCTTCAAGGGAGAGAATCTGGGTGGCTTGGGATTCCAGTTGAACACGAGCGGCGAGGAGCTCTTGTTGGAGCTATGCCCGAGATGTGAGATGGGAAAGAAGGAAGGAAGCATTAACGTACCTGGTAAGGAGACATATCAAAGTCGATCTTGACGGGACTTCCTGGTCGTGAGTCCGCTGATGACTCATCGACCGTCTGGCTCGTCAGGATCAGCTTCGTGAGCTGCTGGATCCGATTGTTTAGGTCCTTCATGGCTTTCGATTCGTCGGTTTTCTGTCAAAAATGATCAGCAATGAATGAGGGAAGGATCAAAGGTAATCATCTACCTCTTTCACTGATAGCCTTCGTTTCACAGATGCCGATGAAGACTGGCGTCGATCATCAACAGCGGCCTCCTTCTCCGAAAGCCGAGCCTTGAGGTCTTCGATCTCCTTCCTGTACCGTTCAATGAGCGCGTCTGTATCGACGATCTCCTTCTTTTGAGCATTGAGCTGAAACACGGACATCAACACCGAAAACAGAGCGAAATGATAGCGATCCGAACCTTCACGCCCTTGATGCGTCTCGCAAAGAGGAGGGTGCTCGTGCTCTCTGCAATTGCACTAATATCAGGGTTGATCGTGCAAATGACACTAATGCGGGCGTTCCCAGACAGAGACGGTTGAAGCATCCGGGTAAGCTTTGAGTTTCGGAAGGGAACGTGGTCACTGGGAACAGGGATCAGAAACGTGGCGAACGAACGGAAAGAACAGCGACAGAACGCACCTCTTCCCTTTGGCGACATTTTCTGAGAGAGTTCCAATGACGGTACCAAGAGTCAATAGACTGCAGTCAACACCATTAGCAAACATGTCGCAAGGAAAAAAAAAAGACGACTGCAGACCTAGTGTTGATGTACTTCCCTTCTCTCGTACGCTCCTTGTCGCTCGTCGCCTTTTCCGAACCAGCCAGGTCAATGAGACTCTGCAAAAACCATTGTTAGCAAAGATTCTGGAGAGAGCAGACGAAACGCTCACCAGAACTGACGTCTGAACGCTCCTTCCACCTCTAGCTTGCAACTTTGGACCGGGTTTACTGCCAGCTGCAGGACCTGGAGTCTGCCTCCCACTCATGCCCGGTGTCTGCCTTCCACTCGGCGCAGGAGTCACTCTGCCATGGAACGACTCGTCTACCGCCTCACCACGTTCCCTACTCTCGACGACCAGCCGGAAAACACTGTGGCTCCGACTGCTCCTCTCGTTCCAATCCGTACAAGCCGTCCGTCGATGGCCCTCCCCACGCTTCAGTACATCCTTGACGCCCTTCAAGCTCGTCACGACTTCCTCGCGAAGGGGTGTCAAAATGATTTCACTTCCTCCTCCGCCTTGGATCATGACAGCCGGACTGCCAACAGGGGCGAGGAGGTCGTGGATAGACTCGTTGTAGATTTCGAGGTAGGAGCAGCGCAGGAGATATTCCCTGCCCTCGTTTCTCTTGATGAAACGGAAAACGTCCTTCATGGCACGGGGAATGATGCCAGGCTCGCTCTCGTCTCCAGAGAGGGTATATGTCTTCCCGGATGCAGTCTGGCCGTATGCGAATATGACAGAGTTGTATCCTTCCATGGCGGCGTAGACATGTGACTGTGCGACTGTACTGTAGATGGGCTTGTTCGGTGAACCAGTGAGGACCGAGTCAAAGTCGAATTTGTTGTCGGCTGGATTGGGCGCGCCAGACTTGGCATGGACAGGATCCAAATGGATGGAACTGGCGCTCGACGATGCGACCCATGCCGTATCCGTATTTGATGGCCGTACCCTAGAACAGAATGAGGCTTGATATCGACACGAGCGTCGAGCAAGACACACCGGATAGAAACCATGACCTTATCCTTCTTCCCATGGTCGGCACTTATCGTCCTCAACCACGCCTCGTCCATCTCGGCAGACACATCCGCCTCGACAGTTTCCGAATCCACCAGGACCGCCTCGGGGTCGACATTACTGACATCCATCTTGCTCGTCGGGGAATCCTCGAAGGTCGGCGTCTTGGAGCGCTCGTATGGGGTCTTGGGTCGGGGTGACCCGGGTATCGTCGAGAGGGGCTTGGTATACGACCTGGGCCGCGACTCGGACGACACAGGCGCCTTGTATCGCTTGTGTGTCGAGCCCAGGATGTTGCTGGTACCAGAGGATCCCGAGCCAGAACGGTTGAGGCGGTTGATGAGGTCGTTGCTGTTGCTCGACGACGACGAGATGGAAGATAGGGAGGATGTCGACAGAGGCCTCTTGCTAGGCGTGAACGGTGCTCGCCGAGCCAGCTTTGACGACGGCGTGCTCGACACGGACATGATGGTGGTCGTCGCAGAGGAAGAAGGGAAGGATCGTCGTCGTCGTCGTTGAGAGGGTGTCGATCGTGGGAATGTTGATTGCCGTAAATTTGGAACGCGTCTTGTCATGTGACCGCATTCCCGGCCCGATCCTTCTCTCCGAGCAATTGCTTAGTGCTACAACCACGCACGGAGCCTTGGAAAACTACACATCCAACTGTTGACCTGGGCACCACCTCAATCAATCCACCTGTCACACTAAAGAAATGGATTCTCTTTCATGTGGTTGTCCGGCGGTCCGTCGTTTTTATCAGCGCACTGGCACATTCACATCGCCGGAAGGTACAATGTCGTTACCTGTGGCGGTTTGCGTTGACATTTCCTTACTAAGAGTCCAAGAGCAACGGAGATTATATTCCTACCCTTTCAACTTCCAGAGAGTCAAATTTTCATGTACGTATCTCAAACTTGCATGTCGCACAGCCTTTGGGGGTAACCGGTAACTCTCAAAGCCGAATTATTGATATCTCAAAATCGATAAATTGAGGCCACCGTCCAACCGCCATCTAGGAGGTCGCATTTTTATGACGCATATAAATATTGCTGAGCACTTCCATTCCCCAAATAATAAAATTGCAAAACCTACGATTCACTCTACAGGACGGAGAATCTCCCCTCTTTAGGTTTGGCTGCGGACCACCTATCTTGCTGTTGCGCTCCCGAAATTATGTCCTTCTGAAGCGAAGTTGGAGCAAACCGTAAACGAACCGGCTCGTGGAGCCAGCCTCGGAGGATTACCAATCATCGTAAAGAAGAAGCATCGCCGATGCATGACCAAGGCAATATCCCCGCCACCGGTGAATTGATCCTTACAATCTTGACAACTTATTCTCACTGTCTTCCCAGTCGCATGCCCAAGTCTTCGACACTCGGGTTCGACTCTTCCAGCAAATTTTTCTCGAACTCTGTCATTCAGCTGCAAAATGATGCAATAACACCAGAGTAAACTCGCCATCGGAATCCGAATTGTTGTCCTTCGATATCGGCAACGTTCTTCTTCGCGTAGAACTCCATGGCGATCATCCAAAATTACCTCTCACAGAAGCGTTCTGCATCTTTATCAGTTCCATTTGTGTTTAGATAGCCTTGGAACCGGTAGCCTCCTTTGAAGACGGCAAGTACCCGTACCGACGGTGCGAAACCTTCGGATAACAGCTTCAAATTAGGATTATTCATTCCGGAAATAAACCCACAAAATTATACATCGCAGCCATTAGACTTGTTGATACGTACTCCACAAATCTATAGCGCGGGAGAGCGGCAAGCATAGGTGGGCGCAAGCTGTGATGCAACATTTTCGCTTAGAGCACGGACCCAAAATAGGCGGGCGTACATATGAAACGGATGTCCCCGGCGCGCCTGGGTATCGCTGCTGATCTTTATCACTGTGCTACGAAGAGTTGTCGTGTATCTCCTTCTCTCGCTCCGGGCGGCGGGCCTAATCCGGCTTGGAGTTCAGTTTGATGTAGACATGAAAGAAAGTGACCAGCGTCCTAACCACAAAAATATGATGTTGAGTGAACTACACCATACTCTGCGGGGAAAGAAGAATCACTAACTCTTATCAGCACACAACGCATTGTCGAACACTAGGAGCAAAGTATCTGTCCGACGATGCGATACTCTCCTTGGGAGTAAGTATCTCGGTCCAAAACGGCTTTGTAAACAGTGCATTGTAAGCTTCCATCGCCACGACGACAACCCCGACCCGAACATAGTATACATCTCCAGCGTCTCCGCATGTCCAACCGGATTAATAGCTCCACCCCCGGCTCCAGCGACTTTGCGGCAGATAGAGCAATACCAGAGCTAGACCTCTCCCATCAGCGCAGTATCTTCTTTGAACGCCGACTCCCCTGATACGGAAGAGGCTAGAGCAGCATTTCGCTTTAACGACAACCTAATAGCGCCGAAATGGTAGCTTCAATAGAGACATCGCATTTGGTGCAAGAGAGAGATAAAGCGAAAGCAATGATCAGATATATATTGTGCCGGTAATGTCTTGGCAATGTCACCTGTGCGCTCATAGTGACCTGTAACCCAAGTGGAAGTGGAAGATTCGTACGGTCACTTCCGAGTGCTTCCATCCGACAGGAGTCGCAGGGAAATGACAAAGCCAGGAACGAAATACGTTGTGTTGGAGGGAAAGGTTGCCAGTGCTTGATGCAATAACACCAAAGCAAGCCTGCCGCCGTAATCCACATTGTTGTCCCTCAATATCGGCAACGTCCTCTTTCGCGTCTAACTCCATGGCCAATCCATGGCGATCATCCAAAATGTACTTGTTCGGGTTATCTTCATCAGTTCTATTTGTATTTAGATGGTCTAAGAACCTGGACCTTCCTTTGAAGACGGTTACCGACGGCCGACGGACCCGATAGCAACTTCAAAATAGGAATACCCATTCCAGAAATAAACCCATGGAAATAGACTTCGCAGCTGTCAGGTTTATTGATACGCATTCCACTATTATGCGTCGCCGAGGTACTTGTGCTCCAACCACGGGAGAATGTCAAGCGTAAGTGAACGCAAGATGTGGTACGCAGCTATTTTCACTGAGAGCACAGACTGAAAATAGGCAGGCGTACAGGTGAAAGGGATGGGTTCGGCGCGCCTGGGCAAGCGCTTATGAATTTTATCATGCTACTAGCAGGAAGAAAATCACACATGGTAATGCGAACAAGAAACAGATTAAAAGATCTGTTTGTACTACTTACTGTATTGCTTCATGTGCTGTAAGAACAATCGCTAAGAGGGAGGAGAGCTCCATCAACTAAAATTTATCGCCGTACCGATGTTGATACACAATTTCATCAATACCATTCTCAAACTAGAACCCTATCGCGGGAGCTAAGCACATAGTAGGATTACAATATTGCTTATCTTTTGCGGTGCAGCGTTTCGGCTCATAGAAATCAGCGACGCTGCACAGACGATAGGAGCGGGCGCGCTCGTGAAACGCGAAATATCCTATGTCTTAAGCGCACTACGGGCTGCGGACTTGTGGTATTCTCAGAGCCAAACCTAAATCATAGAAAAAAACATGAACGAGAACCAAAACCGTAGCGATTCCATTGAACCTAGCTGCGATCCAGGTACAAGAATAGGAACTCCCAAATTTCAATACAGATTGTCCGTCTTGTGCCAGTGCTCCAAAGAAAGCGGCCTATAGTCATCATACATCTCCTTCTCTCCCTCCGAGAGGCGGGCCCAACCTGGCTTGGAGTCGACTTTAGTGCACACTTGTTGCACACCTGAAAGAAAGATCCAACGTCCTGAGCGGAAAAAATAAGAAGTCGAATGAAACATGCCATACTCTCCGGGCCTGCAAAGGCGCATCAGTCGCCCCCGCAAACGGAACTCAAGGCTGCAAAAATCGTCTGCTGCTGCTGCATGAAAACCCAAGATACCACCACACGAAGTCTAGATCTTATCATAGACCCATAGTATTTCAAAAACTCCTCTCCGAAGACACGATCCCTTCCTCGGGCATATCTCGGTCCAAAACGGCTTGTAAACAGTGTGTTATAAGCTCCCATCACCACGACGACAACCCCGCCCCGAACCAAAATACTCCCTGATGAATTATCCGCGTATCCGAATGTCCTCCCAGAGTAATAGTTCCGCCCCCGGCACCAGCGGCTTTGCGGCAGATAGAGCAGTAGCAGCAGACCTAGACCTATAGCATCAGCACAGTACTTTCCCATCGAATGACGACCTGATACGGAACGTATGAGAGATATGAACGAAGATCAAACAACGCCGCAGTGGCAGCCTCCTTGAGTACAGATATCGTCGTTGGTGGCTGAGAGCGACAAGTCGAAAGCAATAATCAGATAGATTTTGTGCAAGTGATGTCACCCGCCGAGCGCTCCACCTGCCACCCAAGTGGAAGATCCGTACGGTTTTCCGAGTGTTTCTGTCAAGCAGGCGTCGCAGAAACGATTAAGCGAGAAACGAAATACGTGGCGATGAGGGAGGAAAGGTTGTGAAGCCAGTGCTTTGAAAAGATTGACAATAAACCATAGGTACCTCAACATGTTTACACATCCACAAACCACAGGGCAGAATGGCTGAGCGGTCTAAGGTAAAATTTCAATGGGCCGCCTGGATATCCTGTTGGGCGAATAAGAGCTCCTAGAAATCGATCCAGCCTCGTCTCCCGGTACCCTCAAAATGCTACTCGTTGTACGACATGTTTTCATGCCTGACTCCGGCATGAAACCGTGACAATCAATTTTTGAGACCTATCTCTATGTGCCTCGGGCATGCGAGGGGGAGGAGCGTGTTTCGCAGACACCCTCCTCCCACCTCCTCCATGGAGGACAGTCTACTTTTCCCTCCAAGATTACAGAGAAGGTACTAACACCGCCCCTCAAGTACTATTGAAATATATGCGATCCCCTCACTACAAACCCGATACAATGTGTCTCCCCATTTCCACAACAACGACACCTTTCAGGCCAAACGCTTACGGGTCACAACAGTGACCACCAACTCCTCTCGCCCAAGCAAAACCACACCACAGCAACACACTCCCTAGCACGAACCCTCGCTTTACACGACCAGCCTCACCACAGATACAGCAGACATTATATTAGATATAGTTTACAACATTACCGTACAGTCTCATCGCAGTGTAGATAGTCACTAGATGTATACATACGCCCTAAAGGGCGTGAATACTATAAACGGGATTTCATCATCATCATCTGCGCAACACCACGGCACCACATTGACTGCACATTATGGCAATATGGCCGAGTGGTTAAGGCGCTAGATCCAGGTCAACATCCTATCTTCTAGTCCGCAAGGGCGTGGGTTCGAGTCCCACTGTTGTCAATGTTGTAGTGCTTTCAGCACTGTCTTTTGGATCATTGAGCTATCCTTGATACTTATTCTTCTCCGTTCGGGATTTGGCCCCTCGCCGTCGGGTCCAGAGAGCCGTGTAGAAATTTTTTAAGGTGTCTTTACACCTATCCCTTCAGATGTAAGAGGCTAGCAATATCTCAGTTCTTTACACTTCTGCTCTGTATGTATTCTATCGTGCATGAGTGATACTCTGATTTAAGCTCCTCAGTGTCATCAGTTCCAGGTCCGTAGAGGTCTCTCGTATTGTTGCCAAATGTTCATGCCAATTGATACTCCTGCGCTGAGTGTTGTGTTCACACGAGAAACGGTGGATCGGACTGCGGCTCCATCTTCTCTATGCTCTACTCGAAAACTGAATTCGCCAAGTATTGCGGTGTGTACCGCACACAGGATTATGGCTGTAACTATGCGCACCGCCGGTGCTACGTTTTAACGCTTACGCATAGAGCGGGACGTATGTTTTTTATCCAGGGAACCGCCGTCATTTCGCATCACTTTATGCCCTACACAGTCACGAGTACTAAACGAGTGTAATCATCCATGACGCGGTAGCCCACAAGCAGATCCTAAGCCCGCTCTGCTATTCATTCGCGAGTTCGGCGATTGATCCTGTCAACCTGTAGCAATGCGTCTATCCTGCCATTGGTCAACACAGATTACCTTTCCCCCCCAACAATGAATAGGTTCTACACCGCTCCCGCTCCTGCCGAGATATCTCAGGGGGCGACAATGATTCGGCAATTAGGTTTTAGGTACGCTATCAGGTCCCCGAGTCCTGAGTGTTATCTGTACCACGTTCGCAGCATGCCGCTTTAAAATTTGCAGGAAGCTGCATTTCTCCGGTGTTGCATACGTGAGTCCTGATCGGACCGGGGATAAGTGGACTCTCGTCCGGAAAAGCAGTGGATATCTATAGAATGTTATCGTTGTACAGGACTGCGCCTAAGGAAAAGTAAATCATACATGACTCTACGGGACTTTGATAATAGTACATCTGATAGTAATACAGATAATGGAGTTTGACAGTAATCCAGGCGTCTAGATGCATATGAATAACACAATAGAGAATTAATTAGTGATCAGGAAAGAAAGAAAGTAGACCATTAGGATGGTCTTCCAAAGTCACCGCTTCAACCTGCGAGACCTGATGGCGAATCACCATCAACTCGTCCCAGAGATGAGGAGAAATTTCTTTATGCTTCCGCAGAAAGAAGCGAATACGATCCAACCACTCCTTCATAACATGAAATCTACTCTCGGCGGCCCCTTCTGTCCAAGAAGGCCCACCATCTTGGATAGCCAGTAATGAAATTTGCGCCAGCCAATAGAACGGAAGAGCATTCTGTGCAAACGGTGGCTCATCATCACCCTCCTTCTCGTCTTCCGGCTTCATCGCATCTGGACACGACATCCACATACGAAGCCAGTTTGTCAACGCGTATTGGTTTGCAAACTGGCTCCCTCGGCGGTCTTCTCTACCGGAGGGCTCGGGGGAAGAAGAAGTAGATGAAGAAGACGCGGTATCATTAGAAGAGTCGGGCGTCGAGTAAGAGAAGTAGATGTTGCGGAGAATTGTATGGATTAGAATGAACTGTGAGAATGGATTCAAGGGACTGGGTGATGTCGGAAACCGTATTTCGCCGAGGCTAGTTAGAGCTTGCTGCATCCCTACACCATACAGTCTGGCCGATCCCATTCCGTACGGTGATGGTTTCTGGAGAAGATCCATCCATTCAGCGGCAGACTGCGCTTTCCATAGGGCATCGTCGCAAGGCAAATTCATGTCAAATTCAGCGGTCTGAAACGATGGGCGCATCGAGAAAAAGACAGAATGACAACAATCGTGGAGATACGAGAGTAATAGCGCGCTACATATGTCACGCCCGTCAGTACTAGCAGGCCATGTGGAGAAGATTTGAATTTACCGTTTAACCGTCTCGTGAAGTGCCCATTCCCGCCAAGTTTGTTCCAAAGTAAGGGGATCATTCAAATCAGGAACCGCCCAAGAGCGTGAGCGGGAGATGGATTCTGTACGGCGAATCATCTACAGACTTCGGTCAGAGACGGGATTTGACCAGCAATAATGGACGGTCGACATACCATAACTAACATGCCATGGTAGACATTCGATGAAACTCGAAATTCAGGGCGCTGGTGGAATAGACCGATCGTTTGGAGTAAGACAACGGCGAGTATCAGGAAATCCTGCTCCTTTGGGCTACATGTCGCTTTCGTCTGGCCGCACAAATACATTAGCATCAAAGATATGTTTTTGCCAAGGCGAAGGGACTTACAAATTCATGGATGAGGGCATCCCGCGTTGATGATAAAGTTTCGGTAATAAAATTGACGGCCCTGCGCGTTTTCAGGAAGAGCGCTCCGCAAGCTTGCATTGCGCGGATGAGGACGGGCGGTTTGTCCTCTATCGCCCACGCACCCTGGTGTACCACAGGGATTTGTGTACAAAACGCCGAAAAGAATAGATAGACTGAGGGGTATGTCAGCCATCAAAGCTATTACGGTATGCGGGCATGCAGACACCCACGGTATTGCTGATTTTCTGTATCGAGCGGCTGAGCACTGCCAATAGATTCTGAACTCCCCGGAGATGCTGAATAAGGACTCGGCGAAGGATTAGAGATAAAGGATAATGGTGATCCGTAATCCGATGGCGTAGGGATAGAAACGGGGCTGAGGGAGGACGGCATGAAGGAAAAACAGTCGCCATTCAATCCGGATGCACCGTTATGCTCAAGCCATGGAAATTCAGGTAATGGTTGTGTCATCGCCGAAGTAGAGAAGGGGTGTTTATCGAGAAAGTAGTCAAGTACGCCGTTGGAGAATAGTTTCTCCATAGGATCATGCAGTTCACCGCTACCATCAGTAATATCGACTGCATCTTTGATCACAGCGTCAAAGATATCAGATAAAGATGAAGAATTGAACGAGGTGGGGTGAAGCGGGGGTGAGTCGGCCGTTAGTGACCGGGTAGAATTAAGCATAGGTGATATCTCCCTGTCGCGAGGAGATGGGAGTGAGTCAGATGAAAATGTAGGCGATGAAGACAGTTCTGGAGAGCCTTCAGCGGGCGTCGTTTGAAGCGGATCTCTTAGGCCGACGTCTCTTGGCGTTATTCTTCTTGTCGCGCGAGACTGCTGGATCGTTTACGTAGACGCATTTCTTGCCGCGAGAAACACACTTTGAGCATGGATTCTCGAGATTGCACTTGATTTTTGAGTCTGCACAGGCCTAAACAGATATTGAGACAAGGAGTAACGTATCAGGATACTTTGGAACAAACCTGGCAAGACTTTCGTCGAGACCGATGGGAAATGGTCCTATGAAATCGCCGTTAGTCTGGCTTCTGGCCTTCGGCAGATGATCACTCACGGGTCACCGCACGTCCTCTTGTGTCGAGTCAGAAGATCGCTTCTCGTGAACTCTGCACCGCACATCTGCACTTCGAGTCAGTATATGAGCGCCTATGCTCCGCAGAATGCTGACCTCGCATCGATGCGCACGTTCGTTGGTATCTGTTCAGGAGAGACCTCAGTGAAGCTCGGAGCATCCTAGTACTGCGAAGACTTACGCGAACGGAAGTGTCTGTGCAAGTGCGTCGTTCTTGTGAACTTGGCGGGACAAAGAGGGCAGTATTTCGTCTGGGGTAATGTAGGGGCGTTCCCTCGATGAGAACGTATACGCGAGAGATCTCCGTCTGGTTTGAGTTCGACGACCGACTCCATGATCTGAAATGTAGGCGAAGCGAGAGGCGAAGGTGGAGGGGACATGGATGCAAAGAAGTAAACAAAAGGGATAGAAGCTCAGGGTCAAGTTAAGGGCGAGATACTCCGCCGTCCATGGACCCTCCGGTCTGTTGAATCAGCATCGATGCATGGCATTTAAGGATCGATCACGATCTACAACTCTAGATCGGGGCGTTTACGTTGTTAGGTAAGGTGAGAACGGTGAAGAAATCAATTTGGTCCTGCATTTGATGACCGATGGAAATAGACACGGACGACCGTGCACAGGTGAGGAAGTACACAGCGACCGTCTATATCCGGGGGAATGGGGTCGAAAAAACCAGGCACCAACGCGTGGTGATCGTAAAGGGCATCACTGATCGAAACCCGGGCCAAGCAAACCAGCCCGCCCGAAGATAAGTTATCAAGCGTGGGCGAGATGTTGCAATAGAGCCCAAGTTTCGATAATCAACATCTGTGGGTTGCAGGGTTCAGTCATGTTGACCGGGTGTTTCTACATAAAATTTGGTTAGAATCGAAATGTCTGTATATACAAGAGACCGTACATGTTTGTCTTCAGTCGTAGACCATCAATTTCCGAATTGATTCGCGCCGGAGACATTCATTGCCGATCCTGCGTCACTGTGTCATCGTCTCTAGTACGGTCGACTAAGTTCTTATTGCTCGGTACATTATGCATTAGCATTCAATTAACTGTCAAAGCGTATTCGACAGATTTGAGTGTTTCGGAGGTAAAGATCTTGCTCGTGTGGGAGGGTTGTAGGCCGCCGTTGGCCGTGGAGGCGATTGCACTAAGACGAATAAGCCGATTGTAGTCACAGTACGCCTAATAATAGTTGATGCGGCTCAGTCGACCCGAGTCTGAGTCAATCCTTTTGTTTGGTTACCTTTTCCTCCGTTCAGGTATCCTTGGCGCAGCGAACTACAGGAGCCCACTCTGAGGTCCACGCCCTTGATAACGGTTGTTGCTATCGTCGAAAATAATGACGAGGTGACATCACCTGTTATGAACCTCGACGGACCTAATGGGGGGAGGTTCTGAATTAGGACGACCCTGTTAGAAATGTGAATAGGTAGTGTAAAATCCAGTGAAACAAAACTAACATGAACAGACTGCGGTTGGATTTCCTAGACGGCATTCTGAAGCGCCTTTCGAAGTATTCATCTCCATTCTGAGAAACGGCTTACTAAATGCTCGTCCTCGAGCGTCGGCTGAGCCGCAAGGGATTAATAACAATGTAAATTTGGCATGGAGAGCATAGTGATACCCTCCGGGACCTACGGGATAACAACCAACCTCGCTGATCCAACCTCCTCGACACAACAGGTGTCACAGCACAGTCAAGGTAGAGGCAAAGGATGTAGATTTGCGTTCTGCTGATAATAATCTTGGTAATAATCGCAGCTTGGCGATGGGCGTCCGGAACCACAGATGGGCTATAACAGTAATATCTATGGCGGGGAATAAGATGACTCGTTTGATAGCAGAAAAAAAAGATGACACCCTGTGGGCGGCGCCCGTAATGGCCAAGGCAACGAGATCGACGTTTGAGAGAGGAAGGTGAAGTGGCGTGGGAACTTATCTTCACGGTCCCACCGGCAATACCGGCAATTCTTACCGTGTTTACCGTGTTTACGTCCCAGACCATTGGTCATGACCAACTCTTGGAAATATGTATTTCGTACCGGCCGTTCCTGATTGGGATCTGGCGCCGGTACCACCACCACAACCATATTCCAGTCGGTGTGGGGTAAGTCGTGGATTCAACGATTAACAAGAGCTCAACGACAACATGCAGGAGAGTGATTGTTCCGGCCCTGGCCCTTGACCCCGGTACCGATGACTTGGGAAGAAGGATATTAAATCTATAGTGAGGTAATGGCATAGGAACTGATTCCTTCATTTCGACGCCTTCGATGACACTAACGTATTGACCTCTGCACTGCCAAGAAGAGAAGCGCCACTTCAATGTGTTTTCTAATGATGCAGTTTGAGCATCAATTCAATTCTCGGCATTGTGAATGGAACTCACGTCGCACTTGTTCACGCCCGTGCTGTCAAATACCCTTGCTGAATAAAGTTTTATTTTTCAGCATTAGGACTGTCGGTTACCAGCACCACCTCGACAATCCTATCCCGTCGGCCCAAGAAAACCTACTGCCTATTATTAATTCAAGGGTATGTTTCACTGCTACCATCAATTGATCGAGGAGATAGACCTAATGTACTGTCAACGTCATTGTTTGCATCTTAAGACCATGGTAAGGAACTTGCTTTGTCTCATCCTTAGACCAAATCTCTACATTCACGGAGAACTCAGCATTTCATAGAGATCATGGTTCTGTTCCAGTATGTTTCGATCTCCATACAGACCCTCGTTCTTAAAAGGAAACATTTTTAAATGACGGTTCCATATCTCGTCATTCCACCAGTGACCACGGGATTGTCCGGCATAGGTACACCATCGTGGTACTTACAACCAATAACGCGGTCAGCTTTTCTGTTCAGTTATCGAAATAAAGCAACGGCTAACTGGAGGCATTCTTACCCGAGATGCTACCTGTTCCCACAGACGGATCCGCCCGCATGCCTTACGATGGTAGACCCACCACAAGCTCCCCAGTAAAGCCTCCTTCTATTCTTCCAACTACTGAGCCCGAAAACCACACAACCGGATGCAGCTCGATAAACACGCGCTATTCTTAACAACGGCCCTGGCTACGGTTGCCGCGAGCAATAAGGTTAGCCAGGGATTCTCATTTGAATACGAGATCTACGTACCTTCGTGAAGGCACCCACTGAACTCAAAGTTCATATAATATGAATTGAGTCCCCGGCTCCGGGCGTCGACTTCCACGCCAACTCATTTAAAAGGATCTTACCGTGTGGTACAGATATTACATCACAACATATGATCGCTGAGCGCCTGCCTAGCTTTCTCTGTTATTATTGGAGGTACGCCACCATATGTTCATTGGACACTCTGTGTTTTGATTTTTCTCACATTTTTTTGGCGCAGCCCTTCCGCAGCTCACACCTCTTCATTCTTGCACCTCCTTGGGGCATACTTAATCACGTATAGGTTCCACCAGCTTGGCGTAGTAGAAGAGATATTCGCGCTCACCATGATTTTTCACAGGACATCGGCGCTCCCTTGTGCGTCCTTTGATCAGTATCGCGGGTGCAGAGTAGAGCCCGTGTCGCAAACAGGTGGCTCTGTTTCAACGTGGCGTGGCGTCACCGTTCAAGAACGAAGACTGCGGCGTATTTGCAAAGAACCGGCGGGTTGCTGGCTGGCAGGCACTTAAGTATGCCTGTATCACGAACACTTGTCGTATTCGTAACCCTCCCAAGATGCTAAAAGTGACTTGGCCCACCGAGTTCTTCAATGGCCATCTATCTATTCCACTCCGCCTATCGGCCTCAGTAACGCGATTTGGATGGCCAAGGCTTTCAGGGCTTATCGAATTCAGATGCACATCCTTCCTTTCCTAGTCGCCAGTTCTCTATTCTCGACTCGTCTCGCCAAGTATGTTCAACTCTTCGTCGGTCATTCGGAGAAATCACGTCACAAAAAAAGAGAATTATAATCACTTCAATTCTGGTGCTCCTCTACCAGTGGTACATGGTCATCTACCCAAGTTGGCGTAACGGCCAAATGCGCTTTAGGTTTGTACTTCTTCTGAGGATTGTGCTCATGGAAGGCGTCCATTCGCAGTCGGACGCTACGATGGACTTTCACTCCACTTGATTGTTTTGGAATGATCCGAGGACGAGCAAGATTTGGTCTGAAAACATTCAGTCAGTCACCACTATACCAAAGAGAAACAATAGCCCCACGTACCCGAACCACGACACCCACTTGTCATCTCCCTTCTGGTGCCGGAACTCCATTGGAATCACCTCGAGGATCCACCATGACCTCGAACGCTTGAGCTGGTCATAGATAGGGGACAACGCATCCCGTAGTTCCTCTTCCTCTTCTGTTCCGATAGGCCGGTACTCCTCAAGCAACGCGCTTGCATGAGCTTCGTCCTCGGGACCGGCGGGCAACGTCCGACGGCGAATGGTGGATACGAGCCTTTGCTTTAGCGGCGGTCTTGGGGGACCTGATCGTATCATCATGGCAGAATCAACCGAAAGAGCTGGTGGCCGTGGTGTGACGAAAGGATGGAGCGTAGTAGGGTCGAGGCCCAACAGTCTCAGACGCTGAGAATCGAACATGATCCCCGTTTTTGTCTTGAAGCATTCTCTAACCATCCATCGTAACGATATTCGTGCCAAGGAATAGCGCGTCGAATTCTTCACGGAGCCGCCTCCGACGTCTGTTGCAGTCTCGTGTTCAATAGACTATCTTTGTCGATCATGGAAATACGTACCGCAATGACATCCCTTCGCATCAAAGGAACCAATCAGCAACGATCCAAGGTACAACACGTGAATGACCTACCGCAAACCAGACCTCCTCGATATCCGTTGGTTTCCCAGAAGACGACGAATGGAGCCTCTCCATCTCGTTCATGAACTTTTCCTCTTGCGGGCTCCATTCAATTTCGGACTCCTTCTGTTCTTCATGGGAGCCCTCACGCGTCTGTAGTGTATTCGAATGACTCGGATCCGACTGGTGGGAACTCTGCGTCGTCCATCTTGACGTGCCGAAGAGCAGTTCCCTAACACTGGGTCTGTTCCACAGATTCGCTTTGAACTTTGCTCGACGCTCATCTAGCGAGACGGCATGACGAAAGGTTCGAAGAATAGTGTTGGAAGTAGTAAATGGCAATCTTTTTGGTATTAGCCCCACTGAATCCACCGTGTCCCTGATTACTTTGGTAAGCATCTCACGGAGGAATGAAGTGGCCGGTGCGTACCATACACCTAGGAATTCAATCTGAACGTCATTAGAAAACGCTTGTTTGAAAGCCGTTGATTGATCCCATCCAACCTTGTCCGTCCGGGTATACATTTTGTACGCGAAGGGAACCTGCTGCCAGTTATCTGCTGGGAGTAAGCCTACTTTGTGGATCATTCCGGCGAGACTAGCGGGTTGACGTAAGATCAGACAAATAGTCGAACACGAAATAATGATAGCGGACCTCCTGGCAGTGTACGCGCCGCGAGAGAAGCCAAATATGCAGATGCGATCACCCGCGTGGTCTAGACAATTTTATCAAGGGCTATTCCCGTAGAAAGAAATATGACGCACAATTTTGCATCAAGAACTCGTACCCCGCTGAAAGTAGTATGTCAGCGCAGTCGTGAAATGCAAGGGAGACGCAAAGGGTACCCATGACATGAGCATCAAGATCCCATGCTATCATAACGTCAACAGTCTATTAGCAACATTAGTACTAGGTGGAATTCAAAAGCGGCAGATCGTACCTTGTATAATTTCGACATGAATGGGGTGGCGATTTGTGGCGATGTGTAGGTTCCGATTCCGGACTAGAAAACGCGTCAATAAAGTCAGTCATTTGACATTCATCAAGTCATACCTGATAATAAACCATCTGCTTCGACCGGTCATCCTTCTTCAGCAACGAAAAGAGCTGTACGATGTTGGAGTTGTCCGTATCGAATTGGTCCCCAGTCCCGTCGAAGCAGAGCACCAAAGTACGATGCTTATGATCTGGAGGAACGAATTCCGATGTCGTGTTAGGATCCAGGGTGTGCTCCTTGACTGGATGTTTCCGCGTTGCCGATGCATCCGCTGGGACCGTCGTTTGCGGTATGTCGGCACCCAATTCCGGAATCAGAAAGGTCCTCTCAACATCGCCTACGATAGTTTCTGCTGTAGATAACGACGTGATTCCCCGTTCGTGTGGTGGAGGCGGAACGATTGTCATCGTCATGGTTGAAGAGAGCGTGCAGGGTTGTGGCAGGTGTGCATCAAAATAGAAGGTCTTTTATGAAAATATTCCCAAGGGCTCGGGGGCCGATATTGCCGGCGTACAAGGATTAAAAAGCGGTGCCGAAGACCGGGTAAGAGTACCTTTCCTTGTACTTTCCACAAAGCCGACAGTTTGGAAATTCGATCATCAGGCCCCTCTGTCACAAATAAGTAATGGTGGAAAAATAAGGAGAAAAAAATGGAAGAGGACTACGAGGATTTGTTCATGAGCCAAAGTTGCCGGCTAATCATGCTAGTGATTCGAGGATAGTTTACAAGCTAGCTCGTACAGTAGAATAGAAGCATTAATTTGAAGTTGTCTTTGCAGGGTCAATGATCGACGTTGGACGTTCAGCGCTCCGAAGGTAAAGAGCGACGCTGAGGAGCGTAATGGGAAGCACGGATGGTTCATTCGACCGACTATCTCGATATGAACTGCACAAAAACCGCCATGCTTGAAGTAACTTTTTAGAGAAAATCAGTATCAACAAGTGCTGGCACGAGATGCCAGGGAAATAATACAGAATGTGTTAGGTTCGTGCCTCTGCTCTCGAAACAATAGTAGAGCACGAGAGGACGCTCCACGGAGCGCTGGCCCTCTGACTGCACCAATTGCCCTTGTGATTGAGAGTTGACATCATTAGTGATTATTTCTGACAAATTGGCCATCGGCATCCACCCTGATCCGCTTTTCCTCGGGGACAATTCGCAGATTTCTACACTTCCGAACTTTCGTCAGCTTTCGTGAGGGGACGAAGAGAGGCACGTCGGCGTTGTTGGAATGACAAATGTTGCTCGACGTCGGAATTTCCAGTGCCCTGTTTCCCTATTACCCTGACATCGCTTCTATGTATTATTTATACTGTACATGAATCTAGGTAAATAGGTAGACCAACGACGACGGGCCCTCGTGTGTTTGTGGCGGGTCCCTGCTGAAGTCCGGGTGAACAGCCTGAGAATTGCCGCTTTCCTCAACGGGCACATGGTCCAGAAGATCGTATCAGTGATATTGATGGAATGGCGTTGACATAGGCGTGATTTCAGATACACTGTAAAAACCCAAGTGTATCTGCCACGGAAAGTATAGCAAGGGGGAAAAACAATCTCACTGTTATTGACCGGATTTGAACGGTGGAACCAGAATACTTAGGAGGAACACGACGCGACTTCTGGAATAGTCCGGTCCCGAAGAGCGGGAGGCCGCAGGCAACGGGCTGCGCGTCGTGCGACGCCGTCAAAGTCCACCGGTATACGGAAGATCCTTGTCGAGCATAGGCACAAGGTGCACGTAAAATCCGGTTCCAGTAACCTTCTTGAAGTGAGGATGGTACAAGGATGGCATACAGGATTGATTGGAGACCACTAATCTTAGGTCTAGTACAACCTTGTGATCGAAAAAGTGCGCATATATGATACCGACTGAAGCATGCCTGCGAAGTAAGAGATATTGAGGACTAGCGGAGAGTTCCCCTCTGCGAACAGGCTAGCTTGATCCTAATATCGCTCGTGAGCTTAAATGGAAAACAGAACAGAAGCTATTTACCGATGCTTGACGTGCCTATTCCGTAGTTGTTACTCCTACATCTCGGATATTAAATGGTGATACAGTGGCTGTCGAGGCAAGGAGATCCCGACGCGCAGTTGGTGGAGAGAAGGGGAAATGGAATAAACCTAAACCGGAAGCTCATGTGTATTGTGTCAATTCGGCATTTACCGAAGATCTCGCGACGCGTCTGTGACGCGTTGATGGCTGAGCTTTGCTTTTCGTTTTAACCACCAAAAATTTCGCCTACAGGAATAATGAGATCGCATACGCGAAACCCGATTCATTCTTGTCCGATATCTCCCAAGAGGCAATTTGAGGCAATCATGAATGATATATCATGGCTTGAAGTAGCGAAACATTGAGCCTCGTTGCTTGAGAAGAGTGAAGAAATAGTCATCCCCATAATATTTCATAGTAATTTCGTTCACCCTTTAGCCGTATATCAGACATAATCTCCCATACGCATACAAGGAAGTGATTATAAACGACTCTGCGCCCAGGTTGCTAAGCCGTTACGCTTCTCCCATTCTCGCTGAGCAAGCGCGCGCAGATTTCCTTTGACAATCTTGCCGGAAGGTGTCAATTCTATAACAAATAGGTATGCAATGATTAGGATAAAAGACTCCAGCCGAATTTGCTCGACACATACCGAAGGGCGTTTCCAGTACGAGAATCATTACTGGGATGGCAAATCTCGGTAGGCTGAAGCGTTTTTAAATACGTGACGCCTTCGGAAGATAGAAATAGAGGAACGAACGTCTTTCGTGCAAGTGCCAACAGCTGTTCTTCCATGACCTTGCCTTTGAAAGCTGGTTTGGCAGAGACCACTGCCGCAACAAGCTCGCCAAGACGCGTATCTGGGAGCCCTATGGCAGCTGCCTCTGCGATCCGAGAATCGTTGTATAGCGCATTCTCAATTGAGATGGAGGACTACATCGACAGTGTGAGCAAGAGTTGTGGGGAGGCGATGTTCACTCACGATACTTTCGCCGCCACGGATGATGATGTCCTTAACTGATGACAACGATGAGACTGAGAGGTTTGATCAAAAGAAAAGGAGACGTACTTCGATCTTTGATGTAAAGGAAACCTTCTTCGTCTTGCACTCCTAAATCTCCGGACTTGAGCCATCCATCAGTGGTAAGCACGCTATTTGTAGCCACTATGAGTGTGAAGAAAAATGGGGTTTGAATCGTTTTGAATAAAGATGTTCATGTGCACTGACCAGGATCACGCCAATATCCCTTCATGACATTCGGTCCCCGCCTAGGATTGAAACTATGAGGGAGAGGAATGATAGCAACTACGGGGAGAGGAGAACATACAGCCAAACTTCGCCAGTCTGGCCGCGTGGAAGCTTGACTCCATTGTCGACAATGGCCACTTCGTTGACAGGGGAAGGAAGGCCGCTAAATATATCGCGTAAGCGTATCTAAAGAAGATGAGGTGAAGGAAGACAGACGTGCTGCCGGGCCGCGTCATATAATCTTCTCCCGCGATCTACATATGGGCAGGTCAATTGCAAACCGACGTGAAAATGAAAAACCCACAGCAACGGATATGGAGTTGGTCTCAGTCAACCCGTAGCCTTGACTCCTAGAATTGTATCAGCACCATTAAACAGACCATGTTGTCCGGTTTACAATTCTGCCGCCGGAAATACCTCTCTCGCCCGAGAGGAAAGAATTTCAGGAGCGGGTGATCCACCGAAGAACAATCCATCAAGTGGGTACCCAACAAGGGAGCTATCCATGAGGTCAGACACCATGGCCGGGACACTAAAGAAAATTGAGGTATTAATGCGAAGAAAGGAAACAGCATGGAAGACCGTACCCTCCGGCGACGCCAACGTTCTCTTCTTTGATAAGCCTATTCCTCCATGTAAGATAGTGATATGACATGCACACGACAACAGGAGGCGTACCTAGCACCTATGACAAATGGTTTTAGTCAGATCCCGATGGTTCATTAACAGCGATACTAGCCTTCTTCAGGAATCCACTTCGTCATGAGAATGATTTTCATGCCCGACATCGTAGCAAGCATCTGCATACGGTGAGATGAAACTGATGTACGAGAAAGAGAAGATTACACTATAGCTAGTCGTTCCGGAAACGTGGAACAGAGGAACCGAAATGAGAGCGCCTTTTTGTGGCTCTTGAGCCAAGGCCGCCAGGTCTGGAAGGCTTCCTCCTCGTCTAAGCAGTGCTCGCCGTCCGCCGACAATTGTCTGTACATGGAGTGAGATGACGATGAGGGAGATAAATCCAAAAACATACGTTGAGTGTATTCGTAAGGAACTGGCGCTGGGTGCTCAATACACCCTTTGGTAGTCCAGTCGTACCTACAGGTGGCGGTCAAGAAGAGATTGCGTATAGAGCGGCATACTCACCCGAGGTGAACATGATCACAGCGTTGTCCTCCGGGCTGATGATCGGATAGTCTTTGAAGATGTCCTTGTACGATCCATCATATTCGTCAATAGCGGTATAATAGTTTTCCATTCCTCGGGGAATCCTTTTTGGGTGGAGCACCAGGACCGCCGCAATCCCCGCCTCGGCACATGTCTTATCGACAGCAGGAGCAAGGACCTCTGCACGTTCGGCGTCGACAATGAGGAGTCGCGGCTGAGTATGGACAATGCAGAAAGTTAGTGGCTCGAGAGGTAGCCACCTGCGCAGAAGAGAAGTGAGCTGTGGGGACCGATGACAAAGCGGGGTGCTTACGCGTTGACCAGGGCTGGAACGGCACCCAGAAGGTCTGTCAGAGGAAAGCAAATGTCGGCGGTAAGGACAAGGAAGCGTCAATTCGCAATAGTGACTTACGAGTGGCCCAGAAAATGATCAAGTATTCAGATACATTTCGCGAGCACACAGCGACTCGATCACCTAATACAGGGGGAAACAGTCAGATCCTGGGCAATGTAAACGGTATGAAACTGTGATTACCTTTCCTAATGCCATAGACGGTATAGAAAACCCCTGCGGTGCGCACTGAACGATCAAAAACCTGGCGGTAGGTAAGTCGCTCGCTGTCGAAAACGATGTACGTCTTGTCGCCGTTCTTTTCCACCGCCGACACCCAAAAGTCGCGCAGCGTCGGGACCAGATTCTTGTATACCTTGAGGAGTTTGCCATCGATTAGGCGGGTCTCTACTTCGTGAGGGCAGCCGGGACCGCATAGTATGTCCTCGGCTACGAGGATTTTGGGAGAAGACATGATGAGAGTCAGGTAACCAGTGATGACAATGGCTCCTACCTTCAGCAAGAGAGCGCTTTGGTGTCCAAGACATAGTAAGAAGAAAATTAGCTGTACGAGATGGTGAATGAGTAGGGAAGGCAGACGTCCTACAGCAATATAAGAGGCAGCACTAGCAGACAGAAATGGAGAAGGACACTCTCATAGGCAAATAGGGCAGTACAACACGTCCGAGGCTTATGACAGTCTCCGCGGTTTTGTGATGTTCCTCGTGGGTTGGTTGATTGGTCGTTCACGGTATTAGATATTCTAGATGGTAACGGCACTGAACAGACGCTCACAGGCCCGATAGCCGGTCTCCGTTGAACATGAGCTCTTCCTCTCCTACGAGAATACTCGGGGGTGCGTAAAATAGAGCACGGGTACGCCATCGCGGGAGGTTAACAGGCACCCTTCATTACTAGTAAAAGTAGGGTTAGCACCGGTACTAGGTTGAAAGAATTTAAATCGGGACCGGACTATTCATGATCCTGCCTGTCGACAGGGTCTAATTTCGTTTTCTGCCGAGTCGGATGAGTTAGTCTGTGTCAGGCATGGTTTCGCGCACCACTCACGACGAAATGAATAATAGTACAACCGAAGTTGCGGGCTCCTTCACCTTCGCCTGGTCCATAAGTAATGCAGGCTGATATACTGAGGATGATTCTGAATCACTGAGACGCTATCAACCACGGAATATTGCATGACGGCCGCGAAGCCCGTGCATCGAGGCCCTGGTGAAACTTTAACACAACTTGGCTTATCTCCGCGGACGAGAGTCTGGCACCACGCAGGGAAAACGAAGAATATGGAAGGAGAACGGTCAGAACATGACCAAACAACGAAGCGTTAGGCACTACTTCACAAAATTGAGGAGGAGAAGCATTATTTGATTTCCACACCGAGACAAAGGCATATGACTTGAGTACCCGCTGAGTGATGTGCTATCCTTGTGCCTGACGAGCGAAAGAGCATTCAAGGAAAGCGGACCATCAGAAAGAATAGAAACAATGTCCTGAGACAGCCCTATTCACCCTAGCTTGAATTTAGCATAGACTATTAGGGGAAATGAATGACTCACTCGACGGCAATCGATGCAATACCACAATGACACAGCTTGAAAACATCGCTTTTAGGAGCGTAGCACATGAGCCGGCTTAGAGAATTATTCACCTCCGACAGGATACATTCTATGCCACCCAAAGCGAGCAATCGGAGCTTTGAAGGTCTTGCACAAGGACCGGACCATGAGTAAGAACTACAGTAGAAACCCGCTAACTGTGTCCGGTGTTATGTGAGGTGCGAACGAAATACCAGGTGTCGTAGGCAGCTCATTTGAAGCAAGCCGGCGAGAGAACCCAAAAAGAGAGCCTGCTACCGAGATAAGACTTCCAGAATTGGGAACCTCGAACGGTGCCCCATGGGATCATGGTGCATCAAATGCTATTCTTTCATCAGCATGTATTATGAACGACACGGAACGCTTCTTCCATTTCTCTTGCTTCGACATCGGCACCTGCATGTGGCAGAAAATAACCGTGCGAAAACGAGAACATGCCGAGCCACCACAGCCAAGACGGGCTTGCCATAGGCTTATCGCACGTAGCCATCGATGTCTCCTGAGAATCTTGTAACACCGACAAATGGTACGCGGGGACATATCAAGCAACGGCGATGGCCGAATCTCTAATCGCTTGAGCAAACAGCGTGCCGGTGCCTGCAAGACCAGGCTTCTCGCGTAGGATGAGCTAGAATGTGCGAGTACGCGCTAGACGGATGGAGGATACCTTCCACGTGGGTATTCAGTCGTCATTTGAATACCAACGTTGGGCCACCCGGGCGCCATATATCAGTACCCGGCAATGAATCCAGAGAAGTCGGCGATGACGGCTTCGCCGGGGATTATGTTTACTTCATGGGAGGGGTCCCAGGTGAAGGTAGCGATAGTCAAACTGTAGAGGATGATACTTTCGAGCGGATGAAGTGGAAAAATCCTTGTCGAAGTGGGTGCCGGCTCTTCGACGAGGAATCATACAGGCGGGCTGCATGGACTATGTCGGACAGATATTCCTGGGCGTTGTCGGACGGGGATAACATCCCGTACGAATATATATCCTGTAACGTAATCGCCGTCACTCCATCTTGAAGGAACATGATCTTTTGTTCTGATCCTCTGTAGTTTTGCGCTTAAAGGAAGAGAGAGAAGATATCCCTTGTCGTGAGGGAGGTGAGCGAAAGATAGACAGTTTTGACCTTTCGAACGAGGCCCAGAATCGTTGACGGGGATGTCAGAAGAATGAGGAGGACATGTTAAAATGTCGGACACGACTGAAACCAGTTCGTCCGCTGCGGATGTGCATACGAAAATGAGAAGGAATCGGCTCGCGTCATCTGGAGCTGCAGCAGAAGGTCGCTTCATGAGACTGAATGATGATAGATTTGGGAAGCTCCTTTGTTATGGCGCTTCCCTCAGATCGTCGCAGGCCAGCCTTAATATGATGCTAGTTCTGTAAGCAGAATATACTTGGGACAATTCCTGAAAAAAGAATTAGATTTGATCGTGTGACGCAGCGAGGAATCAATCAATCGTACCCAACGGCTTTATGAACATACACATCAAATTAGTATTCATCGTCGTACATGTCTTCGTAATCGTCCCAACAAAATTCTTCCTGGTGGCCTAACAAATCTAGAGCTGTAATCGGCACAAAGGGAAGTTGAGTCAAGTAGTAGATACCATTGTCAAGCAGTAGATCACTATCAGCGGAGGCGTGAAACGAGAGATCCTTATCAAAGCATGATTTTTGGTGACTGATCATTCGCCAGTGTGCTATTCGTATGACTCCATGCCTACAACGAACGAATGAGCGGGTGTGGCTTATTAGAAGGACTGCATGCCTACCATCCTTTCTATCTCCGACTTCAGCTTCAGCACCTCAACCTGCCATAGCGCATTCCTGTGGACCCTTGGCATTTTGCTGTTCGCAGTCGTGACCCGGCTGCATAGTCCGCCCCGTCACTAGTGGACAGTCCACTTGAAGAAGGTCCGGTTCACAATGGCGGTAGAAACTCTTATGAGATGTAAGCCTTTACTGAATTGTGGCGCGTTCGAATGTAAGCATGTTGAGCTCATCTTTTGAAGCATTAACGAAGCTGAAGGTCGGCGGAATTTTGTTCGTTCTGAACCTTTTGGAGCCGAAGATAGTGAGCACGACATCCAATGCAAAAAGCGGAAAATCGTACCTATCGGATCTCCGACCTTTTCTCAATGCTCTCGCCTCCGCCATCGATACAGCTTTCTTGGTACCGGACCCGCGATCACCAGATACAGATGTTTCCGTCCTCCTTCAGATCATTTGCAGCGTCCTTTTCAGCCCTCACATCTCTTCTTGTCCTCATTCCACCAGATCTTGACCTCTTCTCGCTGCTGCTCGACCTCTTCCTCCTTCGCCTCGTACCATTCAGCGCGTTCAATTTCACCATCAGCGGGTCCATCGCCTTTCCTCCTTAGCATCATTAGGTGCGATCTCCTCTCGCAAGGTATCGGTGATTTTTCAAGGTGCCCCTTGTTTGACAAAGGTAGGGCTGGCTACTTCAAGTCGTTAGAAATATATCTTAGCAATAAAGCTGCTCACCTAACCAGTATCGGTCATCTACCTAGATCCCCCCATGGTTTTATCGGTGTTGGTACCAGTATCTGCATTTATTCACATCAGGGAAACAACGACATAAATCCATGCTACATACCAGACGTTTATACTAAGAGCCAGAGAAATAGCTTCGACTCTCCCCAGCCTGTATTAGGATTTTGTCTGGATAGCACAATTAAATGATCAGAAACATTCATTTTTGACGTAGAAAGGTACTGTACCTTCCAATGTGAGCAACCACGTCTATCCGCATAATGGTGTTGGTGTCGGTAGTGATCGTAAAGGATGAAGCGTTACTGTCACAAACTGTCACCGCGTCGCGGTCGCGGTCCGGTCCACGAAGAACCGATCTCTTTTTCGGGAATCTAGATCTCATCGCATCTGACTTACGGGCTCACTTGCATCTAGAAGCTTATCCTTCCCCCAATTGACAGTTTGCTACGTGTTTGTACTCTGGATGTCTCATACTATCCCTTCCCTCATACATTCCAGATACCTAGGCGGTCCCAACTCGTGGACAACAGCTTGGACAGCTCGTACAGCAGAATTGCGCCTCCATTGGGGTGATGCTTACATCTCCAGCAGTCGTGCGCCTCTCCAATATTTCTACTTATACTCAGCATCGTGAAACTTTGGGTAGATCAACATCGGCCCAGACGGACGCGAACGCATCAAAGGTCCACTGACCCGGAACCAAAGGCATATATTTCAAGGAAAGGCACATGGCTATGTGTCAAAACGTTGCGTGGGTTCATTTCCCTCAAGGAAGAAATGCCTCATTCAACAACAATTGTGTAGCCTCCGGGGAACAACTATGTTATACCGACAAAACGAGCAGTGACTTCAGGCGCTACGACGACCGGAGTATGTAACCAGGCACTTTGTCTCTTGCCCCAGGCGGAATTTCACAGGACTTTGGTTAATTACCAGTCACTGGTACGTTTCAAAAACACATACCACGATCCAGCAGTAATCACAAATGTTTTGAGGTATATACACAGTCTACCAAGGCCCAAGGCCAATCGTTCCGGCTATTTCTACACCAAAATCCAAAGGACGAACATTCGACAATGCCAATACACTCAGTTATCCCCTTCATCTCAGCCTACCCTGCGGACACTCCGCTCAATCTTCCCGGCATTAGCATTGCTCGCTAGTTGACTAAGGAACAAGATATACTGGTGAATGCTAACAGTTTCATCGAGGACCATACGCTCGGGAGTAATGTTCAAGCCTTAAAGTCAATATCATAGTACGTAACTTGCAAGTGTTGGGATGTACCTCGCTAATTTTTCATATTCGCATCTAGATAAATGGGTACGAGGATCATGGCCAAGGCATCACAATATCACTCGAGTGCAGTCATGGGCTCTTATCGCACCTTGGATTAGCGCAGACCATTTCAGAGAGGATCCGTTGTGTAATCTATCAGGTACACCCAGAAGTCATTGCGATCGTGAAAGTCTGAGTTTTGGGATGTATATAGAACTTATAATAGAAGTGAATTTTTTGTACATCCATCGGCTCCGGGCGAAGTTTCTCCCATGTTGGATGGTATTCGGGAACCCACTAATTTGCCCCCCAATCGAAAGGACCTCCATGACGGCGCAATTTGAAGATGCTTGAGCCTTGGTCTAGGAGTTCACACTCGGTTTTCAAATGCCATGGTATAAGAACCATGGAAATCACTTTCTAATACGTACAAAATGTCAGTCGGGGGTATTGAGGGTTGATTCAGTCCGTATAAAGTTTCTGTCAGTCCCTGGGGGCCAATTATAGGTAAAGAATCATGCAAGACGTTCGCATGTCCGACGACTCGGACCAGGCACTGTATGAAAGCTTACTTTCAAAACCCACAGACAGTACGGTTATGCTCAACCCTGAACGTTTGAAAGGTGGCTGAAGATTTATCGGCGAGTTTATTCCGACGTCAGCTCTGTCTCGGCTCCTGCAAAACACTATGGACTTTCAGGCTAGGAGGTCCTAAACCAAAAGTAGGTGCAGATTGCCTTCCTGCGTCGTCTCCTCCATGTGCATAAACGATCCATGATGGCTATCCTCTTCTCTGAGACAGGATTCACGCCGATACGATACCGCCGACTTATTCTTACCCTACGATATCTGTTGAGGCTTCTTGCCGAACGCGAAACCTCTTCCAAGCTCGCTCCCCTGGGTATTGATGCCTGTCGCGCTTTGTGGTGCCAGGGCAGACGAAACTGGTTGAGTGATATTGCGCATGTCCTTCAGCATTTGTACCAGCCCATGGAAGTCACTTTGGATGATTTATGTTCTACAGAGCGGGTAACCGAACTCCTGACATCCGTGGATACCATGTGGAAGGACGAAATCGTTGATCTCATCACTGGTTCGCCAACTTCATCTCTTCTGGCTAGCCGGTACCTCAACAACCACGCCGCACCTACATCCTTCCGTTCTTACCTTAATATATGCATTCCTGCCCACAGAGTCGCCCTTACGCGTGCCATCACTGGCACTCATGACCTAGCCATCGAAAGAGGCAAATGGGTCGGTCTCGCTCGCCAATGGCGGCTCTGCAGGATGTGCCACGACGATGTTGAGGATGTCATTCACGTCCTTTTCATGTGCTCACAGCAAACATCTTGTGAGCGACGGGATCTCTTTCTCAACTTCATCAGCACCGGTTATCCTGCCCTGTTGGGCTCATGTTCCCCGGAGAGGCTTCTGCATCGACTGATTGAGAATAAGGACCTCGTGGAACCAACCGCTCGTTTCGTGCACGACATGTTCGCTCTGTGGAAGTCTGTTCCATTGTATTGATTGCCATTTTTCTTTTTAGCTGTTTCTGCTGTTCCTTATTTGTTAGGTTTACTCTCTTCTATCACCTTCCCATTGCCGAGGCCGTGAGGGAGTACTCACGAGGGGGCTTTACCAAAGCGGCAGAGCGTGGGTTAGGTTCGGTCCCGTAGCAGGTTCGACATTTGTAGATAGCGCCCTGTAGTACGGACGTCGTTATGTTTCTTTAAAGGAGCCACGACGACTAATAAAACTTCCTTCCTTCCTTCCTTCCTAAGTATACTTAGCCATATCATGGGTGCAGTGAAATTTCAAATGATGAATTAATGAAGTATTACAAAGGGGACTTACAAAGGGCCTGCCGTGATCTTCCGATCCATATTATTGTTTTGACTACAAGTGCCTGCCTTTATGTGCCACAAATCCGGGCTGAACCTGCTGCCTTGAAAATACATGTATGAGAACAAGGCCAAAATATATCGAACTGCGCCTTAGGTCGGAAGAACGTCGTACGGAGAAGTGTTACATGACTATGCACTCGGATTGCTGATACGGTCGTTGTCAGTATCAACTCATTCAGCCATTCCTGGTAGTTGGATCCGCCCATGAGGACATTTCCGGTCTCTTGTTAGATTGGCATAATTATGATAGACCATATCCGCTCATTGGATTGGCTGCCTGAATGCTAATGCTTCGTGGTTACTGACAATAATCGACGCAGATAGACCACCACGCTGTGTCTATCCTTCGGATCAAATTAAAGTCTAGCATGAGACGTCACGCGTCATACCTCGATTTGCAAACGAGACACGTTTTACCAGAGTTCCTGTCTCGATTCAGGGCTCAAGATGTCGTTTTCTGAAAAGGGACGTCGTCCGCGACCACCGTATACCCGAGATGGGTACCTAACGCAACAAAATTTCTAGTGTTTCGCAGCGAGATTGTTCGACAGAGAGGCTACGGAGCGCGATGCCTACAATGAACAGGTCAGCAAGGGAATCTTATTAGAGGGGTTGAGAAAAGGTACCGGTGATCTTGACTGTCGAGAACTCCGAACGTCTGCGATATCTGGTCATGGCAGTTGTCACTCTGTGGCTACGGGGAATCTGACAACAATGTCTTTTCACATACTTACAACCACGAGCTTTGCTGCCTGGCGCGACTCCAGATATCACGGAGTGGACATGAACAATGACAAGGATAACACTCGTTAGTTGCACTTGAAGATAATACGTGTACTGTTTCATGCGGGAACTACCCAGGTTCAATGCTCTTGCACCATCGCCTAGCCATGGAATACAAGGAAAGTTCCAGTAGAGAGTTCGGCGTTTACCGGCGGGGATCGGGCCACTTAAAGCTTCCGGAGGCGTGAGACAATACATCTTTACTTGGACTTCACCAACTCGGGGCCAATCGCACAATCGTTCTCCCCAACGTTCACATGTTCAAGGATTCTGAATCAGAACTGTGGTAGGCATTACTGTAATTCATTCCAACGTATCAACGCTAACTGATAGTAGACTTAAGGCATCGTCCCTCAATTTGTATCTCCCTCGAATCTGCAAAATCTCTTCACAAAATTCCTTTCGTGGCGCAGAGATGGTATGTACTAGTTTCTGTTCGCCATTTCGTCTTTTAACAAGCAGTAATCATCCAGGATGACTGCCTTAAATGCGAATTTGACGCTATAGACTCTTATACTCCTTCCGTCAACGCCACTGAGCTCCTGCAATCCGGATTCTCATCGCTAGACGTCTGCCAAGCTTCCATCTTGAACGACATCGAAAACCTGGAGCGAGAGCTACAAAGTGTTGATCCTTTGTTCCTCCAAATCAGAGACCGACGTGACAAGCTCCTCAAGGACCTTGATGGCTGCAGGGCCCTTTTGGCGCCGATACGGCGTTTGCCTCGAGAGACGCTGCTCCAAATATTTGACCTTGCGTCTTCTGAGAGTCCCAGCCGTGACGATTCCCCATGGTGCCTTGGTGAAGTATGTTCCACCTGGCGAAGCATTTCCCATTCTTGTCCCTCGCTATGGATGAGAATCCACATTTCCAAATCCTACAGGCACTGTCCTACATTCCTCGAAAAATATGCGTCCCTCTCTTACGATCTAGCCATACGTTTGTCTATCAATCGCGACCTCGGTGGAAAAAGATTTCGTGGCCTACTTCTGCATTCGGAACGCTTGGGGAGTTTGGATCTGAGCATGAGCAGAGAAGAGTTGTCCGACTTACTGTCTCCAGCCTCGTCCCCTGCTCTCCGGTTAACCAAAATTTCCATCAGCCTATACGGCGTCGATGAGCCAGAGATCAACCAAGCAGTGCTGACCAACATCTTCTCTTCATCGCCTCTCACAGAAGCCTATCTTCAAGGTATTCCCTATTCTTCGATGCCCATAAACACGGCCAAGCTGCGCAAATATCACGTATATTCTTACGATCCTGCCGAGCTCCTCACTATGTTACACCAGGCGCATCATCTAACTGAATTCGCTGTAACAATGGCTCCCGCTCCTCGTCGTTTTGTTGCTAATATACCTCCAATGACAAACGCACATAGACACAACCACACTTCCCTGCAACGGCTGTCCTTCGTCGTTACGTTAGAGAATACCCGTCGTGTCAACAAAATCCCGCTGATATTCAATGCCGTCTCTCTCCCTGCACTCCAGCAGTTCGATATTCTTGCGCAGGAGGACCAGCCACTATTCGGTATCCTGTTGGCGACTTTCGAACCCGACGAGTACTCCCATATTGTTGATCTCTTTCGTCGGTCCGAGTGCAATTTGACTATTGTCACCTTGGGTGTACCCGTCTCCGTTGAGGCGTTTCTTGTCCCCATCCTCGCTCAATCCCCAGCTCTCCAAAAACTTGACATATTTGTCAATGCCTCAATAGCAGGGGATATCTTCAAAGTGTTGACTCTTGAGCAGGGAATGGCTCAACATTTAAAAGAGTTGCGTATTAAAGAGGATCCTCTCCGCACGGCAATCAGCGGTATTTTGAAAGAGGCAGACGGATTGCATTTGATGGTGACTTCGAGATCTTATGGAGATAGCTGTCTAGAAACACTCGTTTTATCTTTGACGTCAGCGTGGGGCGACTGGCCGCTGGCCTTTCCAGTGGCCCAAGATTCACCGTTCCGCGATTTCTTTAGGATGAAGGAGAAAGGGCTACACATCGAGTTATTGTTGGATGGGAAAGACTGTCTCGTTGACAGCGAGGCCCGTGTTGATTTTTTTGGGCCTAACTAAATTCAGAGTTCTTAACCTCCATTTGACGTCGGACAGTAGCTCGTCTGCACCGATTCTCCGTTTCCCTGCAAGTCTGGAGATCTGTTGAGTGATGTATCTAAAGCATGTAACCAGTCACGAATACACTACGTTGTGGTAAAGATTGACCAGGCTGCGTTTCTGGCAGTCGTCAAAGAACGAGACTGTGAATAGGCGGACGAAACTTCACATTCCCGACGATAATTCCAGAAGGTCATGTCGCATGTGCGGAAATTTTATATGAAGCTTGTTGAGCAAGGAGGGTTGTTCAGGTGACTTTCGGCGCTTGTATAAATAAATATGTCAGAGTTCGATGCCATTGTCTGCTTCGGAAAGAGATCTACCAGCCACAAACAAAGGTACACCTATGAAATCTCCGCGTCGCACCTCACAAGGAACAGGAACCGCAGAGCAATCGTCACCGTAGAAGGTAACAGACTCCGAAAGATCGTCAGCTGTATGCAGTCCACGGAGTTCAGAGACTAGAGACTCGATCTCAAGATGAGCAGCGCCGTGCCTGACCTCTTTATTGATCTCAGTGAATGGTACACTTCAGAAGAGATACTCGGGGAATGGAAGATAAGGAAAACTCGCATCTACGACTCCGGCTTACATACAAAGCCGTCTCTCCCTACCCAGTCCTCCAGACAATCAGCGAGATACGCAAACTGTACATGCCCCTGATGCACTGCAACGTTCCGTAACATTCTCAGCTTTTTATCGCTAGAAACATGCACCACCTGCTTCTCAGCCACCTTGACAATCAATGGAAGGAGCACTCCCGGCTCCCCCGTAGAAAGGACTAGCACGATATCCCACCGACATCGCCCAACATACTAAAAAAACAATGTCCGGGCAATCCTGCCATCAGCTGCTTAAGAGCTCGCAAGAGTAAAAATCCCCGTGACACCGACAATAAGGATCGTCGACGATAACAGGAAAACGTCTCTGGCCGGACCTCCGGAACTTATGCTCGAGCGAGAACAGTGTCCTCGGTGTTGACGCACTGGTTAGTGCTACTACCATTGGCATATTTTGGCAGATTCGGCACGCGTAGTATTGGTTCTTTCGATGAGGTGGGGAAATATTGGCTCTTCCGGCAAAGTTGTACTGAATTTCTTTACAGGGTAGCATTGAGGACATGCTGGACGGCCCCGCCACCAGGGTTCTCTAGCATCGTAATCGAGAACGTGCGAGTGGGCCCGAGAGGGGAGGAGGATGCGTCCACATGCGAGTTGCAGTGCGTTCGTCACTGACAGACATTGGGTTGCGCAGCGCTATATGCTGGTATCACAGATCACCTGCAAACAGCGAAAAATCGATGATGGCTTGGCCGTGAATGATGCCCAGCTCGAGGGAGAATTTTCAGGCGAAGGCGGTGATGGTCGAGCTGTGAATGTCGATGCCTTTGAGAATCCTCGTTGAACCAAGGATGAGCGCGGAGTCTTCGACGAGACAAGGCGCAGGCGGACTGTATAGAACACGTTAAACAATTGTCCCCGAGCGTTGTCGCACGTGGAGCACATCGCTCATAAATCTGTATCCCGTAACGTAGATTGTCAGGCTTGAAGGAACATCATTTTCTGTGCGTTGGATCCTAGTCTGTTGTGCTCGGTCGGTGACGTAGAGGATTTCCCCTGCTGTGAACGAGATAAGGCTGAGAAGGGGTGAGAAGCGTTACTTCAGCATTCCCGAGGGAGGTCACGACGGGGGTACGTTTGTCTCAAGCTCGGACCCGAACGAAACCAGGTTATCCGCCATACCGACATGAGAGAGGAAAATCTTCCTGGTCTGAAAAACGGTGTTTATCGCGGATTGCTGTCATCGAGCTTGGTGTAGGACAAGGTCTTGGAGAGGATGCACAGTATCTGGACTAAAACATCAAGCTGTCGTCCTCGCATGAGAAGGAGAACCTTACCTTATGCCTCGTTGAAATGAAGATCAAATTGGGAACCATCACCGTCCTCCGGTCTTTTCATGATCCTCCCTGCGAACTTATCCCTCTAACGGGTCGGGAACTCTACACCGATACCAGCATCAACATCTCATTGTCTCCAGAATCTCTCGGATAGCCAATGAACGGATCTCCGTCTCAGACTGTAATAATGCAAGATGGAGATAAAGCCTGGCTCGCCATCTGGTCCGGCAGGGGTTGATCCCCACGGCCGTCCCAGCGAATCCAGAGTCGTAATAGGCAGAAATGCCAGTCAGGTCTAGTGGAAAGCGCCATGAACAGGCAGTAGATCACCGCTGACGGAGGTTTATAGCCAGTTGAGAGAGAAATCTTTCTCTAATCCCAATTTTGACCGATGGGTGCGAGCCATACGGCGTCACACCTAAAGAAAACGGATGAGCGAGGAATGTGGTTTGAACATACACGGCCTACCTTCGATGGACCACGGCAAAATGAGACCTTCATCTGTCAGCTGTTGCCATCACTCCTCAGCGATGAACAAAGACAGCTTGAATCGGCAAAGGGGCGGGCAATACACGAGCTGCCTGTCGACCGCACGCTGCCAATGCGGTTACTTTGACTGCGAACGGTGCAGTAATATGTGGAAGGTATGTATCTCGTCATGTTAATGTCTCGATTGTCGTGGACGCGCTCGTTCATAATGCTGGGAAAGAAACCACACGCCCATAGAGGAAGGGAATGGGTGAAGTATACGTGGAGTCAAAAGACAATGCGATATCTCGCAATTGACGACAAGACCATGGGGGAAGGTGAGAAGAAGCCGGAATATGTCGGAAACATCACATTCCCAATCGTCTCTCCAACTGACGATAGGAGGCGATACACCTGATGATGTGACGGCCTGCTATTCAGCAGTCGCTGGTGACCTTGATTCTGTCGCAAAGATATTCCTATTCCTTCGAAGGCGTCGGTCGTTCTGTCACTTTGTGATAAGGTCTAACAGAACACTGCAGAACACCAGTAGTGTACTCTCTCTTACGATCCCAAATGAGTTGCAGTTAGGTAAAAATCGCGTGACTGTATCCTACATCAAATATCAGGTTTTTGGTGATCCCATGCACGACCGTGGACATACCGGTATACGCAGAATTCGCACTTGAAGCACGTTTTTGCATATCGAGCTGCACAGGAACATATGAGAAAGAAATCGACCTCTAAGGATGAGAAACTTACATGAAGTCGTTGTCATCCCCCTGCCCGCAAACATGAGAATCGTGCTCAGAGTGCAGTAGTCTGGGACAGGAGTCAAATTCTGCGGCAAGGGACGATACGAATAGGGTACAACGTACAAGAATGGGAGATCGGAACATCAGGCTAATCCTTCATAAAAAACTGAAGTTTGACCCTAACCTGACTGGTGCTAGCGCGACGACGAAAAGTCGGATCTGTCACGTTATCAGACGCGAAAAGTTGAGCACCGAAAGGATCCATACCTAGTGATTCCATGCAAGTCTGTTGACCGGGAGGGGTTGACAAAACGGCAATGAATCGGAATGGATGTCTGTGCGACTGCTTTCCAGCGGATATTGATATCGCCATCAATGCCCGTGAAGACGAGTGCCAGACTCGCACTAGCTGCCTGAGTGTGGATACTAGTGCACTCAGGAAGGGTGCTACACGGAAGAGCTGACGTCTTCATGAATTGGAAAGGCATGCTAGCCGTCGCCGACAGCTATGACGAGAGTCAAGATACAGTGCGAACGAAGGTAAATTAAAACTCACGGGTAGCTACTTGCAAAAGTCATCACCCTACCGAACTGACTCTTGCCTTCCGTCACTTTGGCTTGGAATAGCGTGCTAAATCTGTGTCAATGGCGTCAAAGCGACATTCTGCTGAAGAACATACCGGCTGTACAACGTCACAAACTCTAAAGTATCCCACGCCTTTTCTACTACGGAAAAGCGATCGTTGCTATTGCGTTCCTTGCAGCCACATAAAATTTGGATGGGATGATCATCAAGGCGGAGTCGATGGTCACCTTCTGCGCAGAACGTGCCGGACCCAGGAGGTAAAGAGTCGATCGCAGAGTCCAACCTAGAATTTGTTCAGAACATCGAATACAATTCGGGATAAGTACACACCATGACCGTCGGTACTACCTGACACCTAAGCCATGCCAGGCCCCCAAGTTGGAGTGACCTCAGAGACGCCTAGCGTTCTATGCTTCTACATCTATATGCGAGAAAGACAAAGAATTAATATGTACACGGATAAGAACGGTGCCCGAAAACAGACCAGCCGCACGTACTCAAGAATGTTGAAGCATAGTAGTAAAATGTACGTACCACATTCGCTGGGTAGGAATTCGTAGCAAGAATCTTCAAGTTGAAGAACCGCTGAATGAGAAGAGTTGATGATTGTACGGGCGGATACTGCTGCTACAGGTTCCGTGGTTCCTTGGGTGCATATGAGAGCAAGTGAAAAAGAGCAAATGCATGCATATAGTCCGGTCGTGTCGCACGGCGCAGAGTAGGAGAATGAAACAGGCCATCTCCAAAAGCTTAGATGTCGCCACTGCATCCTCTTGAAAGGAATGAGGTCGTCGTCGTTGTCGGTGGTGGTGGTGGTGGTTGATCATCGACAGGCGCGACACTGAATATCAAATTTCCATCTATTTTCGGATTTCGGACTCCCGGACCGACTATAACCTTCCACGTGGGAGCCGTGCCTCAGCCGTACTTGTCCCAGACACAATACAAGAATTGTACGAGAACTACCGTCTGAGCATTCCTTACCTACTAAACCAACAATTTTCTCATCTTTAGTGTGGGTCTCATCGCAAACTCTCGTACTTTCTGCCATTCGACCTCAATTTCAGGCCCCTCATTCGCCGTTCTTACAACGTTCTTTTTATCATTCATATCGGCCCTATATTATGTTTCGCTGCTAAGCTTGCGCCTGATTTCCATGGGAACGAATTGGCTCGCTTTTTGTTTTCTGTGGTACTCAATTAACTCACAGGTCTTAGAGACACATTGACTCGGCAAAGGTGTTGTTTTTTGGCAGCCAAATAAAGATGACAATACTGCTAAGGGGCACGACCGGTTGGGGGCTGAGGTTGAATTGAATCTCAGGTCATGCCAATGAGAGGATGAGTGGAACAGAAGCGAAGAATCGAGAGTCAGATTGGAAGAGGACAGGGTAGGAATTTACTGGTCGTTTTTTGCACGAAGCTGTAACTAATTGTTGTGCTTGTAGATCTTTAGACTTTTCAGCATCATGATCGAGCGAGCTGAAGAGCATATATTTCACGATTGTATTATCCTGTTATCTTGATACGACAGGCATTGAATATCATAACAGGCGGCATTCATATATGCCCTAAAAGCGATCCCTGTTCGCTTCTGCGAAGCTCCTCAACGTCCTCTTCCCAGTAACCTTCTTCGGTACCTTGAATACCTCTTCCTCACCGACGTTAGCATTGAGGCCATCTGAAGACGAGAGCATCCCAGTGAAACCTTCAGGGAGACCGAAAGAGATAAATCTCTGTTTCAACTCCTCCAGTGATGCGCATGTGGGTAATCTTTTGGTGAAGCACCTCTGTGAAGATCACCGCAACCTTATTTGACAATCAGCTCTGACAGAATTCACAAATAGGAGGGCACATACATCATCGTAAGAGAGCAGCTCAGGGCCCGTAATAATATGGTCCGTATTGTTGCTCTTCTCGTCTGTCAACGCACTAACTGTCAAATCCGCAATATCATTACGCGGTTGCTACATACCAAAAACCACGAAGGCCGAAGGACTGCATAATCGACATCCAGAGGCAGCAGGTATTCATGTGCCTTCAGACCCATCAACGGATAGCCATCCGTCATCGTTGACGCAGTAAGGAGGACGAAACGCTTGGCACCCTTCTGCACCGCCAGATCAATGAAAGGCTTCATCTAAGGGAACACCTCTGCGGTGGCTGGAGGGGCAACAGGGTAAATCCGGTCGATGTTCGGGTCGGTGGTGATGACATTTTCCAACGTCAATGGGTCTTACCAGTCAAATTTAACACCTTTGAACGGCTCAGGGAGAACGTCTTTGCGAGACGTGAGGAGTACGGATTGGTGGGCGTCTTTGAGAAGACGGGCGATGCGCGTAGCTGTCTTTCCAGTTCCACCGGTGAGAAGGATTGTCATGATGACTATGTTGAATAATGCTGATGGTCCTAGGTCTAGTCATGCAGTTGATTTCCGTGTAAACTGCTGTTATAGAAGGCCATTTAATTTAGCCGCAAAACTAATCACTAGTATGTAATTTTTCCCGTACATATTACCACCCTATTTATCAAAAGCTGACATACTCGTCGTCAGACAAGTAGATAACTGAATAAACGAACAAGAAATCAAGCAAGAAAAGTATGCGTGGATCAGTCAACACATGACTATACAACGCCGCTTTTAAAGCGTGAACCTTTCATCCTTCCAAGAGCCAAGCCAACGAGAACATTGAAAGCCGACGTCATACCCACTGCGTTGGTGATGACCGTACTATCCTATCGACAGCTACGTTTCCGTTTTACTACAGGGATTCAAGTTTCTGTAATACTCTTGGAAATTGGGACAAGCCCCGATCTCGACAGGAAAGAGAGGCTCGCTGGATGCAGGTTGGGTAGTAAGCGCACCCGCACCTTAGCCTCCGAATCACAGCTTGTTTACCAACATTTGAATTATATTTCCTCTCCAAGGCACGTCACTTATATTTCTCAGTTGACCTCCATTTCAGATAGTGATCTCAGTTCCTTCCTGAATACTGTGCTATCAGTATACAGTCTCGTATGAGGCGATTGCAGTTTGACGCCCAGACTGAGTCACTGAATTAGCTTTTCGATGAGGGCGAAAGGGCTTTAATGTGGAGTCATGTCGACCATTCTTCACTTATGCTGCTCCAGCACCTCCCTTATACCAGCTGCCGCCATTCTACCTGCCACCTGCCACCTGCTAAACAGAGACTTCCGGCGGTGTCTTCCAAATTCCGAGAGGAAGTAACAATAGATCATCAGCTTAATTGGAGGATGTATCACTCGTTCGTTACCGGCAATGATATATTACCTTTGAATTAGACTAACTGATCCTGCGAGATGGAAAATACTCATCATGATTCCAGAAGACTCGATATACGCCATGATCATCCATTGGTCTCTACGGCGACATGAATCAGTCATCTTTGAAAAGAAACCCGACAACACAGATGGGATACACCGTACGGTCTCTTATGAGAACGTAAATTTAAAGTACAAGATATCAATCCACAACAACAAAGGTCCCTACTCACTTCCCTGGCACCAATCGCCAAGCCCTGATCAGTGTGGCTAGATGGTTCCATGTTGCCTATGTAGGCGATAGAGCGACATCGAAAAGCGATATGCATAGCGGCCGAATCTGGGCGATCCATCATCGCTTCATGAACTCTTTCTACAAATTCTAGTGTACCAAGCCTAAGACTGGCGTCAAGCACAACTCGATTCCGGAACATGGACTTGTCTTCTCCAATACGAGTATACTTCCTCATTCTCGCAGTCCATGTATCTCATCAACGAAAGTGGACCTGTGTGCCGTGAGAACCTGCTTTCTATTGCCCTGACGCTATAAATACTCGACTTCTCATGGTCCTCCTTATGAGGTAAAAACAATCTCAAATTTTGATCTAGTGTTGATGGCGAGATATCAATCTTCGAGAGCTTAGATGAGTTCCCATTGCTAGTGAGTAGTAGAATTCATCATCTGGTATTGGTTCTTTTGCTGTTATCGGACATAACTGCTTCTGACGGACCTTGGACGGACCTCCTTTGGAAGTATGAACAGTGGCGGAGCTTGCATCTCAGTGTTGAGATATAGGCATCAATAACTAGGATGTGATATTGTCGACTGAGTAAGTCAATTACTTGATGTTGGTCTTGGTGCTGTGATGGTTCGACCTGAGGATGTCCATCTATAAGCTGACCGTGACGTCCCAGAGCTCCTTCAACACCTTCCTTGTCCGCGATTACACATCTCTTTTTCATATCTTCTTTTATTCCTGCAATTATCATGGATTCAGCAACAGCCATTGTCCCCTCTCTGGGAACGACGATTGGTGCTGCGTATGTTGGCGCCATGCTCTCATCTTTGTACGTTGACTGTTTTACTGATTTTCTAACCCAATGGTTCTCACCTCTCACCGGACAAGGCTATTTGGTGTCACAGTCCTACAAGTCTTTATCTACTACAGGGAGTACCCGAATGATTGGCAGCTTTATCATTATTCTGTACGTCAAATATTCTCCTGCCTGTACGCTTCGATTCACATTTACTTTTGGCAGGTCGGTATACTCTGGTGTGTATCTGTTTAGGAGCAATCCGCGATGCATTCAAATCAACTGCTTGAAGGGTTCTCGACGCATTCCACCTCAGTCTCACCATACACGTTATATACCACTATACTATAGATTCGTTTGGTGATTATGTTGCGCTAGGGAATGTTGTATGGTCTGTCCGGGTATCCGTTCTCACCTCTGGTGCTTTTTCTCACATATTCTTTATTCCTAGGAGCTTCAAAGTACGCATGCCTTATCTTGGAGGAAGACTCGTCGATTGACTTCAGTCTTCCTTTATCCTCGCCAGCTTCAGATCCTAGTCAACGTCGGTCCCAAACGTTCTTCAGTTTTTTTTAAATTTGACGCAGAGCCAGATTGTTATCATTATTTTTGTTCAGAGGTATTGCGTCTCCATCCTTGCGAGTATTTTGATGACTTACTTCGTCCCTCGCAGTCTATACGCAGTACGGCTATGGAAATGTAGGTTGTTTCCGAAGACTTACACGTTCCCACTGACTCCACCCATGTAGTAGGGCGCCATTTCCATCGATTCCTTCCTTGTACTGTCGTGAGTCTGCTCTTCTCCTAGTGAGTGGCCGCACTTTCTGATCCAGTTGGTTCCTCTGTAGATATTCGTGATCGCAGGCGGATGCGGTGGGTGCACGTTCTCATCAACTCAATTAGCGGTTCTTATGTATTGTAATTTCCTTCTTCAGTAGTGGGCGTATGTGAGTACCCTCTTATTATAGACACGAAACAATGCGCTAAGGGTGCGTCCAGTGGTCGTGTACAAAACGTTCGTGTGTCGGCTCTCTCGTTACCCTTCAGATCCTCATGCGGTCGCGGACAGATACTGTATCACAACGTTCACCGGTTTGGCCTCAATGGACGTAAGCCATACCCCCGGTCTATAGTTTATGAAACCCAAGATAACCCGTGAACCATCAGTGGGCCATCGATGCCGCCTTCGCCACATCCACAGGCATAGACTTTTTCATATCCTTTGCAATATGCTATTATCTTCATAAGAGCCGCTCAATCTCGGAATTCTCAAGGTGATAAACCAACTTGCAGGTGACTGAGCTGGACTAACAATTCGAATTCGGCAGTACCAACTCTCGGTTGCTAGTACTGATGTGGTTTGTCCTGATGTCCGGCTTGGCGACTAGGTGAGTACTTAATAGGTTACCTGGTGTTTGACTCTCACTAAATCCTTTGACGGTAGCGCGTGCTCGACGGTTGCACTCATCACCGTAGGTTTCAAGTACCCATTTATAAACACGGACCTCACCCCATATCCAGTACATCGTCCTCCCTAATACCCTCGTCTTTCTTGGGGTCGAATTTCTCCTCACAAAGCGTATGTCGATCGTCCTCAAGTGATAAGGGAATCATCTCACGCTGATGTAGTTTACGTCAACTCTCTGTTATCGATGTGAGTTAACATTATCTTTCCTCCATGCGATTTTGCTCAAATCGGTACTAGGCTGAATGCTCGAAAACGACTCCAAGGTGCAAACACCAGAAGTGGTGCTGCCCTGTTGGACCCCACCTCATTCTCCAATATGATACGGCTTACACCCACTGGCGGTAGTGCTAGCGCGGGACATGTAAAGGTAAGGATCTGTTTGCAAGATGCAGGCAAGTTCAATTAAGACTATGTTAGCGCGCCGAGTTCAACATACCTCTCTCCGAGATCGGCAGTAGCGGGCCTTCGCCAAATACCGAAGACTCTTCTCAAACCGTCGAGAATAAACGGTCAAGAGTCGGATTTTCTGTGGTATAAGTCAGGCAGGTGGACAGCAATGGGGTAAAATGGAGTAGAACTTCCCATGCCTGTATACCTTTTCTTCTCCACCGTAATCAATCGTTTCCTTCGCAGTATTGAGAACTGAATATTGAGCCGCTACACGTTCAAGCACCGCATCATTGTGTAAAGAGAGAAAGAAATAGGCAATGACACCGAACCTTAGACACTTAACACAGTTCCTCGAATTTCCCTCTCTAACTCTCGTAAGCATACTCGGTATGCAATCTTAAATTTGTTTCCGATCTATGACGAGAGTCCGCTTTTTCCTTTCCTCATTTCACCTTGGGCTGGTGAGTTAGATGATTCCATCTGACTGTCAGCAGTGATGATAATCACTACAACACGAGTGACAAGGCAAGTTACCGAGGGAGCAAATTGACAATTTCGGCATGCAATGCAGGTAATAATATCAATTTTTGGCACGCCTTCAGGCGCTAATACTGAATGTCCTCGATTCTGATCATTTCTTTTTCAACACCGGCTAGCACCAGCCCTTCAAGAACACTTTCACGGTATGACTCTGGCCCATAAAAAACACTTCCCTCCCGACCCAGTCCTTCCAACGACCAACGAGATACGCAGGCGGTAGACGCCCTTGATGCGCCGCTCCGTCTTTCTCGTCTATCCTATCAAGGGAAGGAGCACGCCCGCCTCCCTCGTAGAGAGCACTAGCACAATATTGTATCCATATCCGCTGACACCGCCCAGCATATTAAAAAAATGACATCACGCCAATGCCGGCAGCAAGCAGCGTCAGCCGCTTGGCGGTACACCGAGGGAGAGTAAAGTCCCTCGTAATGGTCAACGATAACAGCGAAAACGGTGACCCTGTGGCTGCACCACCAGGCTTCTTCCGCACGGTAAGCGAGAACATACGTGTAGGTGCTAGAGGGAGGAGGATACTGTCCATGCGCGAATACGGTCGTCATTGACAGACGTTGGGTTGCGCGGCGCCACATGCTGGTATGCCGGAGATCCCATGAACACCAACAAGTCGTGGATGATGGCTTGGTCGTGGATGATGTCCAGCTCAAGGGAGTGTTCCCAGGTACACGTGGCGATGGTTGAGCTGTGGAGGACGATGCTTTTGAGAGTAGCTGTTGCTGGTGAATCGTCGTCGAACCGAAGCATAGGCGTCGATTCTTTGACGAGATATCGTACATGCTAGCTGCACGGACAATGTCGCTGGTCGTTGACGAACAGGGAGAGCATTTCGTACAAATATGTATCCCGTAATGCGAATGGCCGTCAGTCGGTCGTGAAATAACATGGTCTTATGCGCATCTGGTTCTAAGTGATTATATCCCCGACCATTAACGTTCCTGCCGTGAACGAGATGAAAGCAAGAGAGGCGAGATAGGCGGCTTCGATGTTCCCAAGGGAGGTCGTGGTATGGTTCCCAGAAAAGTCAGGAAGGACAATGGTGCGCTTGTTGGACGGTCGGACACGAACAAAACCAAGTCTTCCGCCGCGAATGTTCACCGACATTAGAGGTGAATCGAATCGCGTTATCTTTGGTTGTCGCATATGTGCTACCAAACACAGTTGCGTCGCATGCTTGAATGACAGAGATTATGGAGTCGGGAAGCTCTTAGTCATCTAGAGGATGGCGCTTGTCGAAAATCATCGTCGGTGAGCGCTTGAGCCTTGGTATGGCACAAGCTCTTGGAGAGGAATATACTTTCGGCAGTCCCTGGAACAAAGCGTCAGGCTGTGGTCCCCGCATGAGAAAGAGAACCTTACCCTATGGTCATCAAAATGGTAACCGTCATCATCCTCCTGTCTCTTCGTGTTCCTCCTTGCGAACTTACTCCTTTACCACGCCGAAAACTCTAAACCAATACCTCCCATCGACATCTCACCATCCCCGGAATCTCTTGCATAACCGATGCATGTCCCGCACTTTCAAAATGAAAGATGGAGTCGTCCACTTCGGCGTTGGTATAGGGCCTGGCTCGCCATCTGGTCGAGCGAGGATTGATCCCCCATGGCCGTCCCAGGAATCCACAGTTGTAACAGGCAGAGGTGGCAGTCGAGCAGAGTAGAAAAAGTCATGAGTAGGAAGTAGATCACGATCGACGGAGGTGTATAGCCAGTCGAAGGAGGAATCTTTATCCAATCCCTTTTTCTGAGGGATTGATCGTTCGCTAGAGTGCCGGCCAAACAGCACCATGCCTACAGACAACGGATGAGCAAGGAATATGGTTTGAGCTTATACGGCCTACCTTCGGTGGACGATGGCAAAATGAAACCTTCAGCTCACTCAGGAGGTCATGCAATGAAGAATGACAGGCTGCATCATCAAAGGGGTGGACAATACGCGAACTGCCTATCCACCACGCGCTGCCTACTTTGACTGCGAACAGCGCAGCAATATGCGGAAGGCGTAATGACTTGTGTGTCTCATCATGTTCGCGGCTCGATTGTCGGGGACGCGCTCATTCAAGCACTGGGAAAGAAACCGCACGCCCATAGCGGAGGGGAATGGGTGAAGCATACGTTGAGTCAGGAGACAAGGCGATTGTTGCTACTGCGTTCCTCGCATTGACATAGAATTCGGATGAGATAATCCACCAGGCGGAGTCGATAGTCACCTTCTGCGGAGAACGTGTCAGACCCAGGAGGCAAAGAGTTGCCAAGGATAGATCGCAGGGTCCAACCTAGATATTGGTCAGAATATCGCATACAATTCTGGACAAGTACGCACCATGGCACAGGTGGTACCTGACGCCTAAGCCATGCTATGCCCCCAGATTTGAGTAACATCGTCTCCACCTAGCGTTTGACGCTTCCGCACCTATACGAGAAAGACGAAAACCTAACATGTGCACGGATAAGAACAGTGCCCGATAAGAGACAAACCGTACGTACTCAGGGAAAACCTAGCGTAGCCACAGCCGGTAGACGACAGAAGCGACAGTTACGAGCTAGATACAGTTCAAACAATGTTGAAGCAAAGTAGGACAATGTACATACCACGTTCGATGGGTAGGAATTCGTGGCAAGAACTGAAGAGCCGCTGAATGAGACGGGAATTGATGTTTGTACGGGCGGATATTCATGTTAAAGGATCCGAGGTTTCTTGGCTGCATATGAGAGTGAGCAAAGAAAGTGATAAAAGAGCGAATGCACGCATACAATCCGGTCGCGTCGCGTGGCGCAGAGTAAGAGAATGTGATAGGCCATCTCCAAAATATTAGGTGTCGCCACTGCATCCTCTTGAAGGGAATTGAGGTCGTCATCGTAGTCGGTGGTGGTGGTTCATCATCAACAGGCGCAATGCGAATATGAAATTTTGACCTATTTTCGGAGTTCGGACTATCTGACCGACTTGGCCGCTCCACGTGGCAACCGTAATTATCTCTTCCACCCGCGTCACTGCGATGCGAGGACTACCGTAGGAGCAATCCTTACCTACTAAACCAATAATTCTCCAATATTTAGTGATTTGCTTATCATAAATTCTCGTACTTTCTTCCCTTCGATCTCTATTTCAGACCCCTCGCTCTCCTAGCTTGGATTCTATAGGGCCTGTAGTCATCCTATCGGTAGGCAAATCTTCGTTTTCATCACAAATGCATCGCTGACCCGTTCATATGTATTGGCCGTTTACCATATCCGCGTAGCATAGAACTCTGAGTCTTCAACGACCGGCTCTGTCATGGTAGCACTTTCGGTAGACTGAACCATACGCGAGGTATACCCTTTGCTATAGGGCTTATTCAGGCTAAGATGACCTTGGTTTCTGAAGAACTTACTGATGAAGGACAATAATTCATTTATTCGAAATCCAGGAACTGGTAGCACTTCGGATATCTCTTGAAGCAGGAATTCGACGATGCATGGTGACAGAATGCAGGGATAACTTGTCCATTCGGTATTCAAGGGCCAACTACGTAGGTCCTGTCGAACGGGAACATCTCCTTCTTCCTCACATCATGTCAAAGAGAGGCAGGGTTTCTCTCGATGCAATGGGTAACCTGATTTATAGAACGACGAAGCGTCACGGACCTGAACAAGAACGAACGTACCAATTGAGAAAACGACGGCAGTTTCGATCAAGACTGGCGAGGATCTGTTAGAGGCGAAGAAGAATCCCGAGAGACGGAAACGCCCAGTCGAGATACTACTATTGGGTGCGTTGTTTTGGTGCTGTAATCACGAACAGCACCTCACTAGAATGTCGCTATAGGCCAGGCTGACTCCGATAAAGTCAATTCTCCGTTAATTCTTCTAGTTGAACTGATTATTACCTGTACTCCTGACAAAAGCAAATTGTTCGAAAGTACGCTCACGTCATATCGCTTCTTCCCTTTTCGTCGCGTCGTCTCTAAACCCTTTACTACTACCTTACTCGCTTGTGTCTTGGCTCTCTCTACTCTCAATGCCCCATTTCCGTCACCATTGCCCCCATGATACCCCCAAATGGTACTGGCGAGGGATAGAAAATCAAGTCCGACCGTGGAACAACTTTGGATACTGTCTTCGACTAGGATGAGAGGTGCGCGACTTCGTTCACTTCGTTCGACAGCACCAGTACTAAATAGGTCATGTCAACGAGAGAACATCATGCTTGTCGGAATCGATTTAGAAGGTACGCAACAAGTCGAATCCGTGTCCCTACTCAAAGTCCTGCTAACGAGGATGTTGTTCGGTGCCTCTGCCGGCAGGAAGGATACTACTAACACGATTATCGTTCGACTAGGCGCCCAGTCCGTCCTCAACACATTTCGAAGCCGTGCCACGATCTCTGAGTAGTAGCAAAATTACAAGAAAATCCACCTCATGCGAGAGAGATGGCCGCTATACCATCGAACCACGGGTTTATGGTGTTTCCTCAGCGTTGTCAATGGTCGGAAAATCTCAATTTGCGGTTGAGCTTTGAGAACCAGAGGGAACAAAATGAGGAACGCGTTAAACCTAGTGTGTCGACATGGTGGTAAACGGTAAAGAAAGGAAGGGAACGAGCATGGTAAGTAACCTATTGATTCCAATGGTTTGTACATCCACGAGTAACTCCAATATTTGACCCATGTATAAGTACAGAAGTAGGGACTGGCGGCAGAATAATGTTTGCTCAGGAAGTGAAAGCAAGGTGCGTGATGGCCGCTAAACCCAAAGAACATACAATCTCGAATATTTGATTCTTATCAGAATCGTGCCGACATCTACAGTTCACATTCGTCCTCTTCTGAAAGCTATGCCATTCAGTTATCGTGGTCGTACGTCTTCGAAACTGTGTTCGCTAGCCTGATCCTTTAAGCTCCAAGGTCGAAGAGGCGAGTCTGATGCATTCATTCATCTTTATCTTGTCGATTTACACAGTTGAATGCTACTACAGAAGCAAAGACAGCCATCGAACGACCACTCTTGCATTCTTGTCGTGACTCACTTCACATTACTTGGCCAGTCGTCTGTGTAAATATGGTAACTACACATATCAGCAGAGGCAAATTAGTGACATTTGAGAGATGGACTTACTAGTAGCAGTCGCACCACCAATCGAAGAAACAGTTGTACGCTACAAAGATGATGGGGGTAGGGACAGAAGCGTCACCCTAGTGACGCGTCGCGGTGTCTATAAGCTAGTCATCATATTGTTCAAGCAGAGTGAAAGACCCGAGCAAACAACGTACCTTTCCACTATCACCAAGGCATGACTCAAAGACACCAGCGTCATAGTTGGTAGGCATGTTCAGTTCGCATCCAGGGGTTCCGTTGATAGGTTGACCTATGGCGAACGGGCAGTCATTGGTAGTGAAAAAGTAGGATAGCTCATCGTACTAACAGTACTTTTCTCCCGTCGTCCCGGCGGGATCACAAGCTCTGAAGCAAAATATGCTGCCTTCTATGAAACCCTGCAAAGGAGTAAAATAAAAGGGTTCACACAGATTTAGCGGGTCAACAACCTGGCCCCGCATGTCCGTACCTCATGCGGAAGACTAGATGAAGCCTCCGAGAGGGTTCCCTGATATTAGAAGGATATCAGTTTCACATAAAGTCGACGAATAAAATGCCTTACTCGCCAAGTAAGAACCATTAGGATCGAGCTCTCTGTCAGCATCGTCACTATGGATGTTAAGCTTCGTAAAATATCCCACAGCTGCAAAAAGGCGTCTTCAGAGATGCCTTTCAAAGGCAAGGAATGGCCATACCGGTAACCTGCACAAAATCAGGCGTCTGCACGAAAAGGGCTCCCTTGATTGTGCCTTCTGGAATGATGCGAGTTCCGCGCTCACTCTGTAGGTCGACGAGCAAAGGCGAGAAAGGCAAGAGCTGGAGAGAACAGACCTTGAGGCACCATGAAACGTCGATACGCTGTGTAAAACATTAGCATCCACACGGACTAACATGGGTGTGACAGACCTCGGTACCGAAATGTGGGCCTGGGGTAGATGGGCCCGGCAGACAGCTATAGTGTTGATGAACGATGAGCCTGAGAGCTCAACGAAGATGTGAAACCTACAAATTGACAATGGGTATCGACTATAACGGTATCAGTCCCGATCTCGCCTAGGACAAGCGGAACAGAACACACTATAGATATCCTGGCGCATCGAATCCTGGCTAGACGTCGTCCCGCATTCGTCGATCCCAGTTTGGTGCTGCGCCGTTTTGTCGGACGTGGTGTTTGGTAGACCAGTCGCTGTATGGCCAAGAACGCGGCGAGGAAGAGTGTAGCAGTGGGTATATACTTGGTAGAGGCAGAAGGTTGGGCGAAATTCACATTCTATCTATCTCCGTAGGTATATGTAGAAAGCCATTAGGTAGGCTTATGCTTGACTGGAAATACGATGCACTCGCTCATATCGACGCATTGAAATTGAATACTGAACGGTGTTGACGAACGTAGGATGTGAAAGCTTCAAACTCGGGTGGTGTAAATTAGAAATTACAGGGGTGCCCTCTGGGCCCTTGAGCTAAATGAATGATGTCTAATAAGCCTCAGTAACAAAGGAAGCTGTTAGATAAGCAACAACTTACCCTATGTTCACAGCCCAGCCAGATTCCTGTACACGTTGATCCAATTCAGGAGATGCTGATCGAAGCCTCGCGTCACAGAGGCATATGCAGACCATCACCCACCGGGGCCAAGTCAGATCGAACTGAGCGCGCGTTGACGTGGAAAGAGGAAAAGGAAGCATGCCGGTTATTAAAATCACAAACATCGGCAATAAAGACGCGTGGACCGGATACCGGTCCGCAAAGCATGAAGTTAATTTGACTTATATTCAGCGTACGTATGGGTGATAGGTGTACTAGCGCGTGAACGTGATACAGGACGCGAGCGTCCGAGACCGTAAAACTATGGGTTTCAATTTTCAAGAGAAATACTTACGAAAGGAGACTGTATCGTAAGAATGAGGGATCACAATGGTACCTCAATGTCGTTCTTGCAGTTGTGCGATGCTCCCCTGTACTATAGACGACAAGTCTGAAAAAGATAGATCAGTCCGATGTAGACGTCACCGGGAAGTTCATAACGTACATAATTGCAGAGGAAAACGTCTGACATATTTGGAGCCAAGTAGCTCGTCCACAGGAATGTTGAAGCAACTCTGAGGACGCGGCTGATATACACTGTTGGATGACCTCGTGGGGGTAGGCTACGTGGAACACATCGGGCGCTATGTGGCAACCTACGAAACAGACGCATGACGCCCTAGGATCAGAACCGATGTCGAGTATAACCGGTCGATACCAGAATACATCCACGGATTCAATACCTTCGAGCCAATTTAAAGCCCCAGAGGGTGGATCCGTTCCGAATTTGACGTCCAAGGTCCCAGACGGAACGATCTCGCATAGCGCAGAGTCGAGTGGAACACGTAGATGTCGTGACGAATATTCCAGAGCTAAAATGGCACAGTTCGAGTGCTTTGACCCACGCTGTTACCGAGGGCCATCAGCTTTAGTTACAGGAGGAAAGGAAACAAGATGATCACGCATTTAAAATCTTCAGCAAAATCCTCTCTGATTTCCGGCGCAGATATTTATATCAGGATCCCAGAAATGTTCCGAATCGTGTTCTCGTGGTTTCCGATATACTTTGACTGGGATCCCCATATGAGCACAAGCAAATCGGAGATAATGTACGGGGCATACCTCGAGAGCAG